>CM050170.1:165677640-166095140 GCA_027410445.1 Discoglossus pictus
AAGCTTTTATTATTAGGGTACATTAATCCTTAAAGCAAAAATGACACAGGGAGGGTAGAACCCTTTGCAATTTGAACTATGTTATATGTTACACAGCATACTTTTTTACAGAAGTTTTTAGTTAGTGAATTTATATCCAAAAGCAAGGTCTTCAGTAACTAAAAACTTCTGTAAAAAAAATATGCTCTGTGCTTATATAGAGCCCTTTTAAATTTGCAGAATCGCAATTTAATAAGGCTGATGGTTTTTTTTTATACTTCAAGTCCATAATTGATGGCAGAGGTCTTCTATGATCTTTGTTCGAAACAGTTTGTCTAAACTTTGTACTAGTATTTCATTAATATTTTAAAGGGTCAATTAAAGCGTCTGGTAAAGGGTGTTAGTGTCCAATCTATACTTCTATAAATACTTTTGCTTTATTTTGTGTTTTTCTTTTAAGTTCAGAATTGCAGGAGCAAGAATATTACCAAGATGTCATGGACCTACAAGAGTCTTCAGCAGAGCAGGGCAACGAATATGAGACAGGCACAGATGACAGTAAGTGATTAGCTCTCCTGTGTAATACATAATGGTTTGTTAATGGAAAGTGCCATAATATTCTACAGGACCATGTGACTTATATGTGATTTACATATTAAAGTGACATGACAAAAATACCAGTTATTGTATAAATACACACGTAAATGAATATCATTGCAATCTGTCAGTATTAAAAAAAAGTAATTAGTATGTTTAGATAATTGAATGTGGAAGTTAGGTATTTAAAGGGACACTGAAAGCTCTTTTTTCTTTGTTTTAGACTCATACATTGATATTGATGCTCCCCAGATCAATTAAACAACTGAATCAATTTTTCCTGCTTTGAAAAAAGAAAACACACAGTGGTACATTATCATATATCCAGATCTTTCCTGTTGGCTGGCCATCGGCCATTAGGTGTTGCAGCTGACTTTTCATTTCAGTGATTTTCTTGTCAGTGTAAAGCTTATCCTCCCTAACCCTAACCCTAGGAAATTCACTGAAATGTGGGCCATGCCGCCTAGTGGCCGATGGCCGCAAAAGGAAAGGTCCTAAAACCCTCTTCAAGGTACAGCAAAAATGCTTTCAATGTCCCTTTAAGGTTAATAATCTATTTATCCAAGCAATATAGGAAACCTGTTTGTAACTTGCAGAATCACCAAAAATATTAAGAGGCTCAAAATGATTCTAAACCATCAACTTTCGTTAGCAAATAATAGATCCACAATGTATGTATTTTATAGATGAAACATATGTTGCCTAACCTGTTTTGGGTGCAGAATAATGTTTACATGTAGTTTTCTTTCTGTTTTAGATACAAGAGAAAGCTTCTATGAGGTATGTGCAGATACAATGTTGCAACATCTTTATAAATCATTGTATTAGATACAATCTGGGAATTGTCATGATTTACATTTGTGTCTATACAATAGGGTCTATTCTGTTTCTTTAGTTATTGGTGAGCAAAAATAAGTAACTGAATAATAATAATAATTATCACTATAATAGTTTGTAAAGTGTGCGTAACACTCCTGGGGAGCGCTTGAGCACTTTACAAACTATTTGCACGGATTTCCGTACAAGCTGAAGTGCGCATGCACGGCGCAGCTGCACATGCACACCACAAGGCGCCAGTCACGCATGCGCAAAGTGCAGCACCAGCCGTGCATGTGTAAAGCGTGGCGCAAGCACGCGCTTGAAACATGGGGGGGAAGGGGTAAAGAGACACAGGGGAGTGAGGGGGGGGAAGAGACAAGGAAGGGAGATGGGGAAAGAGACACAGGGGAGGGAGAGGGAGGAAAGAGACACGGGAAGGGAGAGGGGGGGGAGACACAGGGTAGGAAGAGTGGTGGAGTCACAGGGGAGGGAGAGGGGGTTAAGAGGCACAGGGAAGGGATAGAGGGGAAAGAGACATGGGAAGGGAGAGGGGGGAAAGAGACACGGGAAGGGAGCGGGGGAAAGAGACACAGGAAGGGAGAGGGGGAAAGTGACACGGGAAGAGAGGGGGAAAGCGACATGGGAAGGGAGAGGGGGGAAAGACACAGGGGAGGGAGATGGGGGAAGAGACAAAGAGGAAGGAGAGGCGAGGGAGAGGGGGAAGAGACACAGGGGAGGGAGAGGGGGAAAGAGACACAGGGGAGGGGGAGGGAGTAGAGACATGGGAAGGGAGAGGGGGGAAAGAGACACGGGAAGGGAGAGGGGGGAGTCACAGGGGAGGGAGAGGGGAAAGAGACACAGGGGAGGGAGAGGGGGGAAAGAGACATGGGAAGGGAGAGGGGAAAATAGACATGGGAAGGGAGAGGGGGGAAAGAGACACAGGGTAGGAAGAGGGGTGGAGTCACAGGGGAGGGAGAGGGGGAAAGAGACACACGGAGGGAGAGGGCGGGAAAGAGACACATGGGAGGGAAGAGACATGGGGAAGGGAGAGGGGGAAGAAATATGGGGGAGGGAGAGAGACACAGGGGAGTGAGAGGGGGAGAAAAGAGACAGAGGAGGGAAGGGAGGAGAGACAGGGGAGTGAGAGGGGGGAAGAGATACAGGGGAAAAGGGGTGGGGGAAAATATATTTATATTATCCCATCATTTCAGAAAAACAGATGTCAGAAAAACTACAGTTCAAATGTTAAAAAAACTATTAAGCTTTGGAACCTAAATTGAGTTTTCTGTTCAAATACTGATTGTATTGTTTATCAGTTATTAAATGTAACAAATTAAACCCTGTTTTATGAACATTATAAGGTTCCAGGAAAAGATACAATTTTATCCAAGAGAATTGGACATATAACATTGATCATGTATAATTAATACAATTTTTCCATGTATTGTAAAATACCCTACTCTTCCGACAAAACATTGATACAACTTTGAAGTAATCTATTTACTCTGGCCATAAGTTATTGGGAAAGTCTTCTTTTCACCCAGCTGTCTTGTCTAATGGCTGTGAATATGGGTGGTGACAAAAACCTTCATATATGTTCAGGGACTTAAAGGGCTACTGTGATGGTCCAGTCAAGTTCTTATTTGTATTTTATTTGTAAAGATAATGAAAAAAAACTGAATATTATTTATAAAATGAATCATTCCTGAGATATTCCCAAATTGTGATCTGCATTTTATGCAAATGAGTTGCTCCTGAATACTAATACATTGCTTTGATGTGCTATTAGTATGGCTTAGTATAGTCTCTCTCTTTTTGGAGGCCATAACCATGTTCACCAAAGCTATCATGCAGTTAGATACCTGCCCCAAGCTTATCAAGTATGCCGAGCAGCAAAGTAGTATTCTGAGCAGCAGACGAGCTGCAAAACAATGCTGTATATGTCATGAAACAATTAATGTAGAGAAAATGTCTAGTGTAATGTATAGGCAGTTGTTAATGTTTTTTTAAGATGAAAACAACTTCCTCTTGTGGTGACATTGTCAATTTATGGTCTAAAGATTGGTATAAACAACTTTTCAATTTTATTGCTAAATGTTTTTAATGACGGGGTGTAATTTACTTGTGCTGCACAGAGATGCAATAAGGCAGCTGCAGGAAAATATGCTTTACAATCTACAACAATTTATAACATTTTGGAGAACCTCTAGCCCAAAGAAAACTAGCTATTTTCAGTGTACATTGAGACATTCTATATATTGTTTTTTTTTTTTTTTAAGTTTTGAAAGTGGAAATATTATTAGACTTTTTTAAGGAGAAGTTTGGTTTTAGAGGTGGATAATTAAATTGGATAGCTTGAGGACAGAGAGAGGACACAGAGCACAGAGAGAGGACAGAGAGAGGGGACAGAGAGAGAGAGTGAGAACAGAGAGATGACACAGAGAGAGAGCGGACAGAGGAGAGAGGACAGAGGAGAGAGGACAGAGGAGAGAGGACACAGATAGAGGACACAGAGAGAGGACAGAGAGAGAGAGAGAGAGAGGACAGAGAGAACGAGAGGTCAGAGAGAGAAAGGACACATATAGAGAGGACAGAGAGAGAGAGAGGGGACAGAGAGAAACAGCGGGGACAGAGAGAGAGAGGACAGAGGACACAGATAGAGGACACATATAGAGAGGACAGAGAGAGAGAGCGAGAACAGAGAGATGACACACAGAGAGAGAGGACAGAGAAGAGAGGACACAGATAGAGGACACAGATAGAGGACACAGATAGAGGACAGAGAGAGAGGTCAGAGAGGACAGAGAGATAAAGAGAGGACAGAGAGAAACAGCGGGGACAGAGAGAGAGAGGGGGGATAGAGAGAGGACAGAGAGAGAGAGGACAGAGAGAGAGAGGACAGAGAGAGAGACAGGACAGAGAGAGGGTGACCAGACAGAGAGAGAGACCAGACAAAGAGGGAGAGAGACCGGACCGAGAGACAGACAGAGAGAGACCGGACAGAGAGACGCTGGACAGGACAGAGAAAGAGAGAGAGAGAGAGCAGGAAAGACAGCATAGAAAATTCAAGATAAAATGTTATGATACCTTCATTTATGGCAGGCAAATTACTAGTATTTATATATAAATATGCACAGTGACATGCTGTCTCTAAATGCACCTAGGACTTTGTGATGTACTCAGTGGTTGATATATAAAGCGTTAGAGCCAAGTGGAGAGTCTAGGAGAATTTTTATGAATCAGAAAGAGAATTGATTCATAGATATACATTATAAATCTTAAAAAATATTATCCTTAAGTGAAATTTAAGGAGAACAATAGTATTTTGGGTACTAATGCAGCATAACCACTATGGTGGTTCAGTTGCAGAGTCAAAGATTTAATTTTTTTTGCAGAAGTACAAAATTATAGAAAGAATATTAGATCTGTGGAGTTGTTTCCCCCTGGAAGGTGATAGAGAAACATACAGTGGATATAAAAAGTCTACACAACCCTGTTAAAATGTCAGGTTTCTGTGCTGTAAAAAACGGAGACAAAGATAAATAATTTCAGAACTTTTTCCACCTTTAATGTGACCTATAAACTGTACAACTCAATTGAAAAACAAACTGAAATCTTTTAGATGGAGGGAAGAAAAAAAGAAAAATAATATGGTTGCCTAAGTCTGCACACCCTCTTATAACTGAGGATGCAGCTGTGTTCAGAATTAAGCAATCACATCCAAATCTTGTTAAATAGGAGTCAGCATACACCTGCCATCATTTAAAGTGCCTCTGATTAACCCCAAATAAAGTTCAGCTGCTCTAGTTGGTCTTTCCTGAAATTTTCTTAGTTGCATCCCACAGCAAAAGCCATGGTCCACAGAGATCTTCAAAAGCATCAGAGGGATCTCAGTCAGGAGATGGGTACAAAAGAATTTCCAAGGCATTAGATATACCATGGAACACAGTGAAGACAGTCATCATCAAGTGGAGAAAATATGGCACAACAGTGACATTACCAAGAACTGGAGCTCCCTCCAAAATTGATGAAAAGACGAGAAGAAAAATGGTCTAGGAGGCTACCAAGAGGCCTACAGCAACATTAAAGGATCTGCAGGAATATCTGGCAAGTACTGGCTGTGTGGTACATGTGACAACAATCTCCCGTATTTTTCATATGTCTGGGCTATGGGGTCGAGTGGGAAGACGAAAGCCTTTTCTTACAAAGAAAAACATCCAAGCCAGGCTACATTTTGCAAAAACACACTTTAGATTGTAAGTCTGCGAGTTTCAATCCTGCAAGGTGCTTTAGGGAAAGCGCTATGGACACCGGATTCCAAGCTCAAAGATAGGGCCATCCACTCTTTGCAATGTGTGAATCTTGAACTTGTCATTGTCTGTAACTTAACTTATGTATAGCGCTACGGAATATGTTGGCGCGTTAGAAATAAATGATAATAATAATAGTAATAATAATAACACATCTGAAGTCTCCCAAAAGCATGTGGGAAAAGGTGTTATGGTCTGATGAAACCAAGGTTGAACTTTTTGGCCATAATTCCTGCGCATCACCAAAAGAACACCATACCCACAGTGCAGCAGGGTGGTGGCAGCATCATGCTTTGGGGCTGTTTTTCCTCAGCTGGAACTGGGGCCTTAGTTAAGATAGAGGGAATTATGAACAATTCCAAATACCAGTCAATATTGGCACAAAACCTTCAGGCTTCTGCTAGAAAGCTGAACATGAAGAGGAACTTCATCTTTCAGCATGACAACGACCCAAAGCATAAATCGAAATCAACAAAGGAATGGCTTCACCAGAAGAAGATTAACGTTTTGGAATGGCCCAGCCAGAGCCCAGACCTGAATCTGATTGAAAATCTGTGGGGTGATCTGACCAGGGCTGTGCACAGGAGATGCCCTTGCAATCTGACAGATTTGGAGTGTTTTTGCAAAGAAGAGTGGGCAAATCTTGCCAAGTCAAAATGTGCCATGCTGATAGACTCATACCTAAAAAGACTGAGTGCTGTAATAAAATCAAAAGGTGCTTCAACAAAGTATTAGTTTAAGGCTGGTCCACTTATGCAACCATATTATTTTATTTTTATATTTTTTCTTCCCTCTACCTAAAAGATTTTAGGTTTTTTTTCAATTGAGTTGTACAGTTTATAGGTCACATTAAAGGTGAAAAAAGTTCTGAAATGATTTATCTTTGTCTAATTTTTTTACAGCACAGAAACCTGAAATTTTAACAGGGGTGTGTATACTTTTTATATCCACTGTAGAATAAACAAATACCTAAATGTTGTCACAACCTGCTATTCGTTAGATGTGATAAGGTCACTAGATAGGTCCTACCCACAGGTTATCTCAGTTCAGTAACCCCTCACACAGGACAGCTATCAGGATTCTTAGGCCAAGTTGCATAGTCTTAGAACATGTTGCAGCAATTATTAGTAGAATAAAAAAATAATAACAGTCTTCCTTCTAAATGAAACACACCATGTATATGTATACAAAAAGCATCATCTCTATTTTTTTAGTTTACATTTTTATACATGAGTTATTTTCCATAAACATTCACACATAACATCTTTTGGTACTTTGAATTTCCTTACGTGGGCTAGGAACTTCCACCAAGGATATGGCGCCAGCCTTTATATCTCTGTCTAGGTGCCGATAAGTCTATGGCTAAAAAATGTCTGATAGCTCCGGTCAATATTTGTGAATAGCAGGGGCTTATCAGGGTATTGTAAACAATGGAGACAGAGTGTTTAGATGATGTGTCAGAGTTTAACCTGAGTAGGAAACCATGGGTCAGCGGTAGTCAGGCTTTTGTCCCTGGGTGGGTAGGGTTTCTCTAAGCTGGGAACCCAGCAGAATAAAGTGCTTTTGTTAACGGACCCCTGTATACAATGCAAGCTGGGAGGGGATGACCCTTTGCACCATGTTTGTAGGGAGGATATAGTGCATGTGTACCCATTCACTAGCCAACCACCTCTTTTGCTTAGTCAGAGAGGAGGCGGCTAGGAGAGCAGGATGGTCTCCTTGGTGTGTTCACCTTTGGTGACCGACCAGGGCTTCCATAGCATTTCTAACAATTCAGACTCCCTATTAGATTGTATGTCAAGAACAATAGCATGTTCAAGTATATACCAATTAGTGAGACAATGGATCAAAGGGATATCACCTGCAAATCACTCAACATCACTTGACCTTTGTCTATTGATACAAAGTGTTTCAGTTGCTGTCTGACAACCTCATTAACTAAACTTGATTGCTCAATCAGATTTGGTGATCCTCCCATAGATGTTTATGGAGCCCTTTTTACCACAACAGTGAGTTTGAAGCCACCCAGGAACCTAGCCCGCCCCTGGGACTGGGAGCAAACTGGGTATCGTGGTTGGTTACTGGAAGGGCTACTGGTTCCCTTAAAGTGATACTACCTCAGAAAATGTATTGGCTCTACGCAACGTACACACTCTGAAACACATGATACACATATAACAACTGTCAATTTTTTTAAAATTGATATAGAGGACCCTGGGCTCAGGTTATTTGGTAGAAATGGTTCTCGTGGTTTTGGTCTTGTTAACACTGGGGCATGGGAAACATTATGGCATGCATTTATTTCAACAATTACTTTTAGGCCCTATACCAATGATGAAGTCATATAGTCCTTTTGGCCATTACAATTACCTTAGCCTATGTGGTGATCAGTGGTTAGAGTAGGTAGTGGTGTGGTTGCCAGGTCCAGAAGCCTGATAGATTTGAGGGGTTGTGACAAATGTCGCAGGTGAACACAGGCTTGTCTTTCGGCTTTTCTACAAACATCAAATATTATTAAAATTGTACAATCGATAATTGTTGTAATCTCCTTTTTCTGTTTTTCTTCTTAAGGTTTCTATGGAAGATAAAGAAAACAGGTAAAGTATTATTCTTTACTAGTGAAATTTGTAATAAAACACTGTACAATGGCCTCTTTTTAAATGACTGTGCACAGTCAAGTTAGGAACTCTAAGACGCATTTAGCCAACCTAAAAGGTATGTCCAGCTGGCAGGCTAAATCTTCAGTTTTTTGCAGTGACTACGTTGGAACCAGGTTTGGACATTTTGTAGTCTGTCTGCCCATCCAACTGTGCATACAAATGTCTTTATTGGGATGTCTTGGGTTCTCACACAATACCCTTGCATGTAAATGATCTTGGTAGTGTCAGATCTGAAAGTATTCTGATTATGTCCAAGTTGAGCTTGTTAATCTTGGATGAGATGACGAGGGGAGAGCAATCTGTCTTGTCTTTATTAAAGGAGAGGATACAGCCACACTTCTAATGCATGTACTTGAACCATCATGTTACAACTAATGTTGCTATCTTCATTTTAGCCAAAGGTCTTCAGTTGTCCATGAGACAGAATATGAATGTAAGATTTCCCAAGGACCTACATTTCCAATTAAACTACAAGCAATTTACACAGAAGAAAAAATTGGGAGAAGTGAACAAAACTTTAGAAAGAAATACAAGGTATATAGTGCAAGCATCATGTGTAACAACTGAATTCGGCTTTCTTGCCTTCATAATGGTTTGTTTCGCCAAAGTTAATCAATGTTTACTTCCTACATGTTCCCACCTCCAAGTCCTACTGTCTCTTTCCTATCATAATCTCTTGCACCATCACCTATAGCACAACACCTAGGTGTGCCCTTCAGTCATGCCCTCTCTCTTTCTTTCTCTCTCATTAATCACATTCACTTGCATCTGCCAATTGATTAATGAACACAGATTCAAAAACCTCAGTGCATAAAACTTACTTATAAACAATCAAAGAAAAGAAAAAAAAGGTGAAGAATTTAGTAATGATCTTTATTATTATGGTGAATTAAAACAGCTGACAAAAAATTTTTTATTCAGCTGTTTTAATTCACCATAGTTATAAAGAGCATTATTAAATTCTTCATCTTTCTTTTTCTTTTACTTGATTGCGCCTAACAATACCATAACTAAAATGTTTGCCCTCACTAAGCTCATCCTGGAACATTCTCTGAGTTTCAAATACCTTGCAACCTATAAAGCCATTTCCCAACCATGATGTGCCAAATCCTCTTCTATTATTTCTTCCTCCATGTGCTCCATCACTGGCATCCCTATACGTATTTCACACCCTCCTGAAGACTCACTTCCTCTCTCTTTCTGACCCTATCTCAACATGGATGATCTCATGATACTTCTGATCCCTCAGCATGACTTCTTGGGCCCATGACACCTGATTTTTGCTTCTAAACTCTCATCATTTCAGGAACAAATTAACTCCTCCATTTATGTTCAGCTTATGATGTTTGTAGAACAACGTGTAAACCTCTGTATCTCAGATCTAATAAATGATCAGTACTACTGCCATGGTTGGACTCCAATTCAAGGTTCAATATATCTGTATGTTACTAAACGGCCATTGCATTCCTATATATACAATATACTCTGACAAATGCATAATATGCAACACCCTTATAGTATATTAACAAGAAATGTATCTAACCTATGAAATATTACAGCAAGCATCACTGGAGAATATCCTTGCTGCCTATACAATTCCAAGGAGAGAGCCTTGGGAAGTGAAGCTATAATCAATTAGCTGTCCATGTACCCTGTATAGAGAGTCATTCCAAGTTTACCGTTTTAGAAGTAATACAACTAAGCTAAATTATTTAGTTTTATTAGTGACAGATACACTGCAAAGGAGGATCTTATATGCTGAATTTAAAAGTTGAAAGTCAGTCGTTTTAAAGGAGCACTGTGGTCAAAAATGTAAAAATAGGAAACATCTTTTTAAATGTGAAAGCATATAAAGCCTGATATTTATTGCTTTTTAGTTTCCAGTGATCTTCCTCCGGTGGGGGAGAGTTTGAATATACAGGAATTGTGTATATCTACACAATGTGAACAAGGACATCTCCTATTGAGACAGAAGCTGCTAGAAGCAGACACAATAAATACAACTGAAACATGCAATTACTATGTGTGACAGCAAATTTCTGACTTCTAGGACACAACAAAGGTCTTATTTATTGCAGAAATGAAAGCACACTTTGAAAGAGGCATCATTGCAATTGGTTGTTGTTTAAAAATGTGAACGGATGTGTAAGATGATCGATTTAAGGAAAAGTTGGGCATTTTATGCTTAAATTACTCTTCATCTCTTTAAATACCTTTATCTAGGGTGATTAAATAACTCTCACACTGGTGGATGATTAGGAGGCTTGGCTTTAATCTGAAGTGTGACATAACATTACCACTTAAAAGCATCTGTGACAGCAGTGGTTTAAGCTTTATGCTGTGGCCCACAGGAGAACGAACTGGTAACCCACTCCAGTATCTTTGCCATGAATACCAAGTGGATCACCATGACCATGGACATAAAGATATGCCTGGTGTGTTATGGTCATGAAGATTCGAACGTGACTGAACACCACAACAACACACTTATCCAATATCACATCTTAGACAAAGGGATAGTACTAGATGAGGCCTGTGACTTTGGTGGGTCCTCCTACCTGGAAGGCTCTCTAATAGCAACCCCAAATGTTGCTAAAGCCTCTACCATAGATAGAAGGAAATAGAGAAATCCTCAATATAGAAAGTAGAAGCAATTATATATCTACATATCTATGTGCCTAAATAAATTACAATATGTAAATTGGACTATGCATATCTAAAATCATGAAGTACAATAAAATGTAATTGACAGTATACAAAGTAAATTTCTTGAGTATCCCCTAAATTTTCAAAATATATTGGATCCTTTTACAGGCTGTAACAGCAGAACAAATAATTGAACTCTATTCCTGTGCCCACTTGGGGAACCTCATAAGTCATCTATTGTTCCAGTACTATAGCAGTGGAAACCTTTCCAAGATTAAAACCTAACGAGCGTTTCGCAAGTTATGTAGCTTTGTCAAATGTACGTTTTTAACTGCCACCAAATAATAATTGTTAAACTTACTACACTAGGAGATACTGTTTTGCTTTTTCCCTTTTTCTTTTCTTTTAAATATCAGGCTGTCAATGCTTGTTAATAATTTGTTTTAATCCTGTTTTTAGATTTCAGTCTCAGAAGATATCTTGTACACAGCACGGGTATTAAAGGATGTCAAAGGAGACAAAGAAACCCTAACTGCAAAGAGAGGGGATATGATAGATATTATTCGGATTACAGATTGTCCCACTGGGAAATGGCTGGCGAGAAATAACAAAGGGAACTGTAAGTAATGTGACAAACAAAATGGACAATAATAATATTAAAGGGTTACTGTGGTCACATATTTAAATATACTGTTGAAAATATGGAATATGTTATAGAAAATAAAATAATGCAGCCTCTATCAAGTTACTTTTTACAGTGGATAAAAAAAGTTTACACACACCTGTTAAAATGTCAGGTTTCTGTGCTGTAAAAAAATGAGACAAAGATAAATCATTTCAGAACTTTTTCCACCTTTAATGTGACCTATAAACTGTACAACTCAATTGAAAAACAAACTGAAATCTTTTAGGTGGAGGGAAGAAAAATAAAAAATAAAAATAATGTGGTTGCATAAGTCTGCACACCCTCTTATAACTTGGGATGTAGCTGTGTTCAGAATTAAGCAATCACATTCCAAATCGTATTAAATATGACTCAGCATACACCTGCTATCATTTAAAGTGCCTCTGATTAACCCCAAATAAAGTTCAGCTGCTCTAGTTGGTCTTTCCTGAAATTTTCTTAGTCGCATCCCACAGCAAAATCCATGGTCCGCAGAGAGCTTCCAAAGCATCAGAGGGATCTCATTGTTAAAAGGTATCAGTCAGGAGAAGGGTACAAAAGAATTTCCAAGGCATTAGATATACCATGGAACACAGTGAAGACATCATCAAAGTCATCATCAAGTGGAGAAAATATGGCACAACAGTTACATTACCAAGAACTGGAGCTCCCTCCAAAATTGATGAAAAGACGAGAAGAAAACTGGTCTGGGAGACTACCAAGAGGTCTACAGCAACATTAAAGGAGCTGCAGGAATATCTGGCAAGTACTGGCTGTGTGGTACATGTGACAACAATCTCCCGTATTCTTCATATGTCTGGGCTATGGGTTGAGTGGCAAGACGAAAGCCCTTTCTTACGAAGAAAAACATCCAAGCCAGGCTACATTTTGCAAAAACACATCTGAAGTCTCCCAAAAGCATGTGGGAAATGGTGTTATGGTCTGATTAAACCAAGGTTGAACAACACTGCACATCACCAAAAGAACACCATACCCACAGTGAAGCATGGTGGTGGCAGCATCATGCTTTGGGGCAGTTTTTCTTCAGCTGGAACTGGGGCCTTAGTTAAGATAGAGGGAATTATGAACAATTCCAAATACCAGTCAATATTGGCACAAAACCTTCAGGCTTCTGCTAGAAAGCTGAACATGAAGAGAAAATTCATCTATAGGCCACAATTGACCACATTGTTGCTTTGTACAGCCCCAATACCCTCAAGTGACTACGGAGGTCATTTTTTTTTTTTAATAACTAAACTTGATAATGGGTAAAATGTTTTAAATAGCAAATGGCATAAACATAACCTTTATATATTTAATATTCACTTGGTTCTTCATGCTACTTTCTCATGAGGGTGTGACCTTGTAAGGTAATGAGATTCTCATTGTGCATACAGAAGCTTCCTGTGCACTCAGTCTCCTCCCACCTGAGGAAGTTAAACAGTGGAAGCCAAAATGTGAGAACAATATAGTTTACATGGTCTATGTAATAAATAAATATGAATTAATCAAAATATGAAAGGTAAAGATACATTGAAAAGAGGAAATAAATATATAATGATTGATAAATAAAAGAATTGGAAGAGATATCTCAAACACAGTAAGTGTTGGCTATCACATCATCGCCATGCATACCATTTGGGCGAGCGTGGAGTGAGAGAAGATTCTCTCGAAGTGAATAATAATTATAATTTTTTAGTAGCTGTGTTATCTATTGATCATTGTATGTGAGTAACTATTATAACCTGCACTATAATAATTATTTAATGGGTTAAACGATTAGTACACACTATTTAGGACCCCCACATTATTTTATTAGTGCATCTGATTACTATGTGTGAGTAACTATCATTCTGACAGTTATTAACCTGCACTACAATAATTTATTAGTGGGTTAAATGATAGTTACATACTATTTATGACCCCATATTATCTTATTAGTTTGGTGTTGGTGTGGATTAACCCTTAACAGATGTACAGAATTTGTATATGTGGTTTATAGTACTTCCATTAGGCTCTTTTTCTGTATTTGAGACCGTAAGTATGGTTTAACCTGACCTGTGTGCCCTCTCTTTGTACAGCGGCGGCTCTCCTAGCTTACAGCCATTTGTTTTATTTGTTTTTTAATTTTCTTTTTTATATTAGGTATAGATTAAAGGTTATGTTTTACTCTATTTGAGAGATTTATTATCTATGAGGGTTTTTACCCCATCCTTTTGAGGTCAATATTATAATTCATTCCATCTATGTTGTTGCAGGCCATCCGTTATTCTGAATGATCTTGACCAATATTTGGTTATTATATATACCCAATGGTCATTTATATGAGCTGACCTAGCGAGTTTTCTTTTTCCCCTTTTCCCCTGGATGGCATTATGATATTTATGGGCAATAGTTGTCTCTTTCCCTTTTCTTTTGAGATATATATATATATATATATATATATATATATATATATATCACATATTATAATTGTCTAACTACGATTCGTCGTCATGCTGCGGTGCGTAGTGCGTACGACTTAGCGATGAGCGCCACAGGCGCTCATTGCAGGCGAGCCTTGCACAGCGAGGCGAGCCTTTAAATTGTAGCACTTTGGCAATGAGCGCCACAGGCGCTCATTGCAGGCGAGCCTCGCATAGCGAGGCGAGCCGTTATGTTAAATCGTAGCACTTAGAAAAAAAATACGAGATGAAAAAAATTACGAGATAAGCGGCGGAACCAAAACACAAAAAACAAAAACACTAAATACACACTAAAAAATAAAATAAAGGTCACTTACAGCATGGGGAACCAAGCAGGACATCTGGAAGTGAGTTGGAACTCCAATTTACAGCGATTTAGCCAAGTTACAAAGATCGAAAATCGGCTAAGCGAGAAAAAAATGGCCGCCAAAAAAAAATGAAAACGAGGCTATACTACTACGAACTGCGTAAAACACAGCCACAGACGTATGTGTTTGAAAAACAACGAGATAAAGGATGCGGATTAACCGCGCAATGAGTAAAAAGACAGTGGCGAGTACATTTTACGAAACCCAATTACAGATTTACGCATTAACACAGATTTAACGCCTTTGTCTCGCGCAACATCGGATTTCCTGCCTAAACCAACGTATTTGATGAAATATAGGTTGCAAGTTAGAAAAAAATAAAAAAAAAATTGTATTTATTTTAAGGGGAAAAAAAGGGACAAATGTAGCGTCATGTTGTGTGGCAAACAAATTTCACAACATTTAATTTTTATTGACTGTCATTTGACCGTTTTACTATATTTACTGTTAAACCGTAGTACTTTAGCGGGCTTAGCGATGAGCGCCGCAGGCGATCATCGCCCGGCGAGCCTCGCGCAGCGAGGCGAGCCGTTAAACCGTAGTACTTTGCAATGAGCGCCGCAGAAAAAAATGCCGGACGAACAAAACGAAAACGCGGCTACAGCACTATAACCACGGAAAACACGTACCGATAATCCGCTAAGACGCATACCACACATTATCCGCCATTTTAGGATAATGCGGAAGTACACAGCTACGTTAACGGTTTCGGCTCGCGCACGCACACTATTACACTGCACACATTCAGCACGCTTACACAGCAGCTCCACACCACTAATGCTGCAGCAACATCAACACAGATTGCCAGCTCTTCATCACAATGCATAAAAATACGTATATTCATTTATTAATTTGAATTCTATATTTCAGTAGTACACACAAAACAACATTAGCTACCTTACAATTCCATATGTATATTAATAACTAAACAACTTTTAAAACATACACATCTCATTGCCGTCAATTTTTGACGGGCAATATGCTAGTATATATATATATATGTCGTGGCTGGTGACTTTCCAAGTTGTATATAAAAATAAGGACCAGTATAAAGTGGGGAGGCGGTACTATATAAGTTTAATGTTCATAGGTAAATGCCTAAATATAAATATTATATGTACCAACGGGTGAGGAAAAGTGTAGAGATATATGCAAAACGAAAAAAAGAGAGAAAGACACCTATATATCCACACCTATATAACATCCGTAGTTATAGTAGACAATATTGAACTGAATTATCTTAATACTCTGACAGAAATAAATACATATATAAAAACTAATAATTTATTGAACAGAATTCAATCTACAGTACATATTATAAAAACATTTAAAAATTAGCAATGATAATCACCGGCTTTATACAATATCACAATATCAAAACATCTGTACAGTACTATTAACAAGGTAGACAATATTAACTACCTATTGAGATTGGACCCCTGATGCTAATTTGGTGGTAGCAGAGCCCACCATTTACTCCTTTTATACTAGTATAAATACACTGTCTGAAAAATACAATTTAAATGTGAAAAGAAAATGAAAACATCTAAATAAACTAATACTTATGGTGGAACTGGGGATCCACCAATTACCCCTTAACCTAATAGAGAAAAAGCTTACCTACTCTGGCTAAGCTAAACGTATTATCACTATTGTGATTACAAAAGTGCAAGTAGTGTTCATATGTTATATAATATAGGTTATTAGACATATACTGAATTATCAGATAGATATATACAGTCAGGTCCATAAATATTGGGACATCGACATAATTCTAATCTTTTTGGCTCTATACACCACCACAATGGATTTGAAATGAAACGAACAAGATGTGCTTTAACTGCAGACTTTCAGCTTTAATTTGAGGGTATTTACATCCAAATCAGGTGAACGGTGTAGGAATTACAACAGTTTGTATATGTGCCTTTTTAAGGGACCAAAAGTAATGGGACAGATTAACAGTCATAAAACAAACTTTCACTTTTTAATACTTGGTTGCAAATCCTTTGCAGTCAATTACAGCCTGAAGTCTGGAACGCATAGACATCACCAGACGCTGGGTTTCATCCCTGGTGATGCTCTGCCAGACCTCTATTCCAACTGTCTTCAGTTTCTACTTGTTCTTGGGGCATTTTCCCTTCAGTTTTGTCTTCAGCAAGTGAAATGCATGCTCAATCGGATTCAGATCAGGTGATTGACTTGGCCATTGCATAAAATTCCACTTCTTTCCCTTAAAAAACTCTTTGGTTGCTTTTGCAGTATGCTTCGGGTCATTGTCCATCTGCACTGTGAAGCTCCGTCCAATGAGTTCTGAAGCATTCGGCTGAATATGAGTAGATAATATTGCCCGAATCACTTCAGAATTCATCCTGCTGCTTTTGTCAGCAGTCACATCATCAATAAATACAAGAGAACCAGTTCCATTGGCAGCCATACATGCCCACGCCATGTGTTGTTTGGAAAACTCTAATCTGGCCTTCCTGTTTTTGAGGCTCACCAATGGTTTACATCTTGTGGTGAACCCTCTGTATTTACTCTGGTGAAGTCTTCTCTTGATTGTTGACTTTGACACACATACACCTACCTCCTGGAGTGTGTTCTTGATCTGGCCAACTAATGTGAAGGGTGTTTTCTTCACCAGGGAAATAATTATTCAGTCATCCACCACAGTTGTTTTCCGTGGTCTTCCCGGTCTTTTGGTGTTGCTGAGTTCACCGGTGCGTTCTTTCTTTTTAAGTATGTTCCAAACAGTTGATTTGGCCACACCTAATGTTTTTGCTATCTCTCTGATGGGTTTGTTTTGTTTTTTCAGCCTAATGATGGCTTGCTTCACTGATAGTGACAGCTCTTTGGATCTCATATTGAGAGTTAACAGCAACAAATGCAAATAGCACACTTGAAATGAACACTGGAGCTTGTATCTGCTCTTTGTAAATGGGATAATGAGGGAATAACACACACCTGGCCATGGAACAGCTGAGCAGCCAATTGTCCCATTACTTTTGGTCCCTTAAAAAGTGGGAGACACATATACAAACTGTTGTAATTCCTACACCGTTCACCTGATTTGGATGTAATGTTAAAGATTTGGATGTAATGTTAGTCTGCAGTTAAAGCACATCTTGTTAGTTTCATTTCAAATACATTGTGGTGGTGTATAGAGTCAAAAAGTTTAGAATTGTGTCGATGTCCCAATATTTATGGACCTGACTGTACATATCTGGTGAAAAGATAGTAAATATATATGTGGAAATACACAGCAACCTGTTGTAGCGTAGGTAAGCTTTTTCTTTTTTTTTCGTTTTGACTTTCCAAGTTGGATGGTCGGCAGAGTGAAAGCTGGCCCCTCCCCCTTCATAGACTCCACCTATTTGTATGGACTCCACCCATTACATCATTTTGACTCTTATATGCCCTGCCCAATGACCTCATACTAGCTCCACCCATTGGAATAGACTCCACCCACAGTTTTTTTCCGCTGAAAAATTCAAGATTCTTAGGACTCTGACAAAAAATAACATTAAAAGTCTTCTGTTTCAACAACACAATGACACTCACCAACAGTTGGTTCTCCTTCTCAGGGTCTTGAAGTGTAGTCATTAAACAACCAGTCCAAAAAAGTCTGCAGCCGCAGAGTGTTTGGACCTGGGTGTGATCTAAAACAAGCAAACAAATCAGAGCATGCAAGGCATCATCCCTTCCACCACCACTGTTCCCTTTATCACCTAGATAGGTACCTAATATCCATGACTATACCATGCTGTTCTATATAGGGCCACAGGGTACCTAAAAAACCTTAAAATACCATGGGGGTCTCTATAGGCCCAAACAGTACCTAAAACCCCACATATACCATGCTGGTCTATATAGGCTCAAACCAAACCTAAAAACCCACATTATACCATGAAGTCTATAAAGGCCTAAACCATACCTAAAAACCCACATTATACCATGCACATCTATATAGGACCATACAGTACGTAAAAACCCACACTTTACCATGCACTTCTATATAGGACCAAACAGTACCTAGAAACCCACATTATACCATGCATGTCTATACAGGCCCAAACAGTACTTAAAAACCCACATTATACCACGCAGGTCTGTATAGGCTCAAATCATAACTAAAAACCCACAATATATCATGCGAGCCTATACAGACCTAAACAGTACCTAAAAACCAACTGTAACGGAACCCATCACTGTTTTACCCTGATTTATGGTTATTTAATTCTTATGGTTAAAATATGATCACATTGCTGTACTGTAGATATGTTGTGTTATGTTCTACAGAATATATTGGCTCAGAATATAACAGCTACTAGGCTAATAGATAATCCTATTACAGAGACTCCTCATAAGATAAGGAAGTCTATTGTATAAAGTGTTTTCATTATGAGACATAGAACAAAGAGAAGTATAATCTGATCAATGTCTGATTGTATCAAAGTAGCCAGGTAGCCTCAGGGAGGTGTGACCACACCTATTGTCTCTCTATGTGTATTGTGTGGCCAAATATGGGGGATGTGTATTGCCTGTGGAAAGAGGTGTATATATATTTCTGCATAACAAAATAAAGACAGTATTCTTTGACTCCCAATTTAGTGTCGTCCAATATGGGAGGTTGGGGCTAGTTAGACTGAAGTGCTTCTTGGATATTTTACCGTATACCAGCGGGGATACTGGACTTCGTGTTGCACCAACATTATACCATGCTGGTCTATATAGACCCAAACAGTACTTATATACCCACATTACACCAAGTGGGACTATATAGGCCCCAACCTGATCTTAAAAACCCAAACTACACCAAGAGGGACTATATAGGCCCCAACCGGACCTTAAAAACCCACATTACACAAATTGAGACAATAGAGGCCCCAACTGGACCTTAAAAACCTTAAAATACCAAGCAGGACTATATAGGCCCCAACCAGACCTTATTAACCCACATTATACCAAGCGGGACCATATAGCCCCCAAGCGGACATTAAAAACCTTAAAATACCAAGCGAGACTATATAGGTCCAAACCGTACCTAAAAAAAAAATTAAATACCAAGTGGGACTATATAGGCCCCAACCGGACCTTATTAACCCATAATACTCCAAGTGGGACCATATACTGTAGGCCCCAACCGGAGCTTAAAAACCCACATTACAACAATCCAGTCAGGAAACCAAGAGGTCACACCACCCTGAAGTTGGGCCACCTTGGAATACCAGGAGCTTTTTGCGGTGGCTCACTGGAGAAGGAACTGGCCACCCACCCCAGTATCTCTACCATGAAAACTAAAGATGTGCCCGTTGTGTTATGGCCTCTGAGGTCACAGAGAGTCAATCACAACTGAATGGTGAAACAACAAATGTTATGATCTGGGCAACAGAATAGGGCCCTTAGTGAGGAAGCATGATGCATTATAACCATTTCCTATTCAGTGCTTGGGACAGAGCCACTTATTACCTGCCATGTTGCCCAGATTCCGAAGAGGCCTCCTTCAAGGGAATCCCTAGCACCAATACACAAAAACCGACAGAGGAGAGGACCTAGCTAATGGGATCCATTAATTGGTAGGCTTAGTTAGTCCCCTCTCTTGGCAATAACTCATATGAAACCTTTATGGACCACTGTAATACTCCTATGTCATTTGTCATTTTAGTTTTTCAGACATATGCTTCTCACTATCGTCTATCAGAAATCCAACAGGTGGAAGACATCTGCCTGGAAGGCTGCCCTGATAGGAGTCTTTTATCTGCCTCTTTGTCTGCAGGCAAACCTAGACCTGTCATAAAAAATGTCAGGATAATTTCCTGACAGAGTATATCCTTTACTCCTCACTGTACACCTAACATAAGATGGAGAGAAGAAGCTTGATTTTTTATGTTTAATTTCCGTATTATATGGATCCCGGCAATCAATGTGTTGATACATATAATAGAAATCACATTAAATTTAATAGGGCCCATGGTGTCTTTTCAGATGGTTTTATTCCAGTTGTATCAGTGGAGATGGATAAAAGCATCCTTGTATTCAGTAACCAGATCCTTAATACAAATCTGCAACCTCTGGATGTCTATGATGATATTGAGCATAAAAGTGATGAGTGAGTATTACTTAAACCCAGCACAACAGTGAAATATTGTGACTTATTTTAGTATGAATAAATGTATTATTGTTTATTTTTAGTGGAACATCGATGGACTATTCTTTTGTTCCTGATAATTGTAAGTACATTTATATACAGAAATAAATCAAGGCATCATGTTTAGTATTTGTATAAAGTGCACTTTATAATGTTTTTTATTTTATTTTGTTTTTTTGTACTTTATTTTTGACAAACCGCAAAATTCGTAACATTGCATCATAGATGCGTTAGTGAAATCAAAAAGTACATATTAAGTGAAAGCATTTAAAGTAAACGTGAGCTATATTAACGATCAGATTAATACATGTTATGATGTACTTTGTATTAATTACTTTGTTATAGAAAGATTATGAGGTCTGTCTTTTGTCTTTTTTTGTTTATTTTTTTTATAGTATTTACCTCTCAGCTTTACGTTAAATATCTTTTAAAAAAAATAAAAAAGTTTCCAAGCTGGAATTTATGAGAAAATAGTATATAGTAGTTACTGATCTAACAAAAATAAGTTCTATTTTTTCACTTTAATGAGAGGTAGTAAACATAAGTAAACATAATTAAATAAAATCAAACAATACAAAACAATTATAAATGTATGGTCTTAAAATTATAGAGCCTCATTCAATTGCGGGACGTAACTCGATCACAAATCGCCGGTTTGCTGCAATGGAGTTGCGCCCTCGCGTTGCCCTACGTATACGCTGCTATTCAATTGGCCGGGCGCGCAAGTAAGTCCCTCTTCCCGCTAATCGCAAACCATGCTATTGGCAGTAAGCATTCACGGGCGTGAACATGATCTCGGCTGCAAAGCCTTAACTCGCGTTTCAAGCCTGCAAACTCGGAGAACTGTAAATGCAAATATAAATTCAAGACAGCACTGTAAAGCACTGTAAGAGATGGGGAACACAATGAGTGACATTAGAATTAAAAGCACAATATTCTCACTCTTGCATATCGCCAAAATCAAAGACTTTATTTCACGTTTAATTTCAATCCAAAGTTTAAATGTCCTCCAAGCCCATAACCCGTTATTCAAGGCCAAAGGACTTAAATGAAATATGGAGGTTGGATTCCAAAGACCTACAGGCTTGGAGGTTGAAGCCCGTAGGACTTTAGGACGAAAATTGAACATGAAATAAACTATTTATTTATGACGATTTGAGGGTTGGAGAATGTTGTGCTATTGATTCTAAGACCTAAAATCATTTTCACTTTTAATAAAACTACAGGATGGCTTTTTTATTTGATTAATAAGTGCTACGATTTGTAAGTAAGCCCTTTGTGACACCTCCTTCGTACAAGTAACCTGTGGTTCGCGTTTAGCCATTTATAGGCTTGACGGAAGGGTGGATCGGAGCAATTGAATAGCGATTAGTGATTTTTTGCGGCTGCAACTCTTGCGTCCCTGAAAGATCAAAGGCTTTGGGGGAAGTAACTTGCAATTAGCAGAATCGCAATGGAAAGTAGCTCACAGCACGTAACCTGATCGGAGCACGCAAATGGAAGGCAATTGAATAGCAACATAGCTTGAGATCGGTATTTGCGAGAACGAATCTATAATATGTAGCAATTAAATGAGGCCCGCAGTGTTTATTTTTACTTAACTGTCCCCAGTTCAGTTTGTCTTCTTTGTGTGTTTCCCCCCCGTGGTCCCAGGTTTCACTCCCAAGACCCCAAGTACCAACCACAACAAGTAAAGACTTAGTAGTAAAGACTCATCCTTCTCATTTTGGCTTTGATTGACGCCAGACCTAAAAACCATTAAAAAATTGAATTATAGAAGGGAGGTAATGAAGAGCAAAGGACCAACTAGTATATTCTGAAAACACTGTTAATTATGCACTTCAGACAAATATATACTCACAAAATAATGGTGAAACAGTGGTATCAGCAAATCAACATAACAAGCACCTACGCGTTTCACCACACAAGATTTCTTTTAAAAATTTAAAAACATGTTTTGTTTTATCAAGTTTAGTTATTTAAAAGACCAAATAGAAAAAAACTCAAGGAACATTTATGGATAATGCTCTGTACCATCATGTAGAGCAGTCACAATATAGTTGTTTTTAAATGTTGCAGTGTTAACTTTTTAAACCGTCAAACTGTTTAACCTGTTCTTCAGCTGAACCAGCTGAAATATTGAGGTTATAGGAAAAAGCTCTCAGCTGCTGAAGGTACTATAAATGACAAGATCCTTCAAAATGTTTACATAATTAAGATATAAAATGAGGGTAATGGCACAGTGGGAGAAATGACATAGCACTGGAGGCAACACACACAAAGCAAAATGGCAACACTGGATTTGTTGAGCAAATTAATATACTATAATGGACCTAAGTACTTTCCTGCACGTTGGAATAAAATGCTAAGATATTTTTCCCCCTTCAATATTAAAGCATTTCTTAAAAAAAGAATAAGATAAAAGCACAGTTACAATGGATAAGAATGTATTGATATATTAGCAAGATATATAATACCAAAATTACATTTGAGAGCAAATCGAACGTACATTGTGAATTAGTGAATGTATTTTTATGAAGTAGTGTATGTATAATTCAAATAGTCAAATCCTTAACTATTGTGAAGTATTTGTCTATTCATCCTTGTTAATCTGTTAATCATGACTGTTGTAACCAAAAAAAAACTGACTAAAACTAAAAATTTAATAAAATAAAAAAATTCTATGCATTGAAATGTAAAACAAAAATAGAACATTTCTAAATTCATCTTCAAATTTCTTTTAGCTTCAGAGAAATCTGACAATTATGATGATATCAGCACCGGGAGCTCACAATCTAAAAAGTAAGTAATATAATTTATAAATTATTGTAGTTAGGTTTGTAATAGTAGGCACACCAAAATATTAAAGGCATTTGTGAGCTAGGTGTAAGCCATTTACAGTGGTAAAATCACACCTTCCTTCTTAAATTTGTAGGTGATTAGAGTCCACACACTTACAATAATATGTGCCTATGTTGAAATATTATTCTAGGTTTACTCTAATTTGGCCATGTATAACACAATAAATATTTTTATTTACTAGTCAGATATGAGACTATAAAGAAAATTATAAATAAAGGAATCCACTAGTTATTTACAATATTAATACATGGATATTTAAAAATGTATTATGCTAATTTATAGAGAATTCACTTAAAACTTAAAAAAAACATATCCTACCTTAGGAAATAACAAAAAAAAGGATTACTTTTATGTAAGAATCTCACCTTTTTTGTCTTTTTTAATTTATATTTCATAATTTTCTTTTTTTGTCTTTACTACACTCTTGTAGATAGCATTATAGGAATATTTCTAACATGTTTGCATAACCTTGATGGTGACAACAGAAAGTTTACTGACTCAGACGTGTATAACACAATATATCAATTCTGGAAGGAAGTAAATTAATTAAAATAAGGACATGTATTGAATTAACAATAGATCCAGAGTGTTTGCCTTTAGGTTGTTCAACAGATAAATGGAATATGAATATTTTATGTTTAAGTCCTCATATTAACTGTGCATTTTACCACTTTTTAAAGGTATATAGAAGTTTCCCTGTTTTTACAGCAGCACAGCACAGTTCCTCCTTGCTTCCTTGTGGTGGGAAAATGACTACACATACCAAGATGCTTTGCTGCAGAACTAAATTCCCAGACACTGAAACAATGTTATAGATGCCTGTGATTGGCCAAAACAAATTATGAATTTTATTCTAATTTAGCTAAGGTTTTCAAGGGGCATTCATTCTCAATAAACGTAAATGTATTCAGTTTTCTGGGGCTTGTATTTAATGTTTACTGTGGGATTTTCAATGCAAAAATGTTTACATACACTGCTGATTCTGCTCTATCCGATGCATTTATAATCCAGGAAACATCTATCATGCAGAAAGAAATCTGTCCCCACATTTCAGTTTTTAGTACTTAAATGGAATATTTGTGTAGTCAGTTTAATGAAACCTTTGATAAATAATGTAAAATTATTTGTGATAGGAACTTTATCTGTTCTTTAAAATATTGCATTTTATTACAGTAAAGTTACATTTAAGGTTGTAAATTTTGCCTGTCAACCAACCTTTTTTATCCAATCACCAATCATAGTCTGTTATCTATTTCTTTTGGGTGCTATCTGACAATTGTAAGATATAAGAATGTGCATGTGATGACCCCAGGGTGTTAATAGGATTATTCATTTATTTATACACAAGCCTCAATATTTGACCTCTTGTATAAATCAGTAGATGTTCTGGATAATAATTTTTGTATGTCATATTACTTTTACTAAAGTGTCTAATACATTATATTCCTCTGTTAATAAAATACTGATACATTTTGAAAATATTTTATAAAATCAAGAAGATTAAAATAAGACCATAATCGCAGGTTCTGTAAATTCCCAAATAGCAAATAAAAAGTGGTTTCATTTATTTACTTTGTTTTCTAGAGAAGGAAAATTGAAAGGATTTTGGAAAGAATCAAAAAACAATGTCAAGGAGAAACTGAAGGGAAAGCGTGATAGTACAGATTTAAGGTAAGATCCTAATAGGTCAGCTTTTGAAAATAATCGTTAGAACCTGTTATATTATTATCTACATTTTAACTTAAAATATAATATTACGTGGTCTCTCGCTCTACTAAACAGACAGAGTGGTACCAAGTTAACCAATAGATTAGATAAATGGAGTTACTTTCTCAATAAAATAATAAAATATTCACAGACCAGCAATAGGAAAAAAAAAATTAAGTTTTTTAAAAGCCTATTTTTGTGTGTGAGAGCTTCCATATTGGACTTTATATGCCTCGCATAATTTGTTGGAGCCAGAGTGAGGAAGTGATTTACCGGGGCTTGCACTTTCATTTAATTCCATTGTTAAGTGCCACTTCAATATGACAGACTTTTATTAGAACTACTTAAATATCTTATCTTCCCCCAAAGTCCTTCCAAGGTGACTGATCTTGTTTGGGACAAAAGAAAATGTTGACTCCTCTGAGACAAAATTGATTATAATTGTTAACAAAAAAAAAAGATTTTTAATTATTTTACAACTTTCTAAAAAAATATGATCATGATTTGTCAACATTATTCAGAAAACTATACCTTAAATATGAGACTCCTATGGTTCTTTACCTTGTTGCAATAAGTAATAAGGTAATACAAATGAGTAATACATTTGGGATTAATTTTTAATACAATGTATTGTATTGTCCTGTATTGTTTATTTTGATGCAGAATATCATTTAATAGATATAGAACGCCTACATTTTTCAGACATGCATATACTGTATATATATTTTATATATATTTTTTTCATATAAAGAAAAACAATAAAAGTTAAATACTTGAACCTTTAATCTTCCAGCATATTGCATTTGCAAACATCTAGTTTGGGTTCCTCAGAATTTGCACCAGCTGAGCTATGGGGGTTTATGGAGAAATAAAGAATACTTATAAACTCTGCTTTGCACCCTAAAAACAAACAAAAAGTCCCTGTATGGGTCTGTCCTCTGCAGCTCATGAAAACACAGACTCTGGTGTATTTGCTGTGCAGTTATGCTTTGACGGAAAGGGAAAACAAACTCCATACTGAGTGTAATTTGGGTGAAAATGTGAAATACACAACAATAATTAAAACAATAAAAGTAAAACATAAATGAAAATTTATTTTGACAAGATAAAAAATTCTCTAATCACAAGCACCCAAAAATGACTGTTAAATAATATGAAAACGTAAAAATAAATGGCCGCACTGCTAATAGTGTTTTGTTTACAAAAAAATCCTCAGGGTATCAATTATTTAGATGACTATCACTATAATAAGCAGTGATTAGAGGAGAAAAGTATTGGCGAGTAAAAGTGAGACATTAGAAAATTGTGTCATGCCTAAAAAAGAAACCAATTGTTGATCAAAGAATGAGACAAAAAATCGAAAGAGAGTGAAAGAAAAGCGACAACGGAGAGAGAGAACCTTGAAAACAGTACCCAATAATAAAGGTAAAAAAATAGAAAATTAGAAGAGGATTAGAATAATAATTAAGAACTGATAAAGAAAAAATAATCAACTGGAAGGATAGAGAGAATCTGAAAGACTGGGGAGTCCATGAGAGATATGAAAACTAAATACATTTTTATGTAGATCTAATACTGATTTTATTTCTATCAAACAGCAAAGCTTCACATTCAACCTTTTACACAAGTAAGTGATTTATTTTTTTGGGGGGGGGGGTGGGGGGTGATGATCTTTGTATTATATTAAAATATATATATTTTTTTTTTACTATACACAGTACCAACACTGTCTATACTGACATAATATATACTAGCTAGCACTCTATGGCCCTCATTCAATTACGATTTGGCCAATTGAATACGGCTCTATATAAGCACATAGCATATTTTTTTTAAAGAAGTTTTTAGTTAGTGAAAACCTTGCTTTTGGATAGATGTTCACTAACTAAAAACTTATTTTAAAAAAATATGTTATGTGCTTATTTAGAGCCCTATTCAATTGGCCAAATCGTAATTGAATGAGGCCCTATAAGTTTTTATAGGAATTGATGGTAAAAGATCATTGAATACATATTTTTTTACATTGGCATAGATAAAAGTCATTGGAATAAATATCAGACATCGTCCTATTTTATTTATTACTTATTCATTCCGTATTTCCTAATACATATTTAAATTCACAATTTTATAAGTGGCTTAAATAGTATATAAGAGGAGAATCTAACTTCTCCCATACAAAAAGAAGAAACAAACGCGCAATATGAATGGCCATAATCTAGGGCTTCAAACAAAAAGAGTATTGCTTTTTTATGTTCTTTCCCAGTATAATGGCTTCAGTAGTTGTTTGTCCAGAACATAATATAAGAGCTGGAGAAGCCGTACTAGACTGCCTGTCAAACATTTTAGATAGACCCTGTGAGGCAGACATATATTGTACCATACTATTAAAAGCCTTTAGATATCATTTGGTTAAATTTCATTATAATTACTTATATTTTTGTATTGTTTCTGCTCTACTGTCGGTAGCCATGTTTGGATCTTTGACCTGTTCCTTTCCCTCCCTCCATCAGGGTCATCGACCCTTTACTTTTTGATAAGGACACTTCAAGAGACAAAAATAAACATTGCACAAGGCAAATAATGTTGTTGTCTTTAAGCCTTGTGCATTGTGGTGCTGCTGGGTAGTGTCTTCCCACTAAAATAATTAATACAAATAGCCAGTGACCCTTCACTGAGGGTGAGGCAGGAGTAGGTCAAAAGGATCTACTAGAGAAAAAGTAATTATATTAATATGTAACCAAAGTAAATAAAAAAGGGCCTCATTCAATTGCGATTTGGGAAATTGAAAAGGGCTCTAAATAAGCAGATAGCATACTTTTTTAAAGAAGGTTTTAGTTAGTAAAGACCTTAGTTTTTGAAAGAAGTTCACTAACTAAAAACTTCTTTAACAAAAATATGCTATGTGCTTAGTTAGAGCCCTGTTCAATTGGCCAAATCACAATTGAATGAGGCCCAAAGGGTTTTATTAACATGATACTTTACTGTGTTTTCTACATTTCAAATTTGCATACATTTAAGCATACCTTTGCTTCTAAAACACATTTTTTTTAGTTTATACCCTGGTCATGCTTATTTAGGTTCCCTGGTGGCTCAGTGGATAGCATCCTGGGGTTCAAATTCAGCCAGGGAACCAAGAGGTCACACTGGTCAGTACATGGATGGGAGACCACCTGGGAATACCAGGAGCTGTATGCTGTGGCCCACGGGAGAAGGAACTGTCAATCCACTCCAGTATCTCTGCCATGAAAACCAAGTGGATCAGCATGGTGTGTTGTCCATGAGGTCACGGAGAGTTGGACATGACTGAGCAACATCCTTTACATTTTTGCATGCTTATTTAATATTAGGCTGAAACATTATTCTCTGTGCCAGAGAATACTAAATATAATAAGCTAAAGTGTGGATACCTGCATTCAAAATGTTTTTGAAAAATGAAATCTGTAAAAGTCACCAGCTACTAATTGCATTGTCCTCCCTCCCGTCCTCCAGATAACGCGCCTGAGATGCATTACGTGCTTTATGAAACCGGAATCAATCCAAATACAGATCCGTATGTTTTTGACATTTTGTTTCTGGGCATTTATATGTATTTTTAATTTCTCAAATAAGTGCCATTCTGAATTAAACACCTCTCGTCTAATTGTTCAAAAATGTAATAGGTATTATATCATTAGCACCTGTAGAAGTGCTGTAAAATATTATTATTATATAAACAATTATTAAAGAATATTATTGTAATTAGCGACAATGAGACCAGACTGATATACTACAGGGTATTTCTCCTTATAAAAGGCACATGTGGCTAAAAGAGGCTGCTCTCTCTCTCGGTGTTGTTCATTCTCAGATGAGCATCTCTACTCTTTTTCTTTTAATTAGCGACTGTATTGAAAAGTTGCACTGTAGAAAAAGGTAATGCCCTCTGCAGCTTATGCAGATACAGACTCTGTAGGACTGGATGTGCAGTATAGTGTTCTAGACTATCAGGGACCACGTCGGAATGTTGCTGAGATATGGTCACTGATTGGCTAGTATGAGACAGTGCAGCAGAGTCTGTGTGTTTGTGAGACCCAAGCAGATAATATATGTTTGATTTTAGGCAGCAAAACAGAACTTCTTAATAAAATAAAGTACATAAAAGTAAATAGATACACAGGTATTTTATATATCTAGTAAAATGCAGAAACATTCCATATCCCTTTAAATTATTTTTTTTTATTATAGTTTAACCTACTCCAGGCAGTGAATGCCATTTCCTGTGTTATTTCACGATATCCTGAATGTGTTCACCATAATGCAGTCTTTATTTCATATCCTTATAGATATCAAGATGACACTTACGCAAAATGGAAGACAAAATTCTTTAAACCCAAGCAGCAGCAAACACTGGATTCCAATGAGTAAGTGCTTATACTTATATCCCCTTGTGTTAAATCACCAAAAGGCTTAATTTATGCAGAGAGAGCTCTATTCCCATCACAGAAAGATATTTAGTAAATCAGCAAAAATAAGAGGTTATTTTTAATACATCAGATAATCATTGCACAGCAGGTTAAAAGTCTAATGTCTTAACAGTCAGAGCTTTATACTTTAACTAGCGACTTGCCCATCAAAAATGATGGCAATAAAATTGTAATGCTGGCAATGCTGTTTTCCACCCAATGTGAGCACCTTTGTCGCTCACCACAAGCCTCTCCCCCTGTCTACTTCCTCCCTTGGGTCTCCTTTCCCCCTCCTCTCCCCCCCTTTGTCTCTTTCTCGCCCCCTCTCCCACCCCTGTGTCTCTTCCCCCCACCCCTGTGTTTCCTCCCCCGCTCCCCTGTGTCTCTTCCCGTCCGTCTCCCTCCCCTCTGTCTTCCCCCCTCCCCTGTGTATGTTCCCCCCTCTCCCTCCTCTGTGTCTGCCCCCCTCTCCCTCCCCTGTGTCTGTCCCCCCTCTCCCTCCCCTGTGTCTGTTCCCCCTCTCCCACCCCTGTGCCCCCCCCTCTCCCTCCCCTGTGTCTGTCCCCCCTCTCTCTCCCCTGTGTCTGTTCCCCCCCTCTCCCTCCCCTGTGTCCCCCCCCTCCCTCCCCTGTGTCTGTCCCCCCCTCTCCCTCCCCTGTGTCTGTCCCCCCTCTCCCTCCCCTGTGTCTGTCCCCCCTCTCCCTCCCCTGTGTCTGTTCCCCCTCTCCCTCCCCTGTCTTTTTCCCACTCTATTCCCTCTGTGTCTGTTTGCCCTGCTCTCCCTCCCCTGGGTCTCCCCCCTCTCCCACCTCTTTGTCTCTTCCCCCCTCCCTCCCCCGTGTCTCTTCCCGCCCATCTCCCTCCCCTCTGTCTTTTCCCCCCTCCCCTCTGTCTTTCCCCCCCCTCCCCTGTGTCTGTTCCCCCTCTCCCTCCCCTGTCTTTTCCCCCCTCTACTCCCTCTGTGTCTGTTTGCCCTGCTCTCCCTCCCCTGTGTCTCCCCCCCCCCTCTCCCTCCCCTGTGTCTCCCTGTGGGGACCCTGCATCATGTGGGTTTAATTTAGGAGTGGGGGGGGGGGGTTAGCAGCAGTGGGGACATTTAGGAGGATCATACGTGAGGGCTTTTAAAGACCTCACGAGACCTCCTTGGTACCAGTAACTTGTGGTTGGATTTTTGCCATTTGCGGGCTTGACGGAGTGGTTAGGAAGGGGGAATCGGAGCAATTGAATATCGATTTGCGATTTTAGCCTTCTAACGGTGAAAGATCAAAGGCTTGCAGGTCGGAGCAAGTAACTCGATCGGAGCCTGCAAGAATTAGCCAATTGAATAGCAAAGTAGATTGTGACCTCCATTTGCGAGCCTGGATTTCTAAAAAGTAGCAACGGAATGAGACTAATAGTAAGTTGATATTCCTTGGAGCCAGTGCTTTCCTTATACCTCACTAAAACCTCCACGTTCTGCATACCCATTAGGCAAAATAAAATGTAAATGTATACAATAATGGCTAAGACCACTACAAAATTGCATGTAATTGTTAATGAATGAAAGGGTGAGAGTATATGTTAGTACTTTAAAAAACATATTGGCAGTCATTGGGTTTAACTCTTCGAAAAATACATTAATTATTGGACTTAAATTGTTGTTTTAATTTTTCCTACTATATTCTAGTAGTATTCTAATAGGATGGTCTATACCTCAGTGACAAATCTATGTTGGTTCTGATGAAAAGCTTACAGTATATAATTAGAAAGACCCAATAACTGAACTGTTGGTTTTCAGAAAGAAATACGCCAAAGAGGAGAAGCAGTTCCGTGAGAAGTTCCAGGTAAGGAAAATTAAATATTATTTTATGTATATTATTATCTTTAAATCTTATGATATAGTCACAAGGTAACCTAGTGATAAGTGCAACTTGGAAAAACATCAGTAAAATTAATAACATGGACTTAAAAAAACAAGAGAACACATCAAAGTACAAATGGGAACAAAAATTGGAAGGCTTAAGATTAATGTGAAAACATATAAATATATAGTGATTGCCCCCTTCAGATGTGTTGAAGCAGGTAACTTGAAGTGGGCATCATCTTGATTAGAAAATAAGTCTAATTCAAAGATGGATACTAGTCATAGACCCCGATTCAATTGCAGGCCCGCATCTTGTGGGATCCAGTGCGGGTGTGCTGCGGGCCCCTGTTCGTCTCCGATTCCAGTGCTATTCAATTGAACAAGCCCGCAATTTACGGGCCGAAAGCCAAAACCGTAAACCATGCCATCGTAAGTAGCAGTTCAGGGCGGGAACATGATCAAGTAAGCAAGACCGTAACTACCCATTTAGAAACGGCCAATAGAAAATGAGACCGTCATCATTACGGCAGTAAAATATGGAGGTTACATGTCAATCAATTAGCGTTTAGAGGTCTGATATGCGATCAGACTTGCAAAACACAAAATAATAAAACTTAATGTCGATACTGTTCTAGTCCATGTGGAAGCCTCATATGTATTAACTCGTTGATTCCCGAGATCAGTATAACCCCCGAAATGAAACATAAAATGAAATACTTTTTGATTGCAGATTTGTTCAATAAAGAGCTTGAGAAAACAAAAATAATAAAGTTTTATTTATATTCTTAGGAGACGACGTAAAAACCAAGGGAATAGGAAATTATTCCTTAAAAACATTTAATATTGAATCCCTTATTTTTTGGCACTTAGGATAAGTGAGTTATCTTTGAGGGATCAGTTCAGATGATCTTATTTCTTCTTATCTTATCTTAGTAAGTGCTTAGTTTATATTAGGTTTAGCTTCCAGACTTCCAAGCATATATCTCTCTTTATCAATATTAGAGATATTATATTTACATCCTGGGGTCCTGACACCTTAAATTTGTTGCAAATATGCACTTTACCTTGTAGTTAGGTTATTTACATATCTAACATACTTGGTGTTATCTTATAGTCAATGTGCCCTTAAAGTACCTATGTCTGTTATTTAAACTGTGTTTATCTATCTGGTACAGTTCATATAAAATTTCACATTAGAGGTTATATAGGGAAAAAGGTCTTTAGCTAGATTCTCCCCGCTTCCATTCCTCTGTTATGTCTGTGGCGTTTCTTGTAACCCCCATTTCCAGGTATCGCATTTATATCACTTGTTTAAAATCTCATGATTTTCAATTCATTGAATGCGTTCGCCACTTAGCAGAATCCTCCTATATAGTACCAGGGTCTCCCGTGTACTAGATTTAGGGCACAAAAAAGGTGACTGTAAGCTCCAAAATTACGGAGCTGTGCTGGAACTTCTACCTATTCACAGTATAAGCGTCTGACGTCAGACGCAACCCTGACACACGTTTCGTCACGTGGGTGTTACTTTTTCAAAAGGGCCGAGCTTGAGACTGTTGTGCAATCAATTCTAATGTCTTTCATCGCTTTCCCCGTCATTTACAGAGCAGTATTGATTTTTTTATTTGCTTTCACAGTGCTACAATCAGGTGTTTAACCCCTTTGCAGGTCCGTTCTAGTAAGAGTAGGATTTTCTTCTACATTTGCTGTTTACGGGTGTGAAAACATTTGCGGGCTTTGCGATTTTAGCGACCATAACAGTAACCTGTTTGTAGCCAGCAAAAAGAGGCCAATTAAATAGCAAATTAGCTTACTGGCTCCATTATGGACTCCAGTATCTTGCAATTGCTCAAATTTATCAGGCTCATAGGTTGTAAATAGTCGCTATAGGACACGTGTGGGAGTTAATAATCGAAGCTCTTCTAATGCAGCCAATAATAACAGACTTCACTGTATTTCTATTAATACTGATATTAATCTCTAAAGAGTTGATTGGCCCATTCATTCTATTTTGCTAATAAAAGTTAATTTTTTATTCCATTCAGCTAATTGTGTATTAATATAAAAAAAAACTTATGTAAAATGGAGTAACATCATGGCAATAATGTAAAGACATATCAAAATTGGATATTTCATTACATCATCGATATGTGTACAAGTTAGAGTATAAAAAACAAGGGCGAATGTATTGTCCAGTTTTAGACAAATCATTTTATTTAAAGTGAGATTCTATATTTTTAGCTTTCTATATTATTTACATAAATAAATATTGATTAATTTGTTAGACAATTAATTTCCAGTAAAACTGATAGGATTATATGTATTTAATGTGGAAGTATTTACATGTTTGGAAATTATATATATATATATATATATATATATATATATATATATATATATATTGTGACAGATTCACTGTCACTCTCAGGATCCATGCCTGTTTTTTCAATAAAATGGAGGACGCAGGAGCTCTTTAAATATTTAACCACACTTTACTGGTTGTTTTGACAGCATACAACATAAAACTGAAGGCAGAAACAAAACTCTAGCTTCTCATTGAAGCCCTGCATAACTGAACTGTACTGTCTTATGTAGGCGTGCAAACATACAGTCCATACAACGGTAGCAGAGGTGTCTTTTCCTCTCACCTCTCTTAGGCTCTGTATCTCCGGCCTCTCTTTCCAAAGCAGATCCCTCCTTCGGTCATCACCTTGAGGGACTTTCTGTTCCTTTTTTCTGCGTACTTTCTCTTCAAAGCTTCTGGCTTTGTTCCATTAGCTTTCAGTGCGGCCTCTGACTTCGGCCCTGCACACTTCAACACACCAGCTCTGTCAAACAGCTTTCCACCTGGAGACAGCCGTAGGTCTTGATTGCAGCCACAGCCAAGCTTTTTAAGGATCTTCTTAACCCTTTCACTCCTGGGGAGAATTCTTGAAGGGCTCTCTACTGCCCTCTGGTGACACACCATCACAATATATATATTTATATATATATAAAATGAATACATTCCTCTGACATTTACTATGTGGCTTTTATCATTTTTGCTATAGTAATAACATTTTAATGAGAACATATTTAAACCATAGCATGACAGTTATAAAAGTGTTTGTGAAATGTCCACACAGCCGATCGAAGGTAGTATGTTCTAGAGCAATCTTATGTAGAAAAATGAGTTTACCGTAAGATTTCATGAAGAAATGTATATCTTATAAAATTATATTACAATGTTGTTTATCGTATTGCAAACCACAGCATGTACAGAAGGGGTTCTTTACAGTTTGGGGCAGTTTTCCTTTATTTATTTTACACCAGCAAAAATTGGGTTTATATGGTGGCTCAGCTCTGAAGTTTTGCCTGTCCTTGTGATAGAATACAGCTGTGCACTCTGCTTTGTTACAGTACGACAAAGAGATTTCGGTCATCAACACTGCTGTTGTTAACGGGTCAGCAACTGCTTCAAGAAAAGGCAAATTCGATTTATCCATCAAACCTGGAGAGGAGCTGGAAGTCATAGATGTCACAGATGGAAATCAGATTATCTGCCGCAATGCTCAGGGCAAATGTAAGTCAGCTGTTCATTTTTTCCCCTTTACTGTTCTCAGAAATGTATAGTATATTTGTGGTATATTTATAAAACTTCTGTTGGGCGAAGGAAAGTTTACTGGACTGTCACTCTAGCAACAGGCTGTTTTTTTAACATAAGTTTAAAACTAAACAAAAAGAGTAGAGGTGCTTATCTGAGAATGAACAATACCTAAGTAGGTTTGTTCTCAAGGGGCCTCATACAAATCGGGGCCATAACTATATCGCAAATTGCTGCGATTGGGTTACGTCCTCGCGTAGCCCTACGTCTATGCTGCTATTCAATTGGCCGGGTGCGCAAGTTAGCCCTTCTTCCCGCTGTTTGCAAACCATGCTATCGGCAGTAAGCATTCGCTGGCTTGAACATAATCGCGGCCTCAAGCCCATAACTTGTGTTTCAAGCCCGCACTGCAACTGCAAAAATAAATCCAAGACAGCATTGTAAAGCACTGTAAATGATGGGGAACACAATGGGTGACTTTAGGATTAAAAGAACAACATTCTCAAGCTTGCACATTGCCAAAATCAAATACTTTATTTCATGTTTAATTTCTGTCCAAAGTCCCACGGGCTTGAATGACCTCCAAGCCCGTAACTCTTTATTCAAGCTTGTAGGACTTAGAATAAAAATGGAGGTTGGATTCCAAGGTCCTACGGGCTTGGAGGCTGAAGCCTGTAGGACTTTATGACAAAAATTAAACACAAAATCAACTATTTATTTATGCCGATTTGAGATTTTGGAAATGTTGTGCTATCAATTCTAAGACCTAAAATCACTTTCACTTCTAATAAAAGTACAGGATGGCTTTTTTATTTGCTTAATTAGTGCTACGTTTTGTAAGTAAGCCCTTTGCGACACCTCCTTGGTACAAGTAAGCTGTGGTTCACGTTTAGCCATTTACAGGCTTGACGGAGTGGTAATCGGAGCAATTGAAAATCGATTAGGGATTTTTTGCGGCCGCAACTCTTGTGGACGTGAAAGATCAAAGGCTTTGACGGAAGTAAGCTGCGATTGAACAAATCGCAATGGATCGTAGCTCTCAGCACATAACCCGATGGGAGCAAACAAATGTAAGGCAATTGAATAGCAACGTAGTTTGCGTTCAGCATTTGCGAGCCCGTAGCTCTAAAACGTAGCAATTGAATGAGGCCCTATGTCTGGTTATCTACTCAGAGAGCAGCCTCTTTTATCTCACTTGTGCCCTTCACAGGGATAAATATCCTATAGTATATCAGTCTAGTCTCACTCAAAAGAGTGACCCAGCCCCGAAATACCAGGCAATTTCAATTTACATTTTTAAATGTCTTTCCTGTGTTGGGCTACTTAATAAGCTTGTACCTTTTAAGAGAACTAAAATATACTGTTTCCTTTCTCAGATGGGTATGTGCTGATTGAACATGTAACCTTTAAGTAAGTAACTTATTTTCATCTAGCACTATTTTGCATTTTAAAATGTATTAAAACAACTCTGTCCATATATTATCTTGTACTGACATATATCAAAGTATGGTATTTGAGTAGGACATCATTTGCCAGGGATGAAACTTGTATTAGCGTTGAGCCATCTTAAAGGGATATAACTTTCTCTCACACACCTTCTAACACTCCATTTCATATTTTTCTCTCTTTATCTGAAGTCACCTATAAAAATGGAAGTGTAATAAAAAGCATAATTTAATAGTCAACAATTACAGCTGATGGTCATGCACATAGCATGAAATGCATTAGAATATCTTTCATTGGTTTGTTACCCCAATCCCAGCTATTATTTATAGCTAAATATAAAAATGCCTGTTTAGAAAAAAATAATTCCTTCACTTATTGACATTTCAATCTGTGTTAACTCATATTTATTTCTCTCTTTAAGGTTGGAGGCTTTCACTATGAACAGCACTTAGCTCATTGGGTGAGTTCTGGATGGCTTTGGACATATGGTATGCACTAAATATGTAATTTATATGGAAGAAACCAATCCCTATGTGATCAAAAGCTTCACCGAATTTCTAATATATACAGTCTATCACCTTTACCTTCAGCTTCTTATCGTCAGTTTGAACGTAATCAGCGATGCAGAGAGAGTGGAGGCATCATCTGACATCATCATGTAAATGCATATAGGGGGAATCAACACAACATATTATAGAAAACATATATACACATATACACATATGTGTATATATGTTCGGTCTGGGGCTGAATAAGTGCTGCTGGCACTGGGGAGCTACAATTCATTGAGGGAACCATGAATGCCAACATGTACTGTGACATACTGGAGCAGAGCATGATCCCCTCCCTTCGGAGACTGGGCCTCAGGGCAGAATTCCAAGATGATAACAACCCCAAACACACCACTGCCTTGCTAAAGAAGCTGAATGTAAAGGTGATGGACTGGCCAAGCATGTCTCTAAACCTAAACCCTATTGAGCATCTATGGGGCATCCTCAAATGGAAGGTGGGGGAGTCCAAGGTCTCTAACATCCACCAGCTCTTTGATGTCCTCATGGAGGAGTGAAAAAGGACTCCAGTGACAACCTGTGAAGCTCTGGTGAACTCCATGCCCATGAGGGTTAAAGCAGTGCTGGAAAATAATGGTGGCCACACAAAATATTGGCACTTTGGGCCCAATTTGGACATTTCCACTTAGGGGTTTACTCACTTTTTGTTGCCAATGGTTTAGACATTAATGGCTGTGTGTTGAGTTATTTTGAGGGCACAGCAAATTTAGACTGTTATACGGGCTGTACACTTATTACTTTACATTGTAGCAGAGTGTCATTTCTTCAGTGATGTCACATGAAAATATATAATAAAATATTTACAAAAATGTGAGGGGTGTACTCACTTTTAAGAGATTATGTGTGTATGTGTGTGTGTACATATATATATATATATATATATATATACACACCCTGGTATATTATATACCAATTATAATCCAGAAAACTTCCATATTCCTTTAATGTTAAGTATCTCTTTTTTTTTTATCTGGCAACTGGACTTTGGACATCAACTACGTGGTCAGCTGAACCAAGGCCTATTATAATGGCCATAAGGATCTTGTAAAAGGTTATGTCATTTGTTGGTGGGTTGTGTTATGTGATGTTTTACCTCAGGCCCTAGTTGTATGCCATTGACCACTAAGATCCATTTTAACCAAGTTGTTTGAGCCTAGGGGCCTCTGGATCATTTTATGAACAGTTATTTTATGTGTAGAGTGTGTTTTGGGGTGTAACTATTGCATTGGGTAATAAAAATATTTTGGTGGTGATATTACTTTAAGGGCGACCAGTAGTAACCTCCCGTGGCTTATTGCAATACCCAGTTTGCTTCCAGTCCCAGGTCCGAGCTAGGTTCCTGGCTGGGATCAAACTCACGGTAAGCGGTAGCCCATAGACTTTGAGAGATTCACGGAACTGATTAATCCATAAACTCGATCAAATTCCTCCCTGGATCAATACTCCCTCTCTAATTAACCAGGATAACCCTGAATACCCTTTTTATTAAAAAATATATACAATCACTTTTTAAAGTTATTTATTGAATCCGCTGTCACCTCTTTTGGTAGAGAATTCCACAGATTAACAACACTTACTGTGAAGAAACCTTTTCTTTCTTTAAGATGAAATCTTTTTACTTCTAACCTCAAGGGGTGTCCTCTTGTCAGTTGAAAACCTCTTGACACAAAAAGCTCCCTTGACAAATCTTTATACTGACCCTGGATGTATTTATATAATGTAATCATATCCCCTCTTAGACGTCTTTTTTCTAGAGAAAATAAATTTAATTTGGTTAGTCTATCTTCATAACTTCCTCCATTCCCCTTATTAGTTTTGTTGCCCTTCTCTGTACTTTTTCCAGTTCTAAAATGTCCTTTTTATGAAGTGGTGCCCCAAATTTTACTTCATATACAAAATTAGGGCGTACTAGAGATTTGTATAGTGGCAGAATTATATTGGCTTCCCTTGCTTCTATACTCTTCTTAATACATGCTACTATTTTATTTGGCTTTGCAGATGCTGCTTGGCATTGAGCACTGTTACCTAGGTGGTTGTCCACAAGCACTCTTAAATCCCTTTCACTATCTGATACGCCTATATTTGCTTCCTTAAATTTATAAATTGCATGGCTATTTTTTCCTTCCCAGATGCATAACCTTACATTTATTTATATTAAATCTCATCTGCCATTTAATTGCAGATGAGGGAAAGTACATCGTTTTCTGATTTAATTACCTTGCACAACTTAGTGTCATCAGCATAAATGGAGACAATACTTTCCAGTCCCACTTCTAAGTCTTTAATAAATATGTTAAAAAGGAGAGGACCTAATACTGAACACAGATGAACCCCACTTACCATATTAGTCCAATCTGAGTATGTTTCATTTACAACAACCCTTTGCTTCCTGTCTTTTAGCCAGCTCTCAATCCATGTGCAGAAATTTACTGCAATTCCTGTATCCCTTAGTTTGCACAATAGTCTCCCATGTGGCACTGTATCAAAAGCCTTTGCAAAATCTAAAAAGACTACATCCACTGAGTTACCTTGATTGAGGTTCCTACTAACTTCCTCAGAGAAACTAATTAGATTTGTTTGACATGACATATCCCTCATAAATCCATGTTGACTCCTACTTATAATCTTGTGCAAAGAGACATATTTTTGTATAGTATCCCTTATTAACCACTCTAAAAGCTTTCCCACTACAGAAGTGGGACTTACAGGTCTATAATTCCCTGGATTTGCTCTTGCTCCCTGCTTTTCTCCAGTCATCTGGTAGCGACCCAGTGTTGAGTGAATCTTGAAAAATGAGATATAATGGTTTGACTATTACAGAACCCAGTTCTCTCAGTACCCTTGGATGTATTCGATCAGGACCTGGGGCTTTATTAACATTTATTTCTTCCAACCTCTTTTGGATTTCTTCCTGCTTTAACCAGTTATTTGATGAAGGTAGTGTAGCCCCATTGTGTTGCCGTGTCCCAACCACTGGTACCTCCCTTGTGTGTACTGAAGAAAATAACCTATTTAGCTCATCTGCCTTTTCCTGGTCACTGATTATCAGCCGGCCTGTGTCACATTGTAATGTTCCTATAGCTTCCTTACTCGCCTTCCTTCCATGAATATACTTAAAACACATGTTAGGGTTAGTCTTACTCTCTTTTGCAACTCATTTAATAGCCCTTTTTCAAGCCTTGTTAGTATTCTTGTACTCATGTAAGGCAGTCTCTGTCCCCTCTTGTTTGTATAATTTAAATGCCGTTTTTTTACATCGTATCTTGATCTTTAAACAAATGATACCCCTTTGATCATTTGTCTGTGGTTAACACAAATTAGGAAGTACTTGACTTCAGCCATTGTTCCTGCTGTACCTAGTTCCTGAACTGATGTAGCGGATAGATGAGACTGTAGACTCCTCTGGGGTAATAGACTGGCTGGAGCTGGGCCTGGGATGAAAGTCCTAGTACATGTGGGGCAATTAAAGAACTAAGAAGTGTGAATCTTTGATTGCATTAAGGCAACTATATCTTTGATGTTGGCATGTAAAAAATTGTAGAAAAACAGTGAACCAATCAATAAAAGTTATGCTCTGTTTGGACACATATGCATGGTATATTTCATTTAGAGGGAATGACATTATTATTAATTTCTGGAACTTGTCCTGAGACCCCGCAACTTGGCCTAGAATCCACATCATGGTCTGAAAATCGGCAACTTGTTTTAGCCTCAGGTTAAGCTGTCCTGTGTATGGTTATATGAAACCTATACATCCTAGTGTAGGATTGGTCTTTTCTGCCTTTTCAAGGCCAACGAAGATTAGGTTGTGACAAAGAGAATATCATAATTACAAAGGATTTAGGAAAGCTCATTTTGAAAGTTCTCATCCAAAAGAAAATAATTCAGTATATAACATATTTGCTTTAATAGAAAAAGGTCTCTGTGAATTGATGAAATATTCTAATATATATGATAAAAATAAACACACATAAACTTATGTTTTGAAATATAGAAAGGGGAATGGAGGAGCTGCAGCTGTGCCAAGACACTGATTAGAGGTGTCTGGCAGTTCAAGTCACAGACTTATGGGCACCTAGACAGAGAGGTAGACAAGCTGGCACTGTCTTGGTGGAAGTTCTAAGCCCAAGTGAAATGGTGTTAATTTGTTAGTCAATGACCCCTTTTTCCAGTTCCTGGGTCCTAGCCCATTAAAGGATAGACTGCTTGGCTCCAGCCACTGGATTATGTCCATTGTATTTGTAAATCTGTTTTGTCGCATTGTTTGCCAGATAAAGTTAATCACATCTGATATGTGTTAGAGACGGCAGGATGTGTATTGGAGGTTAAGCCTATTGCTTTCAGAAAGCTACTGCTAGACCCCCATGTGGGGTCATCTCCTGTAATTGTCAGCCACACCCTCTCATTGTTACATTGTGTAAACCCCCTATGTATCTAACTGCTATACATATTGCTGACTTTTCAAAATAAAACAGTTCACTTTTGAGACATATAGAAATTGTATGTCTCTTATTTTGCTCCTGTTCTCCTGGATGGCTGCAGGGAGGTACTGGGAGACTCTGTATGATCCTGCTGGGGTATGTTTGACTGCAACAATTCTTATAAAGCCCGCATAAGAAGAAACAGATCTGGAGTCTCTTGGTAGCCTGGAAGTGCTGATTTCTGATGCAAGAACCCTGACCGATACAGAAGCCAGTTATCAGGGTGCTGGTGCCGAGATTTCCAAGAACCCCACAAACAGAATTACTCAATGAACATTTTTTGCACTACTGCTAAGGATTCTAGATTGTGATAGGCATATTAAATTTAAGTGTATACTCACTGCTCCCAGATAGTCTTGTATTAGGGTACCATGTTAGAAATCCATTTGCAACAGTTTTGCCCTTATGTGGGGCTCATACTGATGAGCTTTCTATAAGGGCAACATTTCTGTCTTAGAATGGACTTCTGGAACTAAACCATAATCCAAGACTATGTTGAGAAAACTATAGTATATCAGCCTTGTCCCACTCAAAAGAGTGATCCAGACCCCAAATACCAGGCAATTCTACCATGAACAGGAAAGACAGCAAGCCAGTTTCTCTTTGTCAGGGTAGAATTGCCTGGTATTTCAGGACTGGATCACTCTATTGGGTGAGAACAGACTGATATACTTATACTTAGCGGGCTTGATAAGTGGACTCCTTGCTCACTGGACTCAAGGGAATGCAACTACACCTCACTGATGAGGCTCAAGAGAGGCTGAAACACACGTCTAGGTTACAAGTGACTAAAAAAGGTTTCTGTATTAGGGGCAGTGTTAGATATACACAATACAAAGTGATAAAACAATATGGAGTAAGGATACGCTTATACTACACACATTTCAATTTTGGTCTCATAAATTTAACAATTAATATCATTAATATGGGCTATATGCTCCAAATATTAAAGCTCATTTTCAGATTTAGATACTGAATTCATATTAGATGGGATTTGGGTTCTTTATAGTCATTTTTGATTCCATCAAAATTTTCATATCAAATTATTGTTTTTTCCCCTATTGAATTTATTTTTTCACATCTTTGAAATTAAGCAGCAAAATGTGTTTCTATCTCATTATTCTCCCTAATTCTGAAGCTAATATTCAGATTTTGATTCTATCCATTTCTCAAGAAGACATTAGATTGGGTTTGGGTGTTTTATAGGTATTTTTCATTCTATCAAAATTGTCATACCATCTGGTGTTGTTTCACATATTTAATCCCAAACTGACCTACCTGATAATGAGGAAACCAAGATTCAAAGTATCTCACTTTGCGTTGGGCACTGATTCTAGAACAAAAACAAATGGACATTTCTGTGGTCCAAATATATAAAAATATAAACATCGAAATTTCTTTCTATTAAACATTTTATTGAAACCACAGAATGTCTACTGGGAAAACCTAAAGTTAATTGGTTCACTAACATTTGTGACAAAGAAACACTTTCCAAAAGTATTGTAGGTCTTTTATATAATACTTTTAATGAGAGCCCCACAACTCAAAATATGACATATGTAAGTCATTGGGAGGAAGATTTGGGTTTCACAGGAGATGAGAATTTCTGTTGAATTTCATGGGAGAACCTTACCAAAGGTTCATTAAAAAGTAGCATCTTAGACACCTCTATAAGGATTCTCCACATAATATATATAACTCCTGATAAACTACACAGGTGGGGAACAATTTCAAACCCCAATTGTTTCAGAGAGTGTTGGGAAGTGGGCTCTTTCTTTCACGTTGACTTTTCCTCGAGTTAAACAGTTATGGATTGAAGTTTTTGAGTTGGCTTCTGATATATTTAATACCAAATTACACGCAAACCCAGAAACTTGTCTTCTTGGTCACCCATCAATCTTCCTCTCATCATCTCAAAATTTTACAATTCCTGAGTCACATTGCTAAAAATTGGACATTGAGCACCCTCAGCCTGCAATCCGTTAAAAACAAATTTAAATACATTCTCATTAATGAAAAGATGTCCCACATTCTAGAAGATATTTTTTCACAGTTCACGATTACCTGGGGTCCTTGGCTAGCCTCACATTATAGTATCCCTCTAATAGAAATGAGAATATCTTATCCGAGATTGCGGTTACTTGTGGAGGAGCGGAGCGGGGGCCTGTGGTCCTGATGCCGGAGCTTGTAGTAGGAGGTAGGCACTGTTTTTTTATATGCAAATTTGCACTGATTTTACCCAGAGAGGCTAACCTGTTATGGCTCTTCCACCGTACCCTTTCTAGTTTAGTTCTACGCTTGAATGTTAGTTATATTTGAAATATCAAAAAGATAAAAGAAAAAATGTTAAACACTGGTAAAGTTACTAAGCCAATTTTAATGGATAAGGGGGAACATCAGCAGGGCAATTTGTAAGTCCTATATACATATACTGATATATGTGGAATATCACGACCAAGCATTGTTGATTGTGTATGTTTAACTTGAATTTGTGATTCTTTTCTCTCCAATATATGTCAAATGTTGATCTTATATGTCTTTGCTGAACAAAATTTATTGTGAAAAATAAATGATTATTGATTGATTGTTTAAATTTCTAAAGACTACACACACATTTGTGGCTCTACGAAATTTATCAACAATTAATAACATTAATCTGGACTCTCCAAAGTTAATTTATTCTTCTAATATTGAAGCTAATTTCCAGTTTTAGATTCTATCCGTTGGGAAGTAAGACATTAGTTTGGATTTGGATAATTTATACGCATTTTATATTCATTTTGTATCAAAATATTCATACCACATATATATAATGCCAAACTGAAGTATCAGATAATGAGGAAACCAAGCTTCAAAGTATCTTTCTTTGCATTGGGCACTGATTCTAGACTAAAAACAAATGTTTTGAGAAGGTTTAAAAGTTGTTTTTTTTACAACTATGCATTATGATCATCTTGGTAACTAACCTCTTTATGTCATGTGGTGTTAATCACCAGTTATTTTTAATGGTTATTTTTTTAAGGATATTTTCCTGGGTCAGAGTGCTCCTACTGGAAAAGGGTTTTCTATCTATCCGCTTTTTTATTTTTCCCATATACAATCCCAAACTGACATACAGTACTTAATAAGGAAATCAAGCTTCAATGTATGTTTCTTTGCATTGGGCATCAATCTGAGAAGAATAAACATTTTTAAATGGTTTTAAACTGTTTTACATTTTGTGACAACATCTCAACTGGGGTCAAATAAAATGTATTTTCACGACTTTGAAATTAAGGTTCAAAATCTGTTTCTATCTCTTATTTAAGATTAGGAAACAGAAACATAACTATTTTTATTTAACTATCTGAAGATTACTCAAGTTTTCATTTTTGGCTTGAAGAAATTTACCAACACTTAATATCACTAACTAGTGGTATGTAAAGTAGATGTATTTGCCCAATATTGAAGCTAATTTTCAGATTTAGACTTTATCAGTTGGTCAGGATGAAATTAGTGTGGATTTGGATACTTTACAAGCATTTTTCATTCTGTCAAAATTGACCTACTTTTAAAATCACCTCCATCTCCTTTTACACTTAATCCATCTACTGCTAGCTGCTGGAACATCTCCCTCAACCGGGATCCATTCCCACCTGTTTCCAAACCCAGCTATCCCATTGTCCTACCAGATACAGGAACTATAGTCTCATATACATAATCTGTATCCCTAACCAAAGTTATCTTTCTTCTTTGCGATCTGGATTGTACTGTCTTTATGCAATAAAAAACTACTGCCATGCACAATGTCTTCATCTTCAACCTGCCATAAGAAAACTCAGATTTTGCTATATGACATAGACTCCACTGCTGCCGTGTCATATGGTGGTCTGTACTTCAGACTCAACCCAGAGGTGATAAACAGGGAAATATTACCAGGGAAAAAATTACCCAAAGTGTGTTGGACAGAGAAAATATATTTGATAAATTAGTAGTATACTTATAAGTAATTTAGAATATTATGGCATATTCTATTACTTCTTGGACCAAAGTCCTCACTAAAAACTTGTTTAAACATATAAAAGATGCAAAATATGAGAAAAAACATAACTATAACATAAAGAAAAAAGCATCCACTTTCAAATATGCTTTATACTTCTCACAAAGTAGGTTCATACAATCTCAGGTTATATAATGAGGTGTATCAAAACCTACATGTTATTATCTCCCATTAAAAATTAAAATCTGGAGTCATTTGGAAGGTGGTTGATTTTTTTTTTATGAGACAGAAAAATAGTGTAAGAATTATTTCCAAAGCATTCTACTGTCCTTTGTCTCTCACTTACTTCCTCTGACACTCACTCCAGTACACTCCACTTTGATGACAGACAGTTTATTTCAATTGAAGGGCATCGTATGAGGCCCTGAGTAATTAAGGGCCTCACAGTGCTTTACATCTTTTTATTTTAAAATGACAAAATCGTAAAAGGAAACAATAGATGTATATGTTATGAGGAAAGGTATTTAAAAGCATAACTGGGTATAATTTGCTAGTTTTAGAGAGATATAATGTACTATGTATTTTGAAGAGGGACATGCTCTCCCACTTTAAATAACAGGATGAGGGTAAGTGCCTGTTACCTACTACTGATCTACTCGTCCCTTTATATGTGTTTTAGTTATCTATGGCTCCTACACTTCTAACATTCCCACTCTCATTATGGACATTAACATACCTAGTGATGATTCAGCAGTCACTACTAGCCTTCTCTCTCTATAAAGTACTTCTTTGGCCTCTCACATTGGACTGTCTCTACAACACATGGAGCAGGTCGTTCTCCTAACCTGCATCCTTACCATACCCCACACAGCCCTCCCGCTTCCTCCACAAATATATATCCTCTCATTATAAGCTCTGATTCATAACATCAGTCTTGCTCAAACTTTGCTTGCACTATCTACAAACCTAGACAAGTAAATATATGTACACAGATTGAGAGCTGGCTAAAAGATAGGAAGCAAAGGGTTGTTGTAAATGGAACATACTCCGATTGGACTAATGTGGTAAGTGGGGCTCCTCAGGGTTCAGTATTAGGTCCTCTCCTTTTTAACATATTTAATAATGACTTAGAAGTAGGACTGGAAAGTATTGTCTCCAGTTTTGCTGATGACACAAAGTTGTGCAAGGTAATTCAATCAGAAAAGGATGTACTTTCCCTACAAAGGGATTTGCATAAATTAGAGAAATGGGCGGCTAAGTGGCAGAATATTGTTAACTTTTATTTGTATCACGCCAACATATTCTGTAGCGCTGTACAGGTAATAAGAACAAGGGAAATACAATATTAACAAACTTTAGAAAATGGAGGGCTCGGTTTTGAGCTTAGAATCTTTGAAGAAATGCTTTTACCAAAGCACCCTACAAGATTGGAAACTTGATACTTACAATCTAAAGGGAATGAAAGAGGCAGAGACCTGAGAAAGAGTAACAAATGAGGGATAACAAGGGTCAGAATAACTAAGTCAGAGATGCTCATGATAATGATAATCCACTCTGAGAGCACCTCTTTTAGCTCACTTGTGCCCTTCACAGGGAGAAATATCCTGTAATATATCAGTCTGGTTTCACTCAAAAGAATGACCCAGCCCCAAAAATACCAGGCAATTCTACCCTGAATAGGAGAAACAGCAAACCACAGACACATTTCGGCCTTTATGGGCCTCGTCAGTGAGATGCAGCTGAACTCCCTAAGGCACAGTGAGCAAGGGGTCCACGTCTGGAGTCCCCTATCACCCTTAGGGAGACTAATCCCTAAGGGTAATTTGAATATACAAAATAACTAAGTCAGAGGTGCTCCTCAGAGAATGAACCAACCTTAATAGGTTAGTTCTATGGACATGATAATCCACTCTGAGAGCACTTTTAGCCACTTGTGCCCTTCACAGGGAGAAATATCCTGAAGTATATCAGTCTGGACTCACTCAAAAGAGTAACCCAGCCTTGAAATACCAGGCAATTCTACCCTGAACAGGAGAAACAGCAAACCCCAGGCGCATTTAGGCCTTTATGGGCCTCGTCAGTGAGGTGCAGCTGAACAAGGGTCAGGAATTAAGTAAAGAAAGGTTTTTATTTAGTGGGTGAGGGGTCTGAGGTGAAAGGCTCTAGTATGTAATATGTTGTCTGACCCCTAGTGGTGAGATAATAGGCTGCAAATAGGAAAGTCAGGTGATGTCCATTCCTCTATAAATTCAATCTGAATAAGGGAGGGAGTGAAGTACTTTCACAGAGTGAGGCCTATGTGCAGATATGAAATGAGAAAGAAAAGAGAGAGAGAGAGAAAGAAAGAAAGAGAGAGAGAGAGAGAGAGAGATAAAGAGGCAGAACAGGCTTGAGACATATGAGAAGGAGGAGTTTTAGGCAAAAAAACTGCTAGAAATAATTCTATCTCATTAAATATAATAACAGGCACACAAGATAAAATATTTATAAAGATATTTGCAACAGGTATGGGGCAACTTTCATAGTCTTCTCTCAGATTACATTTAATACGAATACATGTAAAGTTATGAATTTAGGAAGGAAAAATAGCCATGCAAATTATAATCTTCATGGAGTAAATCTAGGGGTATCAGATATTGAAAGGGATTTGGGAGTGCTTATGGTCAATCACCTAGGAAACCGTGCTCAATGTCAAGCAGCAGCTCCAAAGGCAAATAAAATATTAGCATGTATTATGAAGGGTATAGAAGCAAATATAATTCTACCACTATACAAATCCCTAGTACATCCTCATTTGGCATATGGAGTACAATTTTGGGCACCATTTCATAAAAAGGACATTTTAGAGCTGGAAAAAGTACAAAGAAGGGCTACAAAACTAAAGGGGAATGGAAGGGCTAAGTTATGAAGAAAGACTAACAAAATTAAACATATTTTCTTTAGAAAAAAAAGGGGCCTAAGAGGGGATATGATTACAAATATATTCAGGGTCAATATAAAAATATGTAAAGTGTATTTAGCTCTCATAAATTCAACTGACAACATGTTAAGTATAAGAGAAAGAAAGTTTTTTTTCGCAGTTTTAACATTGCGTTACCAACGTTTTTTGGCAAGCCTGGGCTGCTGAGAACTAATATATATATATATATATATATATATATATATATATATATATATATATATATATATATATATAAATATATATATATATATGTGATAAAAGGGGAAAATAACCCTAGTTAATATTTTGTAGCCAAAATAGAGCAAGCACCTAAAGTTGCATTTATAATCCAAAGTTTATTTTCTAATCTATAGTCAAAATAATTTATAATGTCTGCATTCCTAGATATACCTAACAACTGAATAATGAAAAAGAGAAAACTAAAAAAATGTCCAATTACTAAATAATCTTGAGGAAATATCTATTTATTCTTCAATCAATTATGCCTATTTAGATCAAATTATGTATATTAGGCTTCTCATACAAATTGATGGCAACTCCCAAATCTAAAATAAATATACCATATATACTGGAGTATAAGCCGAGTTTTTCAGCCCTTTTTTTAAGGCTAAAAAGGGCCCCCTCGGCTTATACTCGAGTCACTCTCCCCCCCCCCCCCCCCCCCGTGTCTCTTTCCCTCCCCCCTCTTCAGCCTTATCCCCCCCTCCTCATTCTAAACCCCCCTAAATACCTCCCCCTCTCCCCTCACTTACCTGCTTCTGCTCCGGCCTCCGCTCCTTCTTGACCCGGCGAGCATCTGACGTCACATGCGCGCCACGCCAATAGCATATACCGGGTGCCGGCACCCGGTAAATGCTAATGACGTGGCGCGCATGTGACGTCACATGCGCACCGGGTCGAGGAGCGGAGGCCGGAGCAGAAGCAGGTGAGGGGAAAGGGAGAGGTATTTAGGGGGGTTTAGAATGAGGAGGGGGGTTGAGGAGGGAGGTTGAGGAGGGGGTTGAGGATGGGGAGGTTGAGGATGGGGGGTTGAGGATGGGGGGGTTGAGGAGGGAGGTTGAGGAGGGGAGTTGAGGAGGGGGTTGAGAATGAGGAGGGTGATAAGGGAGGGAGGAAGAGACACAGGGAAGGGAGAAGAGACAGGGGAGAGAGAGGGGGGACACAGGGGGCAGCACATTTCCCCCCCTCGGCTTATACCCGAGTCACTCATTTTACCCAGTATTTTGTGGTAAAATAGGTGCCTCGGCTCATACTCGGGTTGGCTTATACTCGAGTATATACTGTATTCGAAAAACAGGACTATTCAGTCTATTAATTTTATTGATCTTATTAAAAAATTAAACACGAACCAAGGAGGGTAATAAAAATTATTGACAAGGTGTTTTATCACCATTGTTCTGACTGATGACATCTTGGGAGGCTGGGAATAAAGAGAAGGTTAAGAGGATTACTCAGGTCGGTTCCTGGCCAGCAGGGTGGGATAATATCAGAGGTTGCGTCTTGTTTTGATTCTGTGATGTTTTGTATAAATATACTGTATGTTCATGAATAATGTAGTCTGTTTGATTGTACACAATCATGGCGTACTGTCTTTCTTGGGAAAAGGCTTATGACCTAAATCACTTGAGGGTATTCTGATACCTCTCCTGGGTCCTACACCTGCATCCTGTGGTTCCTGATACCTGGAGAAGCCAGCTGGGCACTGAGATTTCCAATCCATCACAGTCCCAAGGGTGGTCCTGCAAACAAAGCTGGAAAGTTTTGGGGTGCACATGGTCCCCTCTCCCCTGAGTGGTGACAGTCCCTGAATGTAACTTGTCTCAGCCTGGAACGAACACAGACCATACAGGTAACCACAAGCCACATCGGGGACACATGATGGCATGTGCCTCATCCACTAACAGCAATAACAAAGGAAATATGTTTGTAAGAATGTTCTGATTATGCAGAGCAAGTGAGTTTTAACACGTTTATTATCAAACAAATTGCGCCTGGGATTGTGAGGAACGAGTATAGTTAAAGTATATTTATTGAAAGTCTATTGCCGAGAACTTATTCAGCAGACCAGTAGACTATACTCTGGATGGTAATTCTCATCAGGACAAATAAATCCTCAAAAAAAATCCTAATCCCCCCCCCAAGGCTGAATAGATCTCACATAAAAAAACAAAGTATTAAAAAGGCTGAAATACGGTCTGCCGCAGCAGGTATATTGACGGCGGCGGAGAATCTTGAACATTATGCTAGCACAACATAAATTCTTCCTAATCTTCCTTCAAATTATAATATGGTCTGTCACGATAGCTTGAGTTGATAATGTTGTTTTTAGCAGAAATCTTAATTTTTGCAGCCTGGTTGTATATAAAAAAAATAAAAATAAAAAAATGCAATCTCGGCCTCCGCTTTTGTGCTGATCTATTGATCAGTGGTGGGAAGGAGATTCAGTTATACCTTTAGAAGAGGAGTTCTGCTTCTAGTATTTGATACCTAGCCCCTTCCCCGCATATACTCCAAAAGGAGACATTCTAAAGATAAATATAACATATGCTTCTGAAGATACATAAATGCAGCAAATATTTTTTCATCACAGTAGTCCGTTAAACTAAACTTCAAAGTCTTCAGATATTCTGCAATCAGCAGCCACAGCAGCGTGCAACTGTTGTTCCATGACATGAACATTGTTTAAAAAGAGCAAAGGGAGAGGAGATGTGAGGCCACATTTTGCATTGTGCGGGTCTGCCAGGCTTTCTTCAGTAAGAAAACAAAAACATATGAACACTATGCTAAAGCCATGAAGACTGCATTTGTGGATAGATGGCAGGAGGGAATAGGTAAAAGCTAGAAATGAGCAGAATCCTTTGATGGTGTAAGACTTTATAAAAATGCCATCAATTTAAGAAGGTCCTCTAACAATATATGTAAATTATGATGCACCTAATTTTTCTTTTTCAGACAACATGGACCTTTTAACTAATTTTGATATTCTGCATAATGTACTTTGACATCATGGATGATCATAATTAAACAGTGTGAACTCAGTCTCTTGATCATCTTCCCCTTCCTCTTCACATGGGGCACAGTTGGACTGTGTGCTTACTTCTTTTCTTCTCCTTCTGCGAGTGTACACAGAGTTGGATGACTGCTCCCTGAATGCCATCTCACTGACACTCTCTCCTTTCTGTAAAGCACTCTGAAGACAGCTATAAAACCTAGAGAAAAGAATAGAATTACATGGAAAAACTATTTCGAAAACCAACATATACCAATATGTATAGAGCAGGGCATCCAGTAACCTACATCTAATATGAACTGGTTAATTGCCAATGGCTATATAATCTTTATTTTATACTAGCGACCTGCCCATCAAAAAATGACGGTCAATAAAATTTGAAGCCATGGCTTTGCTGTTTGGACACAGTTAAGCTTTTTATACTCTAAGGACCTATGCGCTCATTGCATGCCTCTCCTCGCGTGTCCCTTGTATCCTCTATATTTTTTTTTTTTAAATACTAATTAATTGAATAATAAATTAATATAGTTAACCTTTTTCTAATTAATATATGTAACACTCTCTTTTTATTGTCCTGCAGCATATAATGTCCAGTTGGACTGTTGCTGCCCTGAGGAGATAGTTTTATGAATGTCCCAACTGTGCATTAGTAATAGGCTGCGTGCGCGAGGGCAAATCATTGGTTTATTTCTGTAAAGCGCTACGCTAGATGCGTAATGTTGTTAGTGGCAAGTTAGGAGTGTAAAATAGCGTAGTTTGTCTATGACCTACGCAGTTTGCAAGCATTTGCCGTCCTTTGTAATAGTGTATTTTGTAGCTCGTACGTTCCTGGGTGAAAGTGGTACGCAGTTGGCGGTGTTTTGCATGGTCCAGGGTCATGTAGCCTCGTTTTAATTTTTTGGGGGCGCCATTTTTTTTCTTGCTTAGCCGATTTTCGAGTGACGAAACTCAGCAAAATCGACTTAAATTTGCGTTCCACCTCACTACCAGACGTCCTGGCTGTTCCCCCGTGCTGTGTGTGATGTTTTTGTTGTATATATATATATATATATATATATATTTTTTTTTTTCCGTGTGTTTCGCTTTGCGCGGTTCGGCCTTTAACTTCATATTTTTCCTATCTCGTCTTGTGTCTTGTATTTTTTTCCCCCTCGTCAAATGCTTGCAGCCTAAGGTGATCCCTCGTTTCCTAAGTGTTTTGAGGCTAAGTCCCGTGTGTTTCATTGGCTCGCAGGCAATGAGCGCCTTTGGAGCTCATCGCCCAAGTGCTGCGAGTTTTAGTGCCTTAACGGCTCACCTTGCTACGGCGCTCATCACCGAAGTGCTGCAATTTAACACCTCTCCTCGCTGCTCGCAGGCGATGAGCTCCTAAGTCGTACGCACCACGCAAAGTGTGATGATGTCTCGTAGTTCGACAATTATAATATGGGATTATTCAAAAAAACAAAATGGACTGTTAAGATTTTGCAATAAACCTTGATGTGTTTTTATGAGTGCAGAAAGTTTGGCGCCATATATGACCTCAACACAATTAAATCCTAAAGACAGCCATGAACATTCATGTTATCAGTTGTCATATTTCCATAAAGTTGGCTACGAGCATTTGGCTCTTTTATTGGCTAAATATTCGTAAATGTCCTGCTACAACACCATTATAATAATCTGTTTAATAATTCAAAACTCCTATTGAGTAACCTGAGCACCCCTTAATATTTAGGAATTTAATTTTGTGTTAAAAGTGTGAATTATTACAGATTGAAAGGGAATCCTCAGCCAACAATAGCATATGCTACATTTCCTTTACAAGTATTTAATTACATCATATCAAGAAAATACTGGTTAAGTAACATATTTTAATTTGCAGTTTGTGTTCCTACTTTAGAAGAGTTTTAATACTTTTTTTAATGCTCAGGATGTTAAATAATCACTGTGCTGTGCAGAGCCCAAAACATCATGATGTCACAAGTTATGTCAGCAGCAATATTTGATTTACAGTGAGGATTTTGCACAGGATTTTTATAAAACTTTGCTCCTACTTGCATTCTGGGAATGATGGTTGCGCTTTACGAGGCTTTGCAGATGAGCGCCTTCGGCACTCATCCAGCCCACGTTGTGCACCGTACATGCCTCGCTTCACATGTAAGAGCCTTTGACGCTCATCCAGCCTAAGTCGTGCGCCGTACACGGCACTTCGCACGGCTCGTGGTTGAGACCTCGCTTTGGGAGGTTGCAACTGCGTGACCAACATCGCAAACGTTACGGACAGCGTTCTTGGTCCACAACTAAAATACATATATATATATATATTATATATATATATATATATATATATATATATATAAAAAGGTCTTTTCAGATGACTGTCAATAAAATAAAGCCTTTCCTGTGACATTTTAATGTGCTTAAGGGGGGCTAATACACAATACACAGAATACCTTTACCCTAAATCTTTCCTAATCTCACCAATTAGACTTAACAAATAAGTTCACTGACCTTGAAATCCTTGTCTTGTTCTCTTCCATTTTCTGATTTGCTTTTTGTACCAAATACTCAATGTAATCCTTATCCACCAAACACTTCCCCTTGTGACTCAAAGGTACTTCCAAACAATGTGTGCTCCTTACTGCCTTCAAAGCACAATACAGCAAGTGGTTAGGTCTAATTGCAAAGTTATAAAATACTTATTGTAACAAATATTCCATTTAGAGTGTGCATTCCAAAGCAAATAAAAATAATATATCCATACAAATGTGTTTAACAATTTCATTTTGAAAAGTAAATCTTAGAAAAAGGTGACAGACTGGCAAGATCTTTACTTCACCCTCCACCCAAACGTCCGTTTTTTTTTTTTCATGAGCTGTGCTAGCCCTTATATGCATTGTGCAGCACTAGTGTTAAAAATCGGCAGCGCCATCTAGCGTTTGGCGGGGGCACTGCTGCTACCAATCTTTTGCGATGGTGAAGAGGGAAAGGACCCAAATTTGTATCCACTAACTAGCAACAGCCAACTTCAGTGTTCTCCCCAGCCCGAATTAGAAGCACCATTCAGCTTGAGAACCAAATGACACAGAAAAACACATTGTAGAGTTATATACCCACTGGTAAAAAAAAAATCTGGGGAGAATACCGAGTTTCATTGTAAGAGATTAAAAAGAATGGTTACAGTACCATGACAATTTTTCCTTTCTTGCCAATGGTGATTCCAGAATTCCTAAAGCCAGAATTGATCGCCACATTGTGCTGCAGAGGAAACAAGTCACAAGTCGCTCAAAGAAATCAAAACATCAATGACAGGAGTAGTTAATTAATATTGTACCATTCATATTTTGTTTCATTCAAACCTTCCCAGGGTCATTGTCCTGATAAAAGTCTTTATATGTTGTTGTGATATTATTCTTTACTCCCATGCAGTGGGTACTGTAAGCAACCATATACTAGTCAGAAAAATTTGAGGACAGCATTCTGGCAGATCCTCTTTCCCTCTCAGACACCTAACAGGGGGTGGAGAGAAGAACAGCGGCTTGAAGCAACACCGCTAATGTCAAAAGTAAATTTTTAAAGCCACCTTATCTTTTTTTTTCCATTTTTCATTTACTAATTTTATTGCAAACCAATAATTGAATGAAACTTTATTGTATGAACACTACAGTAGCCATTTAATAAAACACTAAATAGCTACTAATTTCCAAAAAATGTGTTACATTTTTAGAACAGTCTTCCAGGGGAAAGGGTAAGGGCAATTAAAAGAAAAGCAAATGTATTACAGAACCCCTGAGATAGGCATAGGCTGCCTTGAAGATTTATTAAACTAAGATTTAGGTTAATGCAGTTTAAAAGTTAACTAGATGGGTTTATTTGTTATTTGATAGCACTAAAATGAAATATGTCTACTGCCAATGTGTGGTCTAGTCCAGCCACAGATAACTGCAGTGACATTTCCTGACCCAGGACCCTACAGTGCATTGCAGAACAATGCATTATTCTCAGTTAACAGAAAATAAAGTAATACGGTATTATCAAATTTGTTATCAGGGAGTTTTCCCACACATTACATAAAAAGGGTCTTACTAGCAATCCTGCAGTACTAGTATTGTTCCTCCTCTCTGGACATAGAGGTCCTGAATGGCTGGGCAAAATAAATCCAATTTCTAAAAGACCACTTTTATGATGAAAAAGTGGTGCCAAATGCAGCAAAAATAGGCAGGAAAAACATTATTTTTTATGTTGTTATGCTATTTTTTTATTTAGAAACAAACAAATCTTGATGCTCCTGCTGATCCACACATGACACTTTGGTAAAGGCTGCTTGTGTGAGAGGGGCTTTTACATTTCTACAAGAAAGGGCTTATAGTTATGTTGCAAGCTGCCTGGTAGAGAGGTAGATAAATATTTTATACAAAAAGTTATTTAACAAATAATATTCCCCCCTAAGGGTTTGATTCCAGTTACGGAGCCATGAGGTCACACCACCTGAAGCAATGAAGCTAGTTTTTGATTGGAAGCATACTTATGATGCCTTTGCTCCTCCCTAGAGGCATACATGAGTCTTTGGTGAGGATGTGTTTAAGAGAGTATTTACATATCTGCAGGAGCAAAGGTGGCAATTATTCTTGCAAGATGCCTGCTTCTGAGCATATAGGAGGGAAGGAAGTAAGTGTCAGCTCTAATTATTTCATAAATAAAATGCCCCAAACCCCCCCCCCACAGGCAAGGAAAAGAACATTCCTCAGGCTTCAGGTTCAAGGACAACACCGATGGTCTCTTACAAGAAGCTGTGCATCCTCTAACAGGCGGCATTGGACATGAAGGACAAAGGCTTCAAACTTCAGCACGGCGTCACCAACAGATTTCTGTACGGCTGAAAACTAAAGAATACGAAAAATACAAATATTATATCTGTTCTGAGTAAATTACAAACAAATTGAATGTTACAAATCGAACACCATTTCTGTTGCGCATATCACAAAGGTTATGTTTATTTTCAGGGCAGACATGTTTAGCTTGAAAAAAGTAATAATCAGGATTCAAAAAGAAGTAATCTAGTCTGAGCTGTTATAGGGACACTATAGTATTATTAAAAAACAGGGTTACCCGTGTTTATTTAAAACCTGTGTATCAACATATAAACTGTATTTAAGGAAATAACATTTCAATGAATATTTTAAAACATACATTTGAAATGTAGAATTTCACACTCATCAGCCTCTTAGGGGTATGTAGGGGTTTAGAGTCGGAGGCTGTCCTGCCAAAAGTCTTGACTGTTGCACTGCAGGAAACCCTAGAAAGATCTGGGGGAAAAAAAAACAGTACAGCCTCTTGGGCAGCTTTTTTCCATCCTATCCCTACTAAATAGGGGGAAGAGAGAAAATCTGAAACACTAAAGTTTAATTGTAAGTTTTAAAAGCTACACTGAATTAATTGTATTCAAATCAGCTAAGACAAATCAGATAAGCCTACATATTAAAACTTTTATAGTAATGGCAATCTCCATGGCTGTATTTTAAGACAGAGCACCTAAAATTCCCATTTTAAACCTTGCAGTAGTTATTTTGACAGTGTAACTTTAAATCCCAAAATATTCTGTAATTTAGATACTCACTACTTCATCAAAATTGCAAAGCTGATGTGTAACAAACAGCCACAAGCAGTTCTGCTTCTGTATTGCAGATGAATCTGGGCACTACAAGAGAAAAACATATATATTAATTGACTTGTTAAAATGCCAATGAAGTCACCATATGTGCACTATTTAGATAGCGGTGAAAAGGAATTTAATAGACAACTGCTTTTACCGTTGGGCTATGCCTCTATAGGCTTTCCAGTAGATGAAAAAGAACAGTATATCTAATTTAGAGCAAATATTGTAAATGTAACAGAAAAAGCTCAGAACTCAATCAATTTAGCACTCATTTTTAAAATGGAATCACTTTCCCCCATTCTTTCCATAACGATCTGATGGCGAAGAGCACAAATGGTGCCCTTTAACAGTGGTATAGTATCAGATGTAATTCCATGAAACTACTTAGAGTGGTCCCCCTCTCGCAGCATACATCCTATTATTATCCTATGGAAGAAAAAAAAGAAACAAACAAAAAAAACAAAACAACCTTTCCACATTCTCTATTGTATTTCTACCCTCCTTGATATGCAAACATGTGCCACCACAGAAATGAACAAGCAGAATTATTATTAGTTACTAATTATCATATCACACCAACTAACAATATGAGCAACTAAGTAAGCCATGGTCATAAAACATTTTCTTGGAAAAATAATTTTTTTTAGGGCTCTCTTTATGAGTGAAGGAATCCATTGTGTGTTTGTTACATCACATCCGGAGAGCTAGATGATGGGGATGTGCATTTGCATTTATTAGTTGAGAGAAAGGTGGGGGTGTACTTGTATTTCTACTTAAATTAAAATTGGTCTATACCTTTGCGAACGGTACCTATGATACTTTATTCTATTTTGTAAGTAGATTGTAAATTTTGTATCTTGTATCGGTGCTTTGGAAATAAGCACCATGATTGTAAGTACATGGCCCTCCATTATGTTGCAATGTGTTAAAACTGTTATTCCCTGTATAGTGCTATAGAAAATGATGACACTATATAAATGAAGAGTAATAATAATAATACGGTTAAAGACCCCTCTGGTAAATATAAGCAAAATAAATAAATGCAGCCATTACATTTTTTTACTTTTCAACTAAATTATTGGATCGTTTTTGTTTCATATTCACCAGCAGTGGCTACTAGGTGGCGCAACGGCTGCTTGATGAAACTTTGTTCAATTTGTTAGGGTGATTAGCTTTAGGGGTTAGGGTAGTGGCAGATAAGGTTTACATAGCAAAAGTAGAGTGTACAGTGCGCCACAACTTTATTATGTAAAGCTTATCAACTTTGACTACCCTAACCCCTAAGTCTAACCCTAACAACAAATTGAAGAAAATCTCAGCACGCCACCATTGGACCACCTACTGACCGCTGCACGCCACTGCTGGCGGGTGTGAAGCAGGAAAGGTCCTACTTACCTTAGAATTTGACTACACCTTTGTAATTTTTGTACCTATCCTGTTATATGAACACACGCTTCAGCGCTGGGAAGCGTGCTGTGGACGTCCCGATATAGCTGTCTGTAAGTGTCCGGTAAGTGGTGTAGGGGGTTAGGAAGCTACTTTTAGGGGCTTAGAGTTAGGCTAAGCGGGTTAGGGTTGGCAAAAGGTGTAGGGAGTTGAGGTTTGGGCTGGTAACTGGTGTAGGGGGTTAGGGCCCCCAAGGGGTGTAGGAGGTTAGGGAGTACATCAGGACGCAAGCTCGCCCGGCACCAGGAGGCTTCCATTCCCGTGCGTGCACATAACAGGATAGATCCTAATTTTCTAACTGGCCCCATAGTATTTTATTCTATTTTGTAAGTAGAAAACAACAAAGTCAGAGGTGCTTATCAGAGAACGAACCAACCTTAATAGGTTAGTTCTATAGCCATGACAAGCCACTCTGAGAGCAACCTCTTTTAGCTCACTTGTGCCCTTCACAGGGAGAAATATCCTGTATTATATCAGTCTGGTCCCAATCAAAAGAGTGACCCAGCCCTGAAATACCAGGCAATTTTACCCTGAACAGGAGAAACAGCAAACCCCAGACGCTTTTCGGCCTTTATGGGCCTTGTCAGTGTGATGCTGCTGAACTCCCTACGGCATATTGAGCAAGGGTCCACGTCTGGAGTCCCCTATTACCCTTAGGGAGACTAAACCCTAAAGGTAATTTGCCTATTGTAAGTAGCACTAAGGGAAGTGTTGATGTTTTATAAATAAATAATAATAAATGTTAAAGACCTTTCTGGTCAATATCTTTCAAGACGGTATTCTGACTAACCAAACTTGATAATAGGCAAAATGTTTTGTTTTTAAAAAATAAAACAAATAAATGCAGCCTTTATATTTTTAAACGTTAAGCCTAACATTAATCTTTACTGAGTGTTCTTGGCCGCTATTTTCTGCGGTGGCTGTCCATGTAGACTATGAACTTTCCAGTAGACCTAAAGAAAGCACTGGCACTTTTGAATATCACATCTCCATTGCAGAGGTAGAAGCTGCCTCTCTGCTTTTAAAATTGCCTCTGACCTAAAGAATTTGTTTAGCAGAAATCAAAATAATAAAGTTTGCTGCAGCACATAAAAGCTATATTAGTGGCCATGTTATTTTTCTACATTCTAAAAACATTTTGCCTGCTTATTTCTTAAAACAATACATTATAAATAAATGGCTACAGTTTTAATATATAAGCAGATGGTTCAGGCTTAATATTACATAGTATTTGAGGTTGAAAAGGAATTGTAGTCCATGGGTTTCAACCTTTTTAGATATCCTCTCATCTTTCCAACATGCAGATTAATTGCTAATTCATTAATTAATATTGAAAACCCAATTACTTCATCAATAAGGATAACCCTTCCAGAACAGGAGCTGGTGGTAAAGTAACATTCCTGCTGATTGATCAGTTGTACAATATCCTTTATATCTTCATCCACACTGCCCTTTTTGCTGAAATCTACTTTATTTAAGGATTGGGCCTTCCAGTGACTGAAAGCTCTGGCGTTCTCCATCTCTCAGAAATCAGTGAAAATTTGGGAGATGATCAATTTCAGACACCCGGCCTCGACCCTGTGCACATCAGGCGTGCATAAGAAGCAGTACTGGCCATATCACTGTATTATAAGGATCGCCATTACAATACTATGGGGGCCGCCATTATAATTCTACGGTGGCCTAGGCATGACATTTTTATATATCTCGCGTGTTTTTATATATCTATATATTTCAGTCAAAAATTAAATGTTCTTATATTCGAGAAACAATTCTCACGAGCAAGTTTATATATATGTAATTCCTCTAATCATCTCTTTTGCTTTTTTACTGCCCTCAGTTTGCCAGAGGTAAAGATGGCCGCCGGTGTTGTTTTTTCCAATCACATGGTTGACTTTGCCCTCAAGCTGAGGTCCAATGACTGTACATTGAATGAGCCGCATACGATCAGTGACTGCTAGTGTGTGTGATCCAGCTGTATGACAGTCAGCAGGTAGGTGGCCTAGAGCATTATTCTATTAGCTTATATTAGTTTATTCTGCTTTGTGACATTCATTTGTCCTGCATGATTCCTCTTGTGATATAATAAGGACACACTAAGTGCACATACTACTTTTAAATAGGTTTAATTAATTAAATTAATGCTTAATCATTGGATCTAATACATTGTATAGCTGGTATATTACAAAATGTTATTTTTTGTCTCTTTGCATGTTCTGCAACCTTTACACAAATATATATTTCTATCTACGAACTTAAAAAACTCAGATTTAGGGCATAATTGTATTTCTACATTTATAGTATTTATTAAAAGAATATTTTTTTTAAAGAATATATTACTTTTAAAGGCATATCAAAGTTTCCTGGATTATGAATGCATCTGATAGAGGAGAATCAGTAGTGTATGAAAACATTTTCTTGCATGAAAACACCAAAATAAACATTATTAAACTTACCCTAAAGTTTGCTAAATCTCTTGAGTCTGCAAGCAGTTGATTTTGAGAGTTGACACCCCTGAAAATCCCTGCTAAAATTAGCATAACATTTATAATTCGTTTTGGCCATACAGAAGCAGCTAATACATTGTATCAATCAGTGATGGCAGTTTGTGGTGCAAGGCATCATGGGATGTGTAGTCTTGTTTTTTCTCTAAACAATGAGCAGCTCAGACATTGCTGTGTGTATCTCTGCATTGTACTGCTGTTGGCTTGAAGGTTAGTATACGGTTAAAAATTTACCTGCATGCAGTGTTTCTATTGGTCGGTATCAGGTGACTAATTTAGCAATATAGAGGGGACCCTCACTGCAGATAGTTTCAGTTGGTGTTCTTCTAAGTGCTTCCACTAAGGAGTGCAAGATTGCAGAAATATTTGAAATCAGTATTCAAGCTCCCTACCTAATTTTCTTTAGTTGTTCAGTTGTGACCAACTCTCTGTGACCCCATGGAAGGCAGCATGCTAGGCACATTTTGTCTTTGGTAGTGCTTGTCCATAAGGTGGTCTTGGCAAAGATACTGGAGTGAGTTGCCAGTTCCTTCTCCAGTGGAGCTCAATTTGTCTGACCTGTAACATGCCCATCTTAGGTGACCCTACATGGTATAGCTCACAGCTTCATTGAATACACAAGCCCCCTCACTATGACAAGGTAGCGATCCAGAAGGGGCCCCAACTCATTACCTAAGCACATAATAACAATATGACAGATGCCCCAAGCGCATCATAACTGTATGACATAGATAATAAATGAAACACTGAATATATTTATTTTACTGTAAAACATATTTGTCGGTTATCATGACAAATCTATGAAAAGATCACTCTGTAATTATGGGGCTCCATTTATTCTTCAGGACTTTACCTTGACTTCTTCATTTGTCCCAACTACTCCTGCAAAAAGAGTTCTTAAGTAAGTTACAATCACCTAATATTAATTAACAGTTGTCTGTAACACCTGCGCAGTGTCTTCTGAGCAGGCTTCACTTTTCCTCTAAATCAGGGCATGCGCAGTACAGTGTAACAGTGTAACCGCCAGTCACCACCGCCATTACACCACACTGCAAATTAACCGCCGGGAGCGAGAGGGAGGCAGGAGAGAGGGAGAGGGAGGCAGGAGAGAGGGAGAGGGAGGCAGGAGAGAGGGAGAGGGAGGCAGGAGAGAGGGAGAGACACACACACGGGACAGAGAAACACACACACACACACACATGGGACAGAGAGAGACACACACACAGGACAGGACAGAGCGACACACACACAGGACAGGACAGAGAGAGACACACACAGGACAGGACAGAGCGAGACACACACAGGACAGGACAGAGCGAGACACACACACAGGACAGGACAGAGCGAGACACACACACAGGACAGGACAGAGCGAGACACACACACAGGACAGGACAGAGCGAGACACACACACAGGACAGGACAGAGCGAGACACACACACAGGACAGGACAGAGCGAGACACACACACAGGACAGGACAGAGCGAGACACACACACAGGACAGGACAGAGCGAGACACACACACAGGACAGGACAGAGCGAGACACACACACAGGACAGGACAGAGCGAGACACACACACAGGACAGGACAGAGCGAGACACACACAGGACAGGACAGAGAGAGACCCACACAGGACAGGACAGAGCGAGACCCACACAGGACAGGACAGAGCGAGACCCACACAGGACAGGACAGAGAGAGACACACACAGGACAGGACAGAGAGAGACACACACAGGACAGGACAGAGAGAGACACACACAGGACAGGACAGAGAGAGACACACACACAGGACAGGACAGAGAGAGACACACACACAGGACAGGACAGAGCGAGACACACACACATGGGACAGAGAGAGACACACACAGGACAGAGCGAGACACACACACACAGGACAGGACAGAGAGAGACACACACACACACATGGGATAGAGCGAGACACACACAGGACAGGACAGAGCGAGACACACACAGGACAGGACAGAGCGAGACACACACAGGACAGGACAGAGCGAGACACACACAGGACAGGACAGAGAGAGACACACACACACACACACACACACATGGGACAGAGCGAGACACACACAGGACAGGACAGAGCGAGACACACACAGGACAGGACAGAGCGAGACACACACAGGACAGGACAGAGCGAGACACACACAGGACAGGACAGAGCGAGACACACACAGGACAGGACAGAGCGAGACACACACAGGACAGGACAGAGAGAGACACACACAGGACAGGACAGAGAGAGACACACACACACACACACACACACATGGGACAGAGAGAGACACACACAGGACAGGACAGAGCGAGACACACACAGGACAGGACAGAGCGAGACACACACAGGACAGGACAGAGCGAGACACACACAGGACAGGACAGAGAGAGACACACACACACACACACACATGGGACAGAGCGAGACACACACAGGACAGGACAGAGAGAGACACACACACACACACACATGGGACAGAGCGAGACACACACAGGACAGGACAGAGAGAGACACACACAGGACAGGACAGAGAGAGACACACACAGGACAGGACAGAGAGAGACACACACAGGACAGGACAGAGAGAGACACACACAGGACAGGACAGAGAGAGACACACACAGGACAGAGAGAGACACACACACAGGACAGGACAGAGAGAGACACACACACAGGACAGGACAGAGAGAGACACACACACAGGACAGGACAGAGCGAGACACACACACATGGGACAGAGAGAGACACACACAGGACAGAGCGAGACACACACACACAGGACAGGACAGAGAGAGACACACACACATGGGACAGAGAGAGACACACACAGGACAGAGCGAGACACACACACACAGGACAGGACAGAGAGAGACACACACACACACATGGGATAGAGCGAGACACACACAGGACAGGACAGAGCGAGACACACACAGGACAGGACAGAGCGAGACACACACAGGACAGGACAGAGCGAGACACACACAGGACAGGACAGAGCGAGACACACACAGGACAGGACAGAGAGAGACACACACACACACACACACACACACATGGGACAGAGAGAGACACACACAGGACAGGACAGAGCGAGACACACACAGGACAGGACAGAGCGAGACACACACAGGACAGGACAGAGAGAGACACACACAGGACAGGACAGAGAGAGACACACACACACACACACACATGGGACAGAGCGAGACACACACAGGACAGGACAGAGCGAGACACACACAGGACAGGACAGAGCGAGACACACACAGGACAGGACAGAGCGAGACACACACAGGACAGGACAGAGCGAGACACACACACAGGACAGGACAGAGCGAGACACACACACACAGGACAGGACAGAGAGAGACACACACACATGGGACAGAGAGAGACACACACACATGGGACAGAGAGAGACACACACACATGGGACAGAGAGAGACACACACAGGACAGGACAGAGCGAGACACACACAGGACAGGACAGAGCGAGACACACACAGGACAGGACAGAGAGAGACACACACACATGGGACAGAGAGAGACACACACAGGACAGAGCGAGACACACACACACAGGACAGGACAGAGAGAGACACACACACACACATGGGATAGAGCGAGACACACACCGGACAGGACAGAGCGAGACACACACACACAGGACAGGACAGAGAGAGACACACACAGGACAGGACAGAGCGAGACACACACAGGACAGGACAGAGCGAGACACACACAGGACAGGACAGAGCGAGACACACACAGGACAGGACAGAGCGAGACACACACACACACACACATGGGACAGAGCGAGACACACACACACACACACACACATGGGACAGAGCGAGACACACACAGGACAGGACAGAGCGAGACACACACAGGACAGGACAGAGCGAGACACACACAGGACAGGACAGAGCGAGACACACACAGGACAGGACAGAGCGAGACACACACAGGACAGGACAGAGTGAGACACACACAGGACAGGACAGAGAGAGACACACACACACACACACACATGGGACAGAGCGAGACACACACAGGACAGGACAGAGCGAGACACACAGGACAGGACAGAGCGAGACACACACAGGACAGGACAGAGCGAGACACACACAGGACAGGACAGAGCGAGACACACACAGGACAGGACAGAGCGAGACACACACAGGACAGGACAGAGCGAGACACACACACACACACACACACATGGGACAGAGCGAGACACACACAGGACAGGACAGAGCGAGACACACACAGGACAGGACAGAGCGAGACACACACAGGACAGGACAGAGCGAGACACACACAGGACAGGACAGAGCGAGACACACACAGGACAGGACAGAGCGAGACACACACAGGACAGGACAGAGCGAGACACACACAGGACAGGACAGAGTGAGACACACACAGGACAGGACAGAGAGAGACACACACACACACACACACATGGGACAGAGCGAGACACACACAGGACAGGACAGAGCGAGACACACACAGGACAGAGCGAGACACACACACAGGACAGGACAGAGCGAGACACACACACAGGACAGGACAGAGCGAGACACACACAGGACAGGACAGAGAGAGACACACACACACACATGGGACAGAGAGAGACACACACACACACATGGGACAGAGAGAGACACACACAGGACAGGACAGAGCGAGACACACACACACACAGGACAGGACAGAGAGAGACACACACACACAGGACAGGACAGAGAGAGACACACACACACAGGACAGGACAGAGCGAGACACACACACACACACAGGACAGGACAGAGAGAGACACACACACACAGGACAGGACAGAGAGAGACACACACATGGGACAGAGAGAGACACACACAGGACAGGACAGAGCGAGACACACACACACAGGACAGGACAGAGCGAGACACACACACACACAGGACAGGACAGAGAGAGAGAGAGACACACACACATGGGACAGAGAGAGAGCACAGAGACAGACAGCATACATAGAAAGAGAGAGAGATAGCATACACTCCACATAACACAGAGAAAGCATAGACAATTCAAGATACAATAGCTCACAAAAGTGAGTACACCCCTCACATTTTTCTAAATATTTTATTATATCTTTTTATGTGACAACACTGAAGAAATGACCCTCTGCTACAATGTAAAGTTGTGTACAGCCCGTACAGCAGTGTAAATTTGCTGTCCCCCTCAACTCAAATGTTGGAATACTGCACTGTGGCCCAGTATCCGAAGGGAGGGGATCATGCTCTGCTTCAGTATGTCACAGTACATGTTGGCACTCATGGTTCCCTCAATGAACTGTAGCTCCCCAGTGCCGGCAGCATCCATGCAGGCCCTGACCATGACACTCCCACCACCATGCTTGACTGTAGGCAAGACACACTTGTCTTTGTACTCCTCACCTGATTGCCGGCCCACACTCTTGACACCATCTGAACCAAACACGATAATCTTGGTCTCATCGGACCACAGGACATTGTTCCAGTAATCCTTGTCTTCAGCAAACTGTTTGCCGGCTCTCTTGTGCATCATCTTTAGAAGAAGCTTCCTTTTGAGACGACAGCCATGCAGACCAATTTGATGCAATGTGCGGCGTATGGTCTGAGCACTGACAGGCTGCCCCCCCCCCCCCCTTCAGCCTCTACAGTAATGCTGGCAGCACTGATATGGTTCTGAATGGAACCTGTGCTGTGAAACCGCTGTATGGTTTTGCCCACCGTGCTGCAGCTCAGTTTCAGGGTCTTGGCAATCTTCTTACAGCCTAGGCCATCTTTATGTAGAGCAACACTTGTTTTTCCAGATCCTCAGAGAGTTCTTTGCCATGAGGTGCCATGTTGAACTTCCAGTGACGAGTGTGAGAGCGATAACACCAAAAAACACACCTGCTCGCCATTCACACCTGAGACCTTGTAACACTAATGAGTCACATGACACTGGGGAGGGAAAATGGCTAATTGGGTCCAATTTGGACATTTCCACTGAGGGGTGTACTCACTTTTGTTGCCAATGGTTTAGACATGCTGTGTGTTGAGTTATTTAAAGGGGACAGCAAATTTACACAGTTATACGGGGTGTACACTTACTACTTTACATTGTAGCAGAGTGTCATTTCCTCAGTGTTGTCAAATGAAAATATATAATAAAATATTTTCAAAAATGTGAGGGGTGTCCTTCCTTTTGTGAGTTATTGTAACATTCTATGATTTGTGACGGACAAGTTACTAGTTGAATATAAATCACTTTAATCATAATCATGTCCTGATCTTTTAATATGTATCGACATGCATAACTTATAGTGTATATAGCGCTTCAGTTTTTTTTACTAATTAGTTCATACTATAGTTGTAATAGAATGATAGCTATTATAATATAACAGGTTGATTTAAAAAAAGTTAATGAGAAATTAAATTGGGTTTTTACTACAAAGCATCTTGTCAAATGATTCTTTAGCAAAAAATATTTAATCACTTTAGTATATTTCTAGTCACTCTCTCTCCCTCTCCTTCCTTCTTTCTCCCTCCCTCTCCTTCCTTCTTTCTCCCTCCATCTCTCCCTCTCCTTCTTTCTCTTTCCCTCCCTCTCTCCCTCTCCTTCTTTCTCTCTCCCTCTCCTTCTTTCTCCCTCCCTCTCTCCCTCTCCTTCTTTCTCCCTCCCTCTCTCCCTCTCCTTCTTTCTCCCTCCCTCTCTCCCTCTCCTTCTTTCTCCCTCCCTCTCTCCCTCTCCTTCTTTCTCCCTCCCTCTCTCCCTCTCCTTATTTCTCCCTCCCTCTCTCCCTCTCCTTCTTTCTCCCTCCCTCTCTCCCTCTCCTTCTTTCTCCCTTCCTATCTCCCTCTCCTTCTTTCTCCCTCCCTCTCTCCCTCTCCTTCTTTCTCCCTCCCTCTCCTTCTCTCTCCCTCTCCTTCTTTCTCCCTCCCTCTCCTTCTTTCTTTCTCCCTCCCTCCCTCCCTCTCCTTCTTTCTTTCTCCCTCCCTCCCTCTCTCCCTCTCCTTCTTTCTCCCTCCCTCTCTCCCTCTGCTTTTTTCTCCCTCCCTCTCCTTCTTTCTCCCTCCCTCTCTCCCTCTCCTTCTTTCTCCCTCCCTCTCTCCCTCTCCTTATTTCTCCCTCCCTCTCTCCCTCTCCTTCTTTCTCCCTCCCTCTCTCCCTCTCCTTCTTTCTCCCTCCCTCTCTCCCTCTGCTTCTTTCTTTCTCCCTCCCTCTCTCCCTCTGCTTCTTTCTTTCTCCCTCCCTCTCCTTCTTTCTCCCTCCCTCTCTCCCTCTCCTTCTTTCTCCCTCCCTCTCTCCCTCTCCTTCTTTCTCCCTCCCTCTCTCCCTCTCCTTCTTTCTCCCTCCCTCCCTCTCTCCCTCTCCTTCTTTCTCCCTCCCTCTCTCCCTCTCCTTCTTTCTCCCTCCCTCTCTCCCTCTCCTTCTTTCTCCCTCTCCTTCTTTCTCCTTCCCTCTCTCCCTATCCTTCTTTCTCCTTCCCTCTCTCCCTATCCTTCTTTCTCCCTCCCTATCCTTCTTTCTCCCTCCCTCTCCTTCTTTCTCCCTCCCTCTCTCCCTATCCTTCTTTCTCCCTCCCTATCCTTCTTTCTCCCTCCCTCTCCTTCTTTCTCCCTCCCTCCCTCTCCTTCTTTCTTTCTTTCTCCCTCCCTCTCTCCCTCTCCTTCTTTCTCCCTCCCTCTCTCCCTCTCCTTCTTTCTCCCTCCCTCTCTCCCTCTCCTTCTTTCTCCCTCCCTCCCTCCCTCTCCTTCTTTCTCCCTCCCTCTCTCCCTCTCCTTCTTTCTCCCTCCTTCTCTCCCTCTCCTTCTTTCTCCCTCCCTCTCTCCCTCTCCTTCTTTCTCCCTCTCCTTCTTTCTCCCTCTCCTTCTTTCTCCCTCTCCTTTTTTCTCCCTCTCCTTCTTTCTCCCTCTCCTTCTTTCTCCCTCTCCTTCTTCTTTCTCCCTCTCCTTCTTCTTTCTCCCTCTCCTTCTTCTTTCTCCCTCTCCTTCTTCTTTCTCCCTCTCCTTCTTCTTTCTCCCTCTCCTTCTTTCTCCCTCTCCTTCTTCTTTCTCCCTCTCCTTCTTCTTTCTCCCTCTCCTTCTTCTTTCTCCCTCTCCTTCTTCTTTCTCCCTCTCCTTCTTCTTTCTCCCTCTCCTTCTTCTTTCTCCCTCTCCTTCTTCTTTCTCCCTCTCCTTCTTCTTTCTCCCTCTCCTTCTTCTTTCTCCCTCTCCTTCTTCTTTCTCCCTCTCCTTCTTCTTTCTCCCTCTCCTTCTTCTTTCTCCCTCTCCTTCTTCTTTCTCCCTCTCCTTCTTCTTTCTCCCTCTCCTTCTTCTTTCTCTCTCCCTCCCCTCTCCTTCTTCTTTCTCTCTCCCTCCCCTCTCCTTCTTCTTTCTCTCTCCCTCCCCTCTCCTTCTTCTTTCTCTCTCCCTCCCCTCTCCTTCTTCTTTCTCTCTCCCTCCCCTCTCCTTCTTGCTTTATTTGTGGAGAGGGAACAGAACCGTAGGGACTGAAAGATATGATGGTAGTATGTGTATACAGAAAAGCCTTTATATCTCTAGAATTAGGAAATAGATCAGTGATTCCCAAACCTCCCCTCAGGGATCCCCAGACAGGTCAGGATATTGATTTAACAATGTGTGAACAACGATTAGTGTGTCACCTGTAGTATCACCCTGGATCTGCAAGGTGGTTTCCAAGAGTAATGTAACCAGCCAGTCCCCTGATCCAGAAGGTAGAGGACCACTGATGTAGGTTATCATGAGCCTGATTCCTGCTGTCAGTTGTATCATCTGTGGGCATACTCCATATGCTATCTGTCATCGATGAATAGCAGAAAGAGAACCTCCAGGGATTATGTAGCCAATGTCAACTGGGGCATAAGGTGACCATGTAAAAAAGGGCAAAAGCTAAGACTTGACTTTCCTCACCGGATCAAGGACTTGCCTACCAAGTGTGTGCTTCTGGATTTGGTCTTGACCTGTGACCATAGCTACCCCTTTGGCCTCTGCCTGCGTATTACTCCTGATTGTGGTATTGCCCATCCTATTTGATTCCAGCCACAACTTTTATTAGTAAGCCCAACCTTTATACACCAACTGACCTCAGAGTAGAAATTGATCTACCTGAAGCTACCATGACCTGGTTCAAGGGAAGGTCTCTACCTCTGTAATCTGCATCCTCCATCGTAAAACAATCACATCCGAATATATGTATCTGCTAAATTAGGGCACAAAAACATTACTGTATGGTGAGCCTAGCCAAATGAAATTTATACTAATGTTGTGGTTGTTGTTTAGCCGTTCAGTCATGTCCAACTCTTTGACCCTATGGGCAGAAGCATGCTAGGCACTTTTGTGTCTGGCTCTGCTCATCCATTAGGTTTCCATGGCAAAGATACTGGAGTGGGTTGCCAGTTCCTTATAAGTGGACAGCTATTGGCCTGACCTCTCTGCTGTGACCTACCCATCATGGGTGACCCTACATGGTATAGCTCACAGCTTCATTGAGGTACACAAGCCCCTTCATCATGACAAGCAATCTAGAAGGGGACCCTAGTATTAGTATATATGAAAATATAATGAAAGGCTACTTTGGAAGAAGAATGTTACGTTATACCAAGAAAAAAAAACAGTAATAATTGTATAATATTGTTAAGTGTTGTAAATTACAAATACTATTTTTATTTTATAGGTTTCTCAGCAAGAAGTGGGAGCATTAATACTGCAACACATCATATCATTTTTATATACAAATTAAAATGGCGTCTGTGAGAAGGCTGATGCGCGCTATTAGAGTTTTCGAATTTGGAGGACCTGACGTACTTAAGCTTCATGCAGATATACCAGTACCGGTACCTGGAGAGAATCAGGTAAACAACCCCTACTTAAACATTTTTTTAGAGAAAAAGATAATCTTTAACAAATGTATTGATTCGCGGTTCAAAGAGGACAAGTGTTGCTAAGTAAGCACCAAACAAAGTTAAAATAAATACTTAATTTCTTTGATTATGTGATTTTTTTCTGTAAAAAAGACTGAAAATGTAATTCCCCTTTTTGCCAGGTCATCTTATTATTCATAATATTTTTCTTTCCTTAAAGGACCACTCTGCAATGAAAAAACTATATATTTGAAAATATATGAGTCTGAGTAGGCATTGGCAGGTCATAATAATCATAAATATAGTTCTCAGCAGTGCGGGCTTGCCAAAATCTATTGGTAATGCAACATTAAAACCGCAATCGCGGCCCTCGCGAAGAGAGGGCCGAGAATGCGGCCAGGCAAGGCGCTCCTTGCACTGGTGGAGATGAGAGCCATAGGCACTCATCCCTACGACCCCGCACGCAGAACAAAAAACTCAAATACACAACTCACAGTGCGAGATCTGGGGGTGAGGTTGCACACAAATTTAAGTCGAATTTCCAGCGCTTCGCCACTCGAAAATCACCTAAGCAAGAGAAAAAATGGGCACTGGAAAAAACTAAAATGAGGCTACATGAACCCTAAGCAAAACACTGCCAGACACATACGACTTTTAGCTAGGAACGTACGAGGTACAAAGTACACTATTAGGAAGGACGGAAAATGCTCCAGACCCACGTAACACATAGACAATCGCCGCCATTTTGCAACACTACTTTAAAACTAATAACATTACCATTTTAAAATACTACATTACACAACTAAACAAACGGTTTGGCCTCGCGCACGCAGCCTATTTACACTGCACACTTGCCACATTGCTGACACTTTCTCCTCAGATCACCAACAGTCCAAATGTACATTGTATGCTGCAGGAAAAACAACAGCGATTGTTAGCTCTTCAGCATATTGATTGCTGGATATATTCATTACAAATAGGTAAAGTATATTAATTTATTATTTAATTAATTATTATAAAAAAATATATTTATATAAAAAAAAAAAGGGCAGAGGAGACACTCGCTTTGCCAAAGGCGCTCAGCGCGGAGCTCACAATAAGCGATGAGGGTGCTCAGAGGAGCAAAAGTACACAAGGTGAGAGGCTCGCAATGAGCGCCTCAGGTACTTAGAGGACTAAAAGCCTTACATTGTGTGGCAAACGGCATTACCTGCCTTACAATTTTATTGCCTTCATTTTTTACGTGCAAGTCGCTAGTTAGAAATTAATTGACAAGTTTATATTTAAAAAAAAAAAAAAAACGATAAAGTTTATGTCTCTGCTAAACCATGGAGGCATCCATTATACTTTGGTTATGTGTTTGAAAGAGGTGTTACATCTCTTGAGAGCAATTCTTGCATTCATTGATACAATTCCTGTGAGGGGAGATGGGGTGTGGTAGCAATTTCAATGTGATCCAATTATCTAACAACATATCCTAACATCTCCCTGTCCCCTCCTCACCTGCCCCTGCCTTTATTGATGAATAAAAAAAACACACGCTAACGATCCAGCTCTCAAGAACACAAAATCGATTTCTGTACTCCTAAAAAGTCCGATTTTCTCTAAAAATGTTTCTATATTCATGGCCACCGCAACTGATATTGTTGGTTTATTACATACTTCACATACTAGTACCTTTTTTTTTACAATATTAATCGACAATTATAGTTTAAGTGGTCATCATATAACTGAAATTCTCTTTTATAAATAGGATAATATGTTAATTGACTGTTTTACTGTACTATCAGGACCTTCCCATAACTAATTCTGATGTGGGCGTGTCAGGTGCATCCAATCAGACTAGAGGGGGTAAAGGATTTCTCTCTAGGGCTCCATAACTCAGCTGGTGCAATGCACTGACACAATCTAATTGCAGTTTGTGAAAGGGAGGTCTGATCATTTTGGCAAGAACAATCCACTTGATTAAAAGCCCCAAAATGTTTAAAGCCAGCTATTTGAATTGTGTGTTATATCACATATATAAAAATAACGTCATATGTTTTACTCTTCATTGAAGGTATTAATCAAGGTCCATGCATGTGGAATAAACCCAGTCGAGACTTATATCCGAGCCGGCGTATACGCCCGAAAGCCGACACTCCCTTACACTCCTGGATCAGATATCTCAGGGGTTATAGAAGATATTGGGAAGGATGTCAAAAATTTCAAGGTAATGTATTAAAAAATAAATTTTGTGTTTGAAACTTTAAACCTCAAAATGATTAACTTCATTTTGAAGACAAAATGATTTTGTAGGTGTTATTAGCTCCCCACGTCAAAAGAGGTACAAAAATAGACCATCCTCATGTTCCTCAATGGTGAGGCTGGATTAATTGATCTAAAGTGGTCTCAACTCTTCTGAGGCTCTTGATTAGTAAACATTTAAAAACTGATTATACACTGTACTAGACATTTATTTCTTAACATAATAATTCTTGAGATACATAATTTTCTCCAAATGGGAGTTTGTGTGCTAATTAGTGATATAGTGTGTTAAATGGCCACTATGGTGCAATGGGGTTCCCTGGTAGTACAGTGGTAAAGGTTTGATTCCAGTCAGAGAACTAAGAGGTCACACCACCCTGAATCCGAGAAGGGTTGCGCCTGGTCAGTACTTAGATGGGAGACCACCTAGGAATACCTGGAGCCGTATACCGTGGCCCACTGGAGAAATAACTGGCAACCCACTCCAGTAGCTCTGCCATGAATACCAAGTGGTTCAGCATGACCATGGACATAATAATGTCTGGTGTGTTACGGTCCGTGAGGTCACAGAGAGACGAATACGACTGAACAACGCAAACAAACAAAAAAAAATGCTGCAATGCTTTTTATGTGGTCTTTTGAATAAATAAACTTGATAGTGTTTTAGAAAATAAACCTCTTTACTTGAAGTTTTTTTTTTTTTTGCCATTTATGTCTTCCATTTTCACAGGAAGGTTTGTCCTTGTAAACTAATGAGCTTTTTATTAGTTCTGCTGATGGCACATTTCCATTGTGCAGATTGAAGTATCCTCTGCATTCAAAGTCACATCCAACATCATAAAGTTGATCAGTAGACACCAAAATGCAGTGTAATTGTAGTTATTTAGCATATATTTAATGTAAGACCACACTACCCCTTGAATTAAGTGTGTGGCGGCTTCTTGACACAAAATGATAAAAATATGATTTTATTTTTCTTTATCACAATAGTTAATAGTTAATAGAATAGTAGTTTTTGCTCTACCTACTTACCCTACTTACTTACTTGTATTACAACTGTTCAATAATTAACTTCCAGAAGTGGAAGATTTAACTATAAAAACATGTTTAACTAATTTTTTCTTCTCTGTTTTGTTTTTCTAAACCTAGAAAGGTGACCGCGTGTTTACTTCATCTACCATTACAGGCGGTTATGCTGAATACGCACTTTCATCTGTGGATACGGTTTACCCTCTGCCCGAACATCTAAACTTCAAGCAGGGAGCAGCGATATTTGTGCCATATTTCACGGCCTACCGAGCCCTATTCCACAAGTATGTATTGTTTAATTGCCATTAATTACTGATTAGCCTTGAGGCATTGTCACTTGGGCCGATTGTCAGGCTTTGTCGTCCAAGGAGTCATCTGGACGAAAAAGGCTAGGCGTACTCCTCAGGTTTGAGACTGCCTAGTCGTTTTCGTACCTATATATATACCTTTTAATGGTAAAGATCTCTCCTTAACGAAAAGATAAGAATCTCTGTTTGAGGGCAGATCAGTAAAGCTGATCGATAACTGAAGATGGCAAACTCAATGTTGGTTACTGAATGGAAATGCAAAAAATTACTAGTTATTACCTCTAATCTTAAATTACACCATATTTGGAAGCTTGGCTGGTCCACAAGGAAGCTATGAGCAAATGCTGCACCCTCCAATGCCAGTTCACCTTTATATCATGAACCTCACGTTCACTTTTCATTCAATATCATTGAATTATGGGGGGAAAAAGCACCACAGCCAATATGAGATCCTCGATGTGAAGAAGCCTTTGGACATTTGAGTTTTAGCCTTAGGTTACAACACATAGAAACATTTTCATTTGCTTTAATACACTGTACCTTCTATTTTTTATGATTCAATGTAAGGAACATTACAGAGTCCCTTTACATTTTTTATTTAATTTAGCTAAAGTAGTCTTCCCGTCCCCTTCTGGATCGCTACCTTGTCGTTGTGATAGAGCTTGTGTACTTCAATGAAGCTGTGAGCTAAACCATGTAGGGTCACCCAAAATGGGCAGAGAGGTCAGACAAATCGGGCCACTAGAGACGTAACTGGCAACCCACCCCAGTATTTTTACCATGAAACAAGATGTGCCTGATGTGCTGCGGTCCATATGGTCATGTATAGTCGGATACAACTGAACGACTACACAACAACAAAATCTTCCAGTGGCTGATTATGGTAAAATGATTGCAGATATTGCATGTGATGTATATAAAAAGTATCTCTGTGAAAATAACTTTAATAGGATAAAATATCTCCCAGCACTCTAAAGCAAAATGCAAAAAAATATTATATCCCATAATTACTCTGTTTCTTACACTGGTCCAAAGGATTGTGGGTACTAATATGCAAATGTTATATTGTGCAACACTTTTTGGCTGGGTAATTGTATGAGAAGGTGTATTTAATTGCTTGTTTTTTGTCCATAGAATCCAATGTATGTTGACCCGCTTTTTACTTATCCTGAGCATTGGGATCTGCCCTAAAGCCAGGGAGAAGTCAGTTGGTGTGCTTATTTTTGCAGAATCATGCTTGCTTCACAAATCAGAAAACAATGTCATGCATGGTTGGCATTAAAGGGACATGGAAATAGTTGTTTTCTTTGTTGCGTCAGATAGTGGGAGATGATATGGGAGATGATATGATAATGTACCGCAGTGTTTTTCTTTTCAAATAGAGACCTCAGAGCACAAAAACTTATACAGAACTGTAACTGCTCTTGGGGGCCTCTGCCAGCCAGTGGAATCTACAGCATGCCAGGCATATCTTGTGTCTGGGTGTGCTTAGCCACAAGGTTATCATTTCAATGATACTGGAATGGGTTGCCAGTTCCTTATCCAGTGGACTGCGATTTGTCTGACCTCTCTGCTATCACCTGCCCATCTTGGATGACCCTACATGGTATCTCTCACACATTCATTGAGGTTTACAAACCCATCCAAGATCCAGAAGGGGTATCGGCGCATACATCCTTGCAAATGTTTCAGCAAAATATCCATCAACTACATTACTTGATACATAATATGGTGCCAAAATAAGAGGCAATGTTGTATAACAACAAAGGTAAACGAAAGAAGACACGTAAAAGGACAAAAAGATAATGGCAGAAAGTAGAATTTTATAGTCACTATTTTAACCATTTAGCTAACAAGTCTGCTCTTAAATTATTTTATTTTTTTAATACCAGAGCTGCTATATTGCTTGTTGTTGTTCAGTTGTGTCTGACTCCAAGCATATGTCTCTGCTTGTGCTTATGCATAAGGGTTTCTTGGCAGCAACACTGGAGGGGTGCCAGTTCCTTCTCCATTGGACCGCTTTTTTTCTGACCTCTGAGCTACCCATCTTGGGTGATCCTACATGGTATAGCTCACAGCTTCATTGAAGCCCTATTCACCACAATCCAGAACGGGATATTGCTTGTACTAGCAGGTAATCTATATATTGCAAATGACGTATTAAGATGCTCTAAAGTCTCTAATCATTACTCTCTCCTTGTAGCACCATTTCTCATGCACAATGCTGCTCTCAACTGCTCCTCACATTTAGGCTGGGTATTTCTTGGTCCCATGTGTAGAATTTAAAAGTGGGAGATGGCAACTTTTCTCCTTAAAGAATGGTGGAAAATTCTACTACATACAGTTTAGGGCTTGTATAGCAATGTTCCAACATGGATTGGAGCTATTATAAAAGCAGTGAGTGGTCCTACGGTGTATTGTTATTGTGTAATTGTTCAGTCATGTCTGACTCTCCGTGACTCTATGGACTGCAACACGCCAGGCACATTTATTTAGGTGTCCATCCCCTTTGATTTGATTTTCCCCTTGCTCTAAATCCACAGTAAAAATGATGAGTCTTCGAAAAATATATTATGTTTTTACTCATTGAGCTTAAATAAGCAGCAGTGATCAAAGGTCTTGCGATTATATATTAAACCAAATATCATTACTGTGTACTCAAAGCCGCTTCCACTGTTTAAGGTTTGTGAACTCTGCTGCTGCATGAAATCCGCCATCAATGATTCATTAAAGTGACATGGAACATCCCAGATACCTTTCATACATTTATAATGTGTTTTAAATATTAGAGAAAATACAATTGGGAAAATGTGCTATCATGTAGATGTTCTTTGCATGAACAATAAGTTCTTCAAAGGCTAAAAACCTTATTTGAATCTTCTGAATTTGTCTTTTGAGTTTTTAACTACAGTGCCTTGCAAAAGTATTCACCCCCTTGGCATTTTCCGTGTTTTGTTTCCTCACAACCTGGAATTAACATGGATTGTTTGAGGATTTGCATCATTTAATTTACAGAACATGTTTTTTTATTTTTTTATTGTGAAGCAAACAACAAATCGGCCAAAATAAGTAAATGTGCACAACTATTCACCCCCCTAAAGGCAATACTTGGTAGAGCCACCTTTTGCGGCAATCACAGCTCCAAGTCGCTTTGGATAAGTCTCTATGAGCTTGCCACATCTTACCACTGGGATTTTTGCCCATTCCTCCTTGCAAAACTACTCCAGCTCCTTCAAGTGGGATGGTTTGCGCTTGTGAACAGCAATCTTTAAGTCTGACCACAGATTTTCTATTGGATTGAGGTCTGGGCTGTGACTAGGCCATTCCAACACATTTACATGTTTCCCCTTAAACCACTCAAGTGTTGCTTTAGCAGTGTGTTTGGGGTCATTGTCCTGCTGGAAGGTGAACCTCCGTCCTAGCCTCATATCACGCACAGAGTGGTACAGGTTTTGCTCAAGAATATCCCTGTATTTAGCACCATCCATCTTTCCCTCTGACCAGTTTCCCAGTCCCAGCTGCTGAAAAACATCCCCACAGCATGATGCTGCCACCATGTTTCACTGTGGGGATGATGTTCTTTGGCTGATGTGTTGGGTTTGCGCCAGACATAGCTTTTTCTTTGATGGCCGAAAAGTTCAATTTTAGTCTCATCCGACCAGAGCACCTTCCTCCATACAGTTTGGGAGTCTCCCACATGCCTTTTCACAAACTCAAAATGAACCATTTTTTTGTTGTTGTTGCTGAAAGTAATGGCTTTCTTCTGGCCCAACTCTATGGAGTGTACGGCTTATTGTCGTCCTATGTACAGATACTCCAGTCTCTGCTGTGGAACTCTGCAACTCCTCCAGGGTTACCTTAAGTCTCTGTGCTACCTCTCTGATCAATGCCCTCCTTGCCTGGTCTGTGAGTTTTGGTGGGCGAACGTCTCTTGGAAGGTTTGCTGTTGTGCCATGTTCATTCCATTTGGTTATGATAGATTTGATGGTGCTCCTGGGGATCGTCAAAGATTTGGATATTTTTTGTTTATAACCTAACTCTGACTTGTACTTTTCAATAACATTGTCCCTTACTTGTTTGGAGAGTTCCTTGGTCTTCATGGCAGTGTTTGGTTAGTGGTGCCTCTTGCTCAGGTGTTGCAGCCTCTGGGGACTTTCAAAAAAGGTGTGTATATGTAATGACAGATCATTTGACACTTAGATTGCACACAGGTGGACATCATTTCACTAATTATGTGACTTCTAAAGGTAATTGGTTGCACCAGAGCTTTTTATGGTCTTCATAACAAAGGGGGTGAATACATATACGCACATGACAATTTTCTGTTTTCTAGTTCCGAAGAATAGTTTTATGTATATATTTTTCTTATTTCACTTCACCATCTTAGACTATTGTGTTCTGATCCATCACATAAAATTCAGATTAACAAAACATTGAACTTAAGGCTGTAATGTAACAAAATAGGTAAAAAGCCAAGGGGGTGAATACTTTTGCAAGGCACTGCATGAATCCAGTTGTTTCATGTTCAATAATAACCTTTAGATTAGCCATAGGAAACAGGTCTGCAATCTCTTCTGTTAATGTTGCACAGAGGAGGTTCCAAACATGGTGTAATTCAAGACTATAGGTATTAAAAAGTACTTCAACAACTGAACATTATTTGAAGTTAGGTACTTGCCCGTCAGTATAATATTGTCTGTTTGTACACCCTGTCTCTGTGTACTCTGTCTCTGTCTCTCTATCTCTCCATTGTGAGGGTCGCAACTGCGAACCAAGCGCGTAACTCTAAAAATCCTATAAACCAAAATGTAACATATATAATAACACACTCACAGACAGCGCAGGGGGAAGCCTGGGAGTGAGGTTGCAAGCAATTTTGAGCCATATTGGGGGTTTTCGTCAATCCAAAATCGGCTAAGCGAGGAAATAAAATGGCGGCCGAAAAACGTAAAATAATCTGAAACTTCATGAAAACGAGGCTGAGCAAAGCCAGGCACGCATGACTTAGAAAATACATGACGCCAAAGACAGTAACATTTACACCAACAACACCAGGCACGCGGGACTTTGAAAATGAAACAAACGGCCTTCAGCACGTAACACGCAAACATTCAGCAGACACACAGAGGACAAACACACAGGGAAGGGACACATGGCATTCCCAAGCACAAAACTTGCAGGTTAACAAAACCTGCAATGAGCGGCCTGTACAGTAGGCGGGAGGAAAGGCTCGCAATGAGCGCAGAAGGCACTCATTGTGAGCCACGAGATGAGCGCAGAAGGCTCTCATTCTGAGTCACGAGATGAGCACCAAAGGCTCTCATCGCTGGGCTCACAAGAGCCCTGCGCGTGGGAGAGGCTTTCAATGAGAGCCAAAGGAGCTCAGCGTGGGGCTTGCGATGAGTGCCAAAGTTGATCAATGCAAAGCAGGAAAGTTGAAGTACACAGGGGAGAGCCCCACGATGAGCGCCAAAGGTGCTCAGAGGAGCAAAAGCCTCACATTGTGTGGCAAACAGCTTTGCCAGCCTTACAATTTTATCACTGAAGACCCACCATGTCCCTTATATATAACCTACTACATTGAGGTCCCTATGAACCCTTATGAGACTTCTGCCCATCTAAAATTAACACCCTACCATAAGACACATTTAGCAACCTAACCCCTGCCATGGGGGTCCTTATGGACCCACATGACATCTTAACCATAACCCCTACCTTGTGGCTCCATAAGGTCTCAAAACAACCTAACTTGAGATAACTACATAAAACAAATATTCATTAAATGTAAAAAAAAAAAGAGTTACTCAACATAAAAGTCTTTACAATGAAAATGTAAAAAAAGAAGAATTACAGATTTTTTTTTTTTTAATCCTGTGGGGAAAAGAGGTGTTAATTCATACATGATCCTCCAGCATGTCCAGCTACAATCCGCAAAGCAGTTGTCTCAATCTTTATCCCTGGATAAGTGTGCACATCCCATGGCTCTTCATCTTCTGGACTTCAGGAAAATGTCCATGATCTTGCTTGATTGAAGACCCACACATCCTCAGTTCACTAAATTGTATAGAAGAGGTCCTGGGGGGGGGGGGGGCACCTGGGGTCTGAGACTTTATTGGAAGCTTGCGGGCCAGAGGCAGAAGGGGTTGTAAACGCAACATTTTACTTTTTATTTATTGTTAAGCCCTACCTGCCAAGCTTTACTTTTAGTGAGGGTTGTTACTTATCAAGTCAAGTTCTTTGTTGGTGGTTTAGCTGGTCACTTGGGTGTTTCAGTTCGCACAATAGTTGTAAATCTACCCCTTCTCCCCCAACCCTCCCTTCTCCGATAAATAATGTAAGCACACCCATCAGCCTCCAAGCTATCAGTGCTGAAGTCAAACAAGTTGGAATTCTCTATGCATAAAAAAAAATCAATGAAGATTTTCTCTAGAAATTATTTTAGTCCTAGCATACATAGCTGGGAATGTAGGTGGTTTTGTAGATAACTGACAAACATGAAGTCTTTCCTAAACTTTAATGCTACTTTAAATTGAAAAATGTTTACTTTCACTGACACTAAATTATTGTGATTCATTAAACGGGCTGTACCTTGTGTTTGCTGTTTTTTCTCTTTAGTAAATCATTCCTGAGATATACATAATATGATGTGTATCCACTGGATACTTATCTGCAGCTGAATATTCTAATCTGCTACTCTGAGTAATTAATGATGCTCACGGAGGTGATCTGGGTTATAACTTACAGAAATATTGTTTTGCCCAACACAGAAACAGACAAACAAACTAGGAAACTAATTAGAACATCAAAGCCGATAACTACTATTTAGGCAATCTGCATATTCATGAAGTTCAAGCAATACTGAATATCTTGGGAGTGGTCCACTTTAGAAAATAATAACTCATGCAATGCTCTTTAGGAATAGCTTAAAAAAACAACTTGAGTTTTTGATGTGCCCCTGTTAAATGCACAGAAGAAACCTTTCCATTGTCCCTTCAACGTCTTATTTCAGTTTCCTAGATTATGAATGCATCTAATGGAGGAGAATTAATAACAATAGTAAACATTTTTTTGCATGAAAAACTTACCTAAAGTTTGCTAAATCTCTTGAGTTTGCCAGCAGTTGATTTTGAGAGCTGACACCCCTGAAAATCCCTGCTAAAACGAACATAACATTCATAATTAATTTTGGCCAAGGCACAAACGGCTAATACATTGTTTCAACTGTGATGACATTTTGCGCAGCAAGGCACCATGGAATGTGTATTCCCCTGCACAAGCAAGCAGGAGGAGCTCAGACATTGCTCTGGATTTCTGCCTTGTGCTTCTGGTGGCTTGAAGCTTAGTGTATGGTTAAACACTGTACCCAACTGCAATGTTTCTATTGGTAGGTACACTGTGCCTATGTAGGCACCTCTGAGGTGTGGAAAGCACGTTTTATTTTTAAATAAAATAAATGTATAGAATTAATTAATGAAATGTGTGTCTGATATAAGCAGCCTATGTTAGATTAGCGAAAGGGAAATACAGGAAAACTTAGATATACCTTTAATTGTTCACGTTCACAGCTAAATGGTTCTTGGTTAATGCTAAGCTATATAGCTTTACAGTATCCATCTCCTTCCATTAGTTTTGCCATATAACCATTTTCCGTTTTACTTAACAAATACTTTGTGTTTTGGTCCTAGAGCTCATGCAAAATCTGGAGAGATCATTCTGGTGCACGGTGCAAGTGGTGGGGTGAGTACCAGGGCAATATTTCACATATTTAAAGAATTTGATTTCTTATTCTCAAAAGCATATGTCAGGGTACAGTGTTCAATCTCATGGCTTAGCACGAGTATGACATGTATGACAGTCTTGTTGTACAGCGATGTGTTCTAGTGACAGATCAGTTATAAGTACCTTTCCTAGATTTTGATGCTGTTTCTCCTGATTGGTTGTTTTTAAGCCCCAGTTTTTTTACCAGCCAATCACACCTCATCTGGGACTATTTATTGCTGCTCCGGCCTAGAGATTACAGTGACTGGGAGTACTTCTGGTTGTTCCTGTGTCTTCTTGTTCTTTTATGGCTACGTTTCGTGCTCCATGCCTGTTCCCTATTAAACCAATCTTTTGCTGCTGACCAGGAGCCTCATTCAATTGAGACATTGTAAGTTACTGGAGCCCGTAAAGCAGCCCATAAACTAATTTGCTATTCAATCGGTGTCTTTTTGCGAGCCGCGAGCGTGCTGCGGGCTGAAAATCCCTGCGGTTGTTACAACCGTAACTTACAGCTCTAAGCCTGTGAGCTTTCACGTCCCCAAGAGTTATAATCGCTAATATCGCAAATCAATTACTACAATTTCTCAAGCCCGCAAATGTTTTCACACTCATAAACAGCCAATGTAGAAGAAAATCCCCAGATGGGACCCGCAACGGGTTAAAGACATGTCCGTAGCACTGTAAATAAAATAAAAAAAATCAATACTGCACTGTAAATGACGGAAAGCTATGACCGACATTAGAATTAATTGCACAACAGTCCCAAGCTTGCAAATCGGCCGTATATAACATTTATTTGTATGTGTCATTTCGGGGTTATATCGATCTTGGGAATCAATGAGCTAATACATATGAGGCCACCTTTATGGACTAGAACTGTTTCCAAATGGGTAGTTAAGGCCTTGCTTAATTGATAGTTTTCACGCTCTGAAATGCTACGTACGATTGCATGGTTTACGGTTTCGGCTTTCGGCCTGCAACTTGCGACCTTGTTCAATTAAATAGCACCGAAATTCAAGCCCGCAGACATATGGCCTGTATACCACGAGATGCTGCCTTGCAATTGAATGATGCTCCAGGATTGTTACTGACCTCGTTGTTGGGTTTCTGCCAACCCGGATTTTTGGCTTGTCTGACCATTGTTTGCCTGTGCCCTTAGACTTGTTACTATGACCTTACCATCCTCTGGTACTTTGTCCTTAAAGAGTTTAACCTGGACAGACATTGCACTATGTCTAATTGTGTTACTTAATAACTTTCTTTAGAGGGACAATTATATTGCCTAAAGTAAAACATTATAATAAAAAGTCCTTTATCAACTACATATAATTCTATTTTCTTACAGTCAATTTACATTGAAGTTTATGACTTTGACCTGTAAATCAGCCTGTCTAATCAACCCACACAACTTGTGGTGTTATCTAATTTTACAGGTTGATGATTGATTGTTGATAGTTGCTAATTACACCCTCGTTGTCTCCATGTGCTTCTCCAAAACTGGGCAAAGTTGCCAAACGTGATGCAACTTTTAGCATATTCTGTAATGTTTACTCCTAGACAACAAAGGTGAGAAAGTGCCTTAGATTCAAACATTATAACAACTAAGGCAGATGAGCAAAATATTTTTATTTAGCTTGTCTTCCGGTATACACCGTGGAGGTACCACTGCAACAAAATGGGGCTACAGTACCTTCACCAACTAATTGGATAACGCAGGAAGAAATCCAAAAGAGGTTGGAAAAAATAAATGTTAATAAAGCCCAAGGTCCTGATGAAATACACCCAAGGGTACTGAGGGAACTGGGCTCTGTAATAGCCAAACCATTATATGTAATTGTACAAGATTAACTCAACACAGGGGCTCTACCAGATGACTGGGGAAAAGCAGGGAGCAAGGACAAATCCAGGAAATTATAGACCTGTAAGCCTCACTTCTGTAGTGGGAAAGCTTTTAGAAGGGTTAATAAGGGATAGTATACAAGAATATGTTTGTTTAAACAAGATTATAAGTAGGAGTCAACACAGATTTATGAGGGATACGTCATGTCAAGCAAACATAATTAGTTTCTATGAAGAGATTAGTAACTTGGATCAAGGCATCTCCGTCTTTTGGGATTTTGCAAAGGCTTTTGACACGGTGCCTCATGGAAGACTATTGTACAGACTAAGGGATACAGGAGTTGCAGTAAATATCTGCTCATTGATTGAGAGGTGGCTAAAAGACCGGAAGCAAAGGCTTATTGTAAATGGAACATACTCAAATTGGACTAATGTGGTAAGTGTGGTTCCTCGGGGTTCAGTATTAGGTCCTCTCCTTTCTAACATATTTATTAATGATGAAGAAGTAGGACTGGAAAGTATTGTCTCCATTTCTGATGATGGCACTAAGTTGTGCAAAGTAATTAAATCCGACAATGATGTACTTTCCCTCCATATGTATTTGCATAAAATAGAGAAATGGGTGACTAAATAGCAGATGAGATTTAATACGAATAAATGTAAAGTAATGCATCTAGCAATTTATAATCTTAATGGAGCAAATCTAGGGTTATCAGATATTGGGATTTGGGAGTGCTTGTGGACAACCACCTATGTAACAGTTCTCAGTGCCAAGCAGCAGCTGCAAAGGCAAATAAAATATTAGCATGTATTAAGAAGGGTATAGAAGCCAGGGAAGCAAATATAATTCTGCCACTATACAAATCTCTAGTACGCCCTCATTTGGATTATGGAGTACAATTTTGGGCACCACTACATAAAATGGCCATTTTAGAGCTGGAAAAGTACAGAGAAGGACCACAAAACTAATAAGGGGAATGGAGGGGCTAAGTTATGAAGAAAGACTAACAAAATTAAACTTATCTCTAGAAAAAAGGCGTCTAAGAGAAGATATGATTACCTTATATAAATACAGTATATCCAGGCCCAATACAAGGCTTTGTCAAGGGACCTTTTTGTGCCAAGAGGTTTTCAAATGACAAGGGGCATCCTTTGAGGTAAGAAGTAAAAAGCTGTCCCTTTAAAGAAAGAAAAGTGTTCTTCCCAGTAACGGTGGTTAATCTGTGGAGTTCTCTCCTGAAGGAAGTGGTGACAGCGAATTCGACAGATAACTTTGAAAAAGGGATTGGATATAATTTTAAATAGAAAGGGCATTAAGGGTTATCCAGGATAATTACAGAGGGAGTATTGATCCAGGGAGGAATCCAATCACTTTTATCTGGGGTCAGGAAGGAATTGTTTTGTTTGTTTCCCTTTTGAGACAATTGGCAAAGTTTCACTTCCTTTTGTTTGTATTCGCTCTCCTCTGGAACAATTCACAATTGATCCGCCTATTGCAGTCCAGAGAAGATCAACCTCAATTACTATGAAACTATGTAACTATTTATTATGTTCCAAAACCCCAGTATTTAGCAACTATCTGCAATCATTACCATGTAGAATTAGATAACCCCATATGTTTGGTGGTTGATCAGAAAAGCTGATTGACAGGTGAATTTACAAATTAGCCAACCATTTCTAGGGTCAGTGGTGTGGTTTAAAAGAACTGTTTAGGCATTTGTATGCAAATGTTTTCAGTAAGATAATGAATTGTATTCTTCTCAATTAAATTCCTATATAAAATTTACACTTCACTAACTTTTAAAAAGCCCATAGAGTAACAGATTCCTAACTTCTGGAACCTTCCCCTTTCTTCATGTTCTCTGTCACGAGAGCTACCATCTTGAACAACACCCACACGCTATAGGGAAGTGCTTTACACTACTAGTGTGTTATGCTGCTAACAAGCAGTCCGTGATATGTTGTGTATCTGAGCAGTATAAGTGACTGGTAATGCGAAGCCCCTCTCCTAACAATAATATTCCAGTAGCTGGCCATGCTATGAGTACTGTTTTTGATGGCCTTAGGTTTAACTAGGAACTACACTCAATTCCTAAGCCTAATCCCCTATTAGAGGTGTACATGTACAGTCATTTCTAGGTGATGAGTAGTGGGTCCCCAAACCTCCTACAATTGAATATTTGTAGGGATCATAGGTAAATTGTCATATTTTCCTTTAGGAGACCATCTGATTAGTTGAGATCTTCCTTGCAATAAATGTATTATGTATAATTCTTGACAAAGTTATATAAATAAGTTGATCAACATATTATGTTATTTTTGCTTATGCATATTATATTATATCTGCTAGGGATGTTTATATATAAGATGCTATAACGATTATGTATTGATGATTAATGTGACTAGTCGTTCAGACATGCGACAAAACTAGTTTTCTTTTTGTACATATCATTTTAAATGTTGTATTTTATGATACATTGTACATGCAGGATTGGTGTCATTTTTTTAATGCATATCAATAAACATTGTTGGTTTTAATAAATGGTATCCAGATTAGTAGTCTTTCTATAATGAACACACTTCAAGTATGAGCAATGTACTTTACTAGCTACAAAAGTGTTCTGTTATTTCCCTTATTCCTTCTGACAATCATTCTCACTTGCTAGTCATTTTAACCGACCTAAATCAAGACCAAATATGTAATGCATGATTTTTAGGATTGGATCACCCGTGATCCAATTTTGAGGTATATCTTTATTTTATTTTTTTTAATTCTATATGCTTTTTTTATGTACAATTTTTTTGTAGGTTGGAATAGCCGCTTGTCAGATTGCCCGAGCCTATGGATTCAAAGTGTTTGGCACAGCAGGTACTCCTGAAGGGTTAAACTTGGCTTTGCAAAATGGCGCACACAAAGTCTTCAATCACAGGGAGAAAGATTATATTAACAAGATTCAGGTAATGACCATTTCAGATTTTATGAATTATCACCTCAACCACAGTACCAGTACCCTCCTGTCTATGACATGTCCATATCACAGCTATATGACATGTACTGTCTTGGGTGTTTTCTTGGTTTTGCTTTCTCCAAGCATCCACTCAAAAGCTTAACTTGCTCTTTTATTATATCCTACCTTGAATACTACCACTCACTCCTAAGAGACCGCCCAATCTCTCAACTCTTACCAATTCTGATCCATCTTAAATGCAGCTAGGCGTTTCTAGCTCACCAGTTGTTCCATATGTTTTGCTCCAATCTCTTCACTGCTTCCCGTATTCAGCAAGGATTAAGTTTAAAATTCTGATCCTCACCTACAGATCCCTCAACAATACCTAAATCTTTCATCCGATTTCTATATTCTCCTAACCACTCTGCCAATTCCTCTTTTTCACCTACCATTACATTTTCCATTCAAACCAACAGGACTTCTCCCTTGCTGCCCAACAGTCAATGCTTCCTTACCATGGCATGTGTCCTTGACCAGACCACAATCAAGCAATCTCTTATTTATAGCAATGTAGTGGTATTCATTATTTCCATTAAGACATAACCTTCTTACTTTTATGGAACTCTTTATAAGTTATTGACAATAATGAAAATGTATACAAGTGTGTGTTGTTTTCATAGTAGCCAGAGGGTTACCGTAATTTGGATTTATTTTCTGTTTAGGAAGCCACTGGAGGAGAAGGCATTAATGTCATATTAGAAATGCTATCCAATGTGAACCTTAACAGTGATTTACAACTTCTCTCATATGGTGGCAGGGTGATTGTAAGTACATTTCACATTCTTCTTCCTCTACACTGTTAAAATGATTTTAAAATAAATAATTTCAATACATTTTCTATTTTCCCAGATTGTTGGCTGCAGAGGTCCTATTGAGATAAACCCTCGAGATACCATGGCTAAAGAATCCAGCATCGTAGGAGTTTCGCTATTCAGTGAAACAAAGGTAATTAAAATGAGGGAAATAATAAGTGGATGATCTAATCTCTGTACGGATACTGATGGGTTAGCTTGTACAGTGCATATTTTGTAATTTTCTTATTTCTTTTTTATAATTTTTTTTATTTATATTGTAAATAGTCTACAACACCAAATAGTCAACTTTTGTATACATAGCGAAATAGCATACTTATACAAAAAATCCAGTCCTACCAAATCTAAGGTGATGGAGGGGACATACCTTTTTTCTCTGTGCTGAGAAAAGAGGAATCGTGTGTGGTGCAACCAGACTTTCTGAGAGATAGAGGGGCTTCAGGTTTGATTTAAAAATTATTCAAGCACAGCAGCGTAAAGGGAGGTGTTGTATCACTATAGGTGCTGGATTTATAGTATCGCCACAAAACTATATGCTAGAGTGACTGGATCACAAGCTTGTGTCCCCTCTCCTCCCCAACAACTGCCTACAAGGACCATAATAATATGGACATCCGTTTAAACAATAATCCCTCACCACCTAGAGCATTATTATTCCAAATAAGGAGCCAATCTTCATAATACATCCATAGGTGGCTGCCTACCCCATCTAATCAGAAATCCGGCCATGGTCAGCATACAAAATCCTTATGGAGTCAATGCCGTAGTAAGCAGTAGAGTGGTTAGATTGTATTCATAGGAGGATTTCATGCACTTGCTATGACACTTCAGGGGGCTAAAACAATTGTGAAATCACGTAGAAGAAGTGTTTAGGCTGTTGAGATGTAGGGAGCCCTAATAAGGCTTCTTTCAGTGGTTTATATGTTTTTTGGTGGTAAAAAGGACCACTGTGGCCCTGTTTGTCTATATATGATATTTTAAATAAATACATTTGATAATGGGCACATTTTTTTAAAATAAACACAGCCTTTACATTTTCTAGTTTTGTATGTATACAATTATTCATCACTTTTTTCCAAGCTGGTTATTTTGCAGAAGAATTTGCTTTTGTAAAGTAATCCGCTTTCCATTAGCCCTGTTAAAATCAGTTGCATGTTAGCTGTCGCATTACCTTTTTGTAGAATGTATCTTCATCTGGATTCTGGTCCAACGGTGTATAATTGCATATAAAAAAAAATAAATGTATGCTATATTTTTGGGCAAACATTTTGCCTGTTTTCAGGTGTAGTTTTTCAGGGGATTTTTTTTTTAAATATAAGGCTACAGTGTTCTTAGAGAATTAGGATAATATAGGACCTATCATTAGTGATACCACATTATTGCACACATGGGATGACTATTCACTGTATAGCTTTGTTCTGATAGACATGAACTGTTTTGATAGACCTAATATATACTTGGTTTATCTATTTATATAGGAGGAGAGGAGAGAGTCTGCAGCAGCACTATTTGGGGGAATGGAATCTGGTTGGTTAAAACCACTGATTGGCCCGGAGTACCCACTGGAAAAGGTACCACAGGCCCATGTGGATATTATACAAAGCAGTGGAGCCACCGGAAAGATGGTGCTTGTAATCTAAAATTGCTATTTTGTATTCTGCAATAATGATTAACTGAAATGAGTAAAAATCTGATATAATAAAATTATAAAACGACATTAGCACTTAAATTCTCAGAACTACACGTATTGACTATATTCTTAATTAGATACCGTAATTACTTTGCAGAGTTTGAGTACACACTACAGTTTTATAAGAACTGATAGATTTTTTGCTGAATACTTGCCTGTATTTTTTTCTCAAATACATTTTTATTATAATGTTATCTTGCTTGGATTTGATTTTTGATTTAGCATTTATTACTTATAAACTAAAGTCTCTGACAGGCTGAATTTACATATTTGAAGCCTAAGTACAAGTTTCTTTGGTGTCTCTAAGTTTCCTGGGGGCCTGGGGTCGTAAAATGTGTACATCTGGCTTTTAAATAGTTTTCTAATGTATAATGAAATGCTTCCTTCCTGGCTCCTAGAAATAGGCCCCAGCCCTAACTGTTAGGTGTGTTTGTGCTTGCGTGCGTTTGTGCAAGTGTGCATCTTTTTAGAAATCTAGAGAAGGCTGGTTGCCTGGATCCTAAAGGTCTTACTCTTACTATATATATATATATATATATATATATATATATATATATATATATATATATATATATATATACACATGTATAAGATAAAATGGCCAAAATGTAAAATGGTGTTTAAAGGGTTATATGAGAGGTTTGCTTTTCTGTATAGGATCTCTATGATCCCCTATGGTGAGCCATACACACATCACCCTAAGACGCACACATTTTTCTGTCTTTCAATATAATAGATTGATACAAACAATGCACAGCTTTTTTTTTGTTTGAAAGTGTGTACTGTAGGCTATATTAGAAGATGTATTGGGCTAAATGGAGTCTGATGCATGTGGAGTGCTCGGGGCCCTAGAGCGCTTTCCGATACAAACTTAAAGTAATTTTACTCAAGTTATTTCTATATGGCCTGTTATTTAACTCAACATGATAGTGGCCAAAATGTTATTAGAAAGCAAAAAAAAATAAATGCAACATTTTAATTTTGCAACTTATATATGACCTGATTCTTTGCTGCACTCTTCCATTTTATTTTCTTGCCTCCTGCTGAGGTGGGTGTATTCCTGTAAACTAACAAGCTTGGCCCTAATGCTGACTCGAGCTCTGTCACAGCTTCAAGCTTCCTATGTATGCAAAGTATCATCTCACCTCTAATTTAGAGACTATATTATTTTTTGTTTACATTTTAAAACTATATTGCACAGTGAAGGTTTTCAAAAGTAAGTGTTAAAAATATGAATAAAGTGGTCCTTTAAATCCACACAAACAGATCACAGATGCACACTAAATATACACAAGCAGATCCTAGTGGTTCTTTGTTGTTTAGTTGTTCCGTTGTGTCCGACTCTCTGTGACTCTAGGATGACAGTGCCCCAGGCACATCTATCATTATGCCCTGGAGCCCCATACGCAACAGGGTTGACTGTACTGTCATTTTAGACACATGACTGGTAGCCCCCAGACTTTTTTGGTAGGTTAGTTGCTGGCCCTCAAACACCTTTGCAGCCGACGTTCACCTTTGACATCGAGGTGCTACGCAGTTTCCACGCTGTTTATCCGCAATGTCGCCATTTGTCCCGCAGCATATGGACACATCACAACCTGCTCTGTTTCAGAAATACTGTCACCCTTGGCCCAAGAGCCAGTGACCATCCCATGTGGATAAATCACACATTTTACCCATGACATGATGATTGATTTGTTTGCAGAATGTCTACATGTTACCTTATATACCCACCAAGCCAGCTCATGACACGTGCTGTGTTTCATTGGCTACTTGCTGCTGACATCAAAAGTAGTGGTTATAGTGATGTGGCTTGTCCCTGTATACATCTATAAATGCAGTCATTCATTCTTATTCCTACAGACAGCAATGAGGGAAAAGTAAAGAGACTTAGAAGGAGAGGTGAAGAGAGATGATGTCCTCAGGGTGCAGTCACGCATGTCTCAAACAGCTCCATGCTGCTCATATACTAGAGTGTGGCTGCAACAACACCGTCAGTCTCTTCGTCTTCCTCGCTGCCTTTTGCTTTTTGTTCATAGCTTTCCCCCTTAAACTTCTGCCTCATCTTAGTTGGTATCCTCCTCCTCTCTTCATCAACTCTCCTTCCTAGTTATAAAGACCTCTTTCTGTGTTCTCTGATCCTCATGGTCCTGTGACATTGCTGATGGGACTCTCCTTGCACTGATCAATTCTTTTTAAGTTCAGGTGTGACCTGCGATCCATGTAGGCACAGACAGACTGCTAGTTTTTATTTGCTTTACAGGAATCAGTACATTAAACACTTATAAGGTCCATATATTCAATAACTGTTACAGGTTTGCATTGTCTGTGGGAAAAGACCAGCGATTGATTCACAGCAAATAAAGTTCTGAGTATGCGTCCCTGTAAATAAGGCGCCCATGGGCAATTGCCTTGTCTGTCTTCTAAGAAATCCGGGCCTGGTTACTCTGCAATATTACAAATAACAAACTAGTGTGTTGCAAACTATCACATATATAGTTGTGAGCTGGCGGGTTGTTGCTAACGCTGCGCACATGAAAACATTAAAAACACAATAAATACACACAACAAATACATAAAAAGCTTACCTACAGCAAGGGGAGGCAGCCAGGACCTCAAAAACTGAACTTACACCTCAATTTCACTCAAAATAAAAGAGTTTAGACCCCCGAAAATCCCCTAAGCGAGAGAAAAAATGGCTGCCGAAGAAAACGAGGCTACAGGACTCTGAAGAAGCAAAACACAACCAAACACCTACAGATTTTCCCCGAAAAAGACGTTCGAGATCCGAAAACAAGGACGCGACCCTAAAAACATTAGAAACACAATAAATACACACAACAAACATATAAAAAGATTACCCAGAGCAAGGGGGGCACCCAGGACCTCTGCAAGTGAAGTTACACCTCAATTTGAGTCAAAATTACAAAGTTTAGACAACCGGAAATCACCTAAGCGAGAGAAAAAATGGCCGCGAACAAAACGAAAACTAGGCTAAAGCACCCTAAACACGCAAAAGTATATTCATTTCCTATTTTAATAATTATTCCTTGTCATAGAAAAAAAACACAACGCTGTTCATAGCACACAAACAACCAAGCCCCTCGCAATGAGCGCCGAAGGTGCTCATGGCGAGCCACGTGATAAGCGCCAAAGGCTAAGCGCCAGGCTCGCAATGAGCGCCTAAGGATCTAGGAACACCAACAAAATTAATGTCGCACACAAACAACATTGCCTGCCTTACAATCCTTTTGCCGTCATTTTTTGACGGACAAGTCGCTAGTAGCTATAATAGTCCTTTCCTAAGGAGAGTGTAGTAGGTACAGAGCCTTGCAAAAATATTCACCCCCATTACTTTTTGCCTATTTTGTTACATTACAGCCTTAAGTTCAATGTTTTGTTAATCTGAGTTTTATGTGATGGATCAGAACACAATAGTCTAAGTTGGTGAAGTGAAATGAGAAAAATATATACATAAAACTATTCTTTAGAACTAAAAAACAGAAAATTGGCATGTGCGTATGTAGTCACCCCCTTTGAAGCTCTGGTGCTACCAATTACCTTTAGAAGTCACATAATTAGTGAAATGATGTCCACCTGTGTGCTGCAACACCTAAGCAAGAGGCACAACTAACAAAACACTGCCATGAAGACCAAGGAACACGCCAAACAAGTAAGGGACAATGTTGTTGAGAAGTACAAGTCAGGGTTAGGTTATAAATAAATATCCAAATCTTTAATGATCCCCAGGAGCACCATCAAATCTATCATAACCAAATGGAAAGAACATGGCACAATAGCAAACCTGCCAAGAGACGTCCGCCCACAAAAACTCACGGACCGGAGTTGAGGGAAAGATGCATGGTGCTAATTACAGGGATAATCTTGAGCAAAACCTGTACCACTCTGTGCATGATTTGAGGCTAGGATGGAGGTTCACCTTCCAGCAGGACAATGACCCCAAACACACTGGTAAAGCAACACTTGAGTGGTTTAAGGGGAAACATGTAAATGTGTTGGATTGGCCTAGTCAAAGCCCAGACCTCATCCCAATAGAAAATCTGTGGTCAGACTTAAAGATTGCTGTTCACAAGCGCAAACCATCCAACTTGAAGGAGCTGGAGCAGTTTTGCAAGGAGGAATGGGCAAAAATGCCAGTGGTAAGATGTGGCAAGCTCATAGAGACTTATCCAAAGCGACTTGGAGCTGTGATTGCCGCAAAAGATGGCTCTACAAAGTATTGACTTTAAGGGGGTGAATAGTTATGCACACTGACATATTCTGTTATTTTGTGCTATTTGCTGTTTGCTTCACAATAAAAAAAAAAACATCTTCAAAGTTGTGGACATGTTCTGTAAATTAAATGATGCAAATCCTTAAACAATCCATGTTAATTCCAGGTTTTGAGGCAACACAACACGAAAAATGCCAAGGGGGGGAGGTGGGGGGGATATTTTTGCAAGGCACTGCACGTGTTAACAAATTTAAGAGCCGTGAACATAAAGGTGTTGCAATATATGTTTTCTGTAGTTACATGGATTACCTAAAGACTGTTTAAGCATAAATTACAGCCCAATATTGTGCAATATAATGTATTGCTGCAAGGCATCCAAAGATTTCCACATTTCAATGTTTGCAAATTGATATCAATATCCTCTGAGGATAAATAGGATGCAGCTGACAAAAGAATTTATCTTGATTTTTTTCCAAATATGGTTAGTTGTTTGTAACTACCAATTATAGGGTTCTTAATTAACTATAACAAATGTTGAGCCTTCCAGTGTAGGAGGTATCCCTTCTGGGATCATAGTGGAGTGATTCTTATTCCTCTATATGTTTTTTGCCATATTTTAAAGTGGTGTAATTTAATTTTAATTAGCAAATATGCTATTGTTCACTTAAAAAGGGACTATTTTAAAAGTGTTAGGACACTAATGTATGTTAAAGGCAGCTAAGATCTCAATAAGGAAAGCTGTATCTATAAATAAGGATATTTGCTAATCTTTTCTTTTTTGTTAAATAAAAACTAAATTTTTGTTAGATAATATACTTGAATGCTGCTATTTTCAGATACATTTCTATTCAAGGTCCTTTAAGGTCAGCTACCTCTTATTTTAGGTGATTACCGGACAGTACCGGTTTAGAGGACAGAAGGGAAAGGATATGATAGAAACCTTCAAATATATCAAAGGATTGAGTAAAACAAGAACAAGAGGTCTTATCTTGAAGCTGGAAGATTTATGAGAAATGTGAGAAAGTGCTACTTCACATAAAGGATAACAGAGTAAGTGGAATGAAACGCAGTTAAAGGACACCATTCTTTATTTCATTTATTTAAAAGAGTATACTTTAAACATTACCAACAATGTGTGTCTGTGAAAAAACATTGAAAACGTTACCAAAGATGTGTGTGTGTGAAAAAACATTGAAAACGCTACATCTAAAAGATGGTATTTAAGGATGTACCACCACATATTGCTGATCCGGGGGCTTGCCTCCGTCAGCCAACAAGCAGTAATATAGATGTATGAGTAATAGTTGTTTGCCACTGAAATCTACACATCGTCTGTGCACTTCCTGTTGGTCTCAGTGCAGTTTAAACAGGTTTTACAAAATATGATCCTGTGACAAAACACAACTTTGGTAATGTTTAAAGCTGCTTTTATATATGCATGAAAAAAAAGTGGATTGCCTATTTCGAAGCTCAGATTGGAGAACTGGAGAGGAGAAATGCAGCACATAGTGATATTGCTCCAATATAGTTTAGCTGGGCCTAGCATGGAGGGTGGAGATGTGGCTTGTGAGGATGTCCAGGGAGGTAGCTGGGTTACAGTTACGAGGGGAAGCAGGGGAACAGAAGGAGGAAGCAGGCCAGTTCTGAGTTGGCAAACACCAACAGATTTGCCAGATCGAGTGAAACTTTTGGGGATGTCCATTCAGGAATGGCAATGCCAGATAGAGCTGTTCCCTCTAACAGCCGGGAAAACAGTTCTACTGGAGGAGTGGTAGGACAGATTAGGTAAAGCAACAGAAAGGTTTTGGTGGTAGAGGCTCTATTATTAGGAAGGTAGACCCAGCAATCGAACAGTTTGCTGTCTCCCCAGTGCTTGGGTTCGGCATGTTGTGGATTGGGTAGATAACTTATTGGGAGAGGTTGGAAATGAACCAGCGGCCTTAGTACAAATTGGTCATAATGACAAAGTTAGTGAAAGATGGAGAGAACTAGGGAATAAGCTGAAGGCAAGGATCTCCATTGTAGTTTTTCCTGAGATACTACAGGTACCACATGCTAGCCCAGGGAGACAGAAGGAGCTTAGGGGGGTTAATGCGTGGCTAAAAAAGTGGTGCATTAGGAGGGGTCTGTATATAAGGGCAATGGTAAAAGAGGAGGAGGGATTTGTCTGTATGTTAAGCCTGAATTTAAGCCTATAGTCAGAGAAGATATTTATGCTGGAACTAGCGATAATGTTGAATGTTTGTGGGTAGAGTTAAATAGCAGAAAATTCTAAAAGAATATTAATGGGGTATGCTATAAACCCCCAAATGTAATCGAAAGCGAGGAAATGTAATTATTGTTACAGATTGGAAATGCAGCTAAGCATGGGCGAGTTGTATTAATGGGAGATTTTAACTACCCCGAAATAAACTGGATGAATGAGACTATCAGTTCAGCCAAGGGGAGCAGGTTCTTGAGTACACTCCGAGGTTATTATCTGGCCCAGGTTATACAAGAACCTACTAGAAATTAGGCTATTTTGGATTTAGTCATTAAAAATAATATTGATATGGTCTCAAATGTTGAAATAGGGCAACCGTTGGGAAACAGTGATCACAACACAGTCTAATTTGAGATTGGAGTAAAAAAGCTAAACTGTAAGGGGCCAAAGAAAACTCTCAGTTTTAAAAGGGCAGATTTTAACGGTGTAAGGGCAGCAATACAAAGTATAGACTGGTATAGACAAAGAACTGACAGGGAAAAATACTGAACAAAATGGACAATATTTGAATCTTTACTAAATATACAACCTTATGACTATATACCATGTGGACATAAAAGTAGAAGAAGTAAATCACATCCCATGTGGCTTAATGATTTAAAGATCATGGTACGGACGGGCATTTAAGTTATATGAAAAAGAGGGGATAGAGACTGCTTTATGTGAGTACAAGAAAATCAACAAGGCTTGCAAAAGAGCTATTAGACTGGCTAAAATAGAAAATAAAAAGTTCTTGATGGAATACATCCAAGGGTACTAAGGGAACTGGGTTCTGTAATAGCCAGACTATTATATCTAATTTTTCAAGATTCACTCAACAAAGGGTCTCTACCAGATGACTGGAGAAAGACAGAGGTGATACCTACGGTATATTTACAAAGGGAGCAAGAGCAAATTATAGACCAGTGGGCCTCACTTCTGTAGTTGAAGTTAGAAGGGTTAATAAGGGATTGTATACAAAAATATGTCTGTTTAAACAAGATTATAAGTAGGAGTCAACACGGATAGGTCATGTCAAACCTAATTAGTTTCTATGAGGCAGTTAGTAAGATCAAGGCAACTCTGTAGATGTAGTCTTTTTGGATTTTGCAAAGGCTGTTGATACGGTGCCACATGGTAGACTATTGTGCAAACTAAGGGATACAGGAATTGCAGTAAATATCTGCTCATGGGTTGAGAGCTGGCTAAAAGACAGGAAGTTAAGGGTTGTTGTAAATAGAACATACTCAGATTGGACTAATGTGGTAAGTGGGGTTCAGTATTAGGTCCTCTTCTTTTTAACATATTTATTAATGACTTAGAAGTAGGATTGGAAATTATTGTCTCAATTTTTGCTGATGACACTAAGTTGTGCAAGGTTAATAAATCAGAAAATTGTGTACTTTCCCTCCAGAGAGCTTTGCATAAATTAGAGAAATGGGCGACAAAATGGCAGATGGGATTTAATAGGAATAAATGTGAAGTTATGCATTTGCGAAGGAAAAATAGCCATGCGATTTATAATCTTAAAGGAGGAAATCTAGGATTCTGGGAGTACTTGTGGACAACAACCTAGGTAACAGTGCTCAATGCCAAGCAGCATCTGCAAAGGCAAGTACAATATTAGCATGTATTAAGAAGGGTATAGAAGCAAGGGAAGCAAATATAATTCTGCCACTATACAAATCCCTAATACGCCCATATTAATGGGTATGTTATAACTTACCTTTGTTAATGAGGATAAGCAATGTGAGTATGCATCTGCTCTTTTTTATATGTTTTATATCTCTGAGGTGTAAAGTTTATTTTACTAATCTGTACTAGGAATTGGTCGTGCACTTCTTCTCCCTTCCTTCTTACATTTGATATATGTCCTGCGGTGACCAGTACTTTTATAGAAGCAGCACACCATTCACCAGTGATATTACCATCTACCGTACCACTACTACTACCAGCGGCTGATTATAAGTGGACTTATGTGTTGATTTGGAAAGACTATCCTGAGATCTGGTTTCAGCAAGAGAGGGAGAAGGTCAAGCTCATTCTCGTTTGAACTAAAGGACTATATCCTCTACTCTGGACTGAAATTCCTCCAGGATCAAAGTTTCTTTGGTTATATCTATTTTATATAAGCTTTTATAGGTCCTTGGACATTTGTTTGTAATCAAGCTTGTTCTTGGGTTTTTGGTCTCCTGATTATAAGCCTTATTAAATTGCGATTCAGCAAATTGAAAAGGGCTCTATTTAAACACATAGCATATTTTTGTTTACAGAAGTTTTTTGTTAGTGAAGACCTTGCTTTTTGATAGAAGTTCACTAACTAAAAACTTCTGTAAAAAAAATATATTGTGTGCTTAAATAGAGCCCTTTTAAATTTGCTGAATCGCAATTTAATAAGGCTGCATATCTATAGTGATAGTGCTTGTTCTCCTGTAGCTTGTTAAACTACCACTCTACCCTATAGGAGAAATCTCCTCTATACAGTAGATTATTTCATTCTTTGTCCTTGTACACACACCACCTTTCTATCGGGTTATTTGGGGACTCTTCATATAAAGGTGATTCTGTATAGGAATTATACCATCTCAACACACGTTTTTTTATTCTATTCAAACAGCCTTATTAAATTGCGATTCGGTAAATTTAATAGGGCTCTATTTAAGCACACAGCATATTTTTTTATATAGAAGTTTTTCGATAGTGAATTTTTATCCAAAAGCAAGGTCTTCACTAACCTAAAACGTCTGTAAAAAAAATATGCTGTGTGCTTATATAGAGCCCTTTTAAATTTACCGAATCGCAATTTATTAAGGCTGATAGATTATATATTTTCCTATATTCCTTCTATATTAGCCGGTATAGCGCTGTGATTTCTGTAAGAATTGTTTTATTAAATATATTCCACCTTAAAGAAAGAAAAGGGTTTTTCACAGCAAGGGTGATTTTTGAGTAAAAAGGGTATTCAGGGTTATCCTGGAATATTAGAGAGGGAGTATTGATCCAGGGTGGAGTCTGATTGCCAGTATCTGGGATCCAGAAATAATTTTATTTTTTTCCTCTTTTCAGACAATTGGCAACGTTTCAATGTTTTTTTTTTTTCTGTTTGCCTTCCTCTGGTGAATTAACAACTAATCCGCACATTGCAGATCAGAGAGATCTGAAAAGGTTGTACCTGATGGACTAAAGTCTTTTTTTCAACCTCAATTACTATGTAACTATGTAACTATATAATGTGCTCATCATACACTATAAAGCTGCGCCGCTCACACAGCAAACTGAGCTACGGGATCAGATGTTTTGTATCTGGTGATAGATCTGGACAGTGAGGTAGCCTTGAGTGTAGGGTAATCTAGATGAATACAGCTATACCTCGTTTGACGCTGTAGATAGGTTCCAGGTAATAGGAGTGCTAAGTGAAACAGCTCTAAACAGGGCAATTTAGCATGTGGAAGATAGGGATAAGGGAACTCATGAAAAAAATACACAATATAGTAATACATTTTTATTGGACAAGCAGTATGTTTGTGTCACAGCCCAGTGGTGAGGGAACCAAGTGCACCCCCACACCTTTCTGCTTTCAGCTTACAGGACACCATTCAGGGCTGTGATGGTTTGGAAGTCTCAGCCCCAGCTGAATTCTCCAGGTCAAGAACTGGTTCGGGATACCAGGAACACAAGATCAGGAACAGGGCTAGGCCACTTTAGAATACCAGCATGATACCAGCACCAGGATACAGCAGGAACAGCAGGAGCAGATGTAGGTCCCTTTAAGTTTGAACTCAGGAGAGGTACAGTGTAGTGATGTCGCGAACATCAAATTTTCGGTTCGCGAACAGCGGACGCGAACTTCCATCAAATGTTCGCGACCGGGCGAACCCGGCGAACCGCCATAGACTTCAATGGGCAGGCGAATTTCAAAACCCACAGGGACTCTTTCTGGCCACAATAGTGATGGGAAAGTTGTTTCAAGGGGACTAACACCTGGACTGTGGCATGCCGGAGGGGGATCCATGGCAAAACTCCCACGGAAAATTACATAGTTGATGCAGAGTCTGGTTTTAAGCCATAAAGGGCATAAAATCACCTAACATTCCTAAGTTGTTTGGAATAACATGCTTTAAAACATGATGTTGTATTGATCAGGTAGTGTAAGGTTTACACATGCTTCACAGTAACAGACCAATCTCCCCGTTTAATGCACTGCAAACAACCGCAAACAGTCCCTTTGCACAACCGCAAACTCCCCATTTGCAAAAGGTTGGATACCAAGCTAGCCATGTCCCGTTCCTTGTCCTCACTGATGTCATTGAAGGTCTCTTCCTCCACCCAGCCACCAAGGGTCCCCGAAAGGTGACAACAAGCCGCCTGGGACGCCTGCTGTGTTTGGTCTTCCAGCTCCTCAAAGCCACCTTCCTCCTCTGACTCCTCTTCTTCAGACTCCTCTCTCTGCGTTGCCTCTGTCTGCGTTATTATAAGGTGTGTACTGTTAAGTAGTACTATTCCTATCGGTTTAATCCCTGTTACGTCCACTATTAGGGGATGTGTATATGGCATTGATTTTTGGAACAGGGAGATGGAAAAAGATGCTTGGTCGGACCTCCTACTTCGAATTTGGGGCACTGCACGTGCAATGTAATGTGCCACCAGATAGGAGTGGTGTATTAAGTTGTACTATTTATTCCTATCAGTTTAATCCCTGTTACATCCACTATTAGGGGACGTGTCTATGGCATTGATTTTTAGAAGCAGGAGATGGAAAAAGATGCTTCGTCGGTCCTCCCACTTCAAATTTGGGGCACTGCACGTGCAATCTAAGTTGCCACCAGATATGAGTGTCACTGTGCACTGGCAAAAGTTGGCAGAGTAGATGCAATAGGCTTCACACACACGCCTGTAGGCAGGCAATTGCTATTCAATCTATTACAGTCAAAAAAGTGTTGTTTTATTTCCCTAAGCACAATATAAGCTGTTAGGTGTTAGCCTGTCACACACACACGCTGGCAGGCAGGCATATGCAATTAGATTACACAGAAACAAATTATAAAATAAAATAAATGATGTTCTAGCCCTAAAAAGGTCTTTTTGGGTTGCTGTCCTTGCAGCATATATCAGATGAGTCCTTCAGATCTGTAGTGGAGGCTAAATACACAGCCTGGCTATCTATTTCCCTATTAAATCTCCAGCAGCTACACTATCTGTCCTCTCACAACGAATGCAGCCTCAGAATGATTCTAAAATGCATGCTGTCCTTCAAAAGGAAGGCCCTGGAAGGGAGTGTATGGTGCTAAGTGGCTGGAATGTGTCTGCTGACTGTGAGGTGCAGGGTCAAAGTTTCCTCAATGATAAAGTATAGGGGGCGAACCGAAAAGCGCATGCGTTCGGCGTCCGATGCGAATGCAAACATGCCAAAATCACCGCAAATAGTCCGCGGGCGAACTGTTAGTGACATCTCTAGTACAGTGCCTTGCAAAAGTATTCACCCCCTTGACTTTTTACCTATTTTGTTACATTACATCCATAAGTTCAATGTTTTGTTAATCTGAATTTTATGTGATGGATCAGAACACAAAAGTCTAAGTTGGTGAAGTAAAATGACAAAAATATATACATAAAACTGGTGCAACCAATTATCTTCAGAAGTCACATATTTAGTGAAATGATGTCCACCTGTGTGCAATTTAAGTGTCACATGATCTGTCATTAAACATACACATCTTTTTTGAAAGGCCACAGAGGCTGCAACACCTAAGCAGGAGGCACCACTAACCAAACACTGCCATGAAGACCAAGGAACTCTCCAAACAAGTAAGGGACAATGTTGTTGAGAAGAACAAATCAGGGTTAGGTTATAAAAAAATATCCAAATCTTTGATGATTCCCAGGAGCACCATCAAATCTATCATAACCAAATGGAAAGAACATGGCACAACAGCAAGCCTGCCAAGGGACGGCCCCCCTCCAAAACTCAAGGACCGGGCAAGGAGGGCATTAATCAGAGAGGCAGCACAGGGACCTAAGGTAACCCTGGAAGAGCTGCAGGGTTCCACAGTAGAGACTGGAGTATCTGTACATAGGACGACAATAAGCCGTACGCTCCATAGAGTTAGGCTTTATGGCAGAGTGGCCAGAAGAAAGCCATTACTTTCAGCAAAAAACAAAATGACACGTTTTGAGTTTGCGAAAAGGCATGTGGGAGACTCCCAAAATGTATGGAGGAAGGTGCTCTGTCTGATGAGACTAAAATTTAACTTTTCGGCCATCAAAGAAAACGCTACGTCTGGCGCAAACCCAACTCATCACATCCACGCTACGTCTGGCGCAAACCCAACTCATCACATCACCCAAAGAACAGCAGGGACTGGGAAACTGGTCAGAGTTGAGGGAAAGATGGATGGTGCTAAATACAGTGATATTCTTGAGCAAAACCTGTACCGCTCTGTGCGTGATTTGAGGCTAGGACGGAGGTTCACCTTCCAGCAGGACAATGACCCCAAACACACTGCTAAAGCAACACTTGAGTGGTTTAAGGGGAAACATGTACACTAAATGTGTTGAAAAACCTAGTCAAAGCCCAGACCTCAATCCACTAGAAAATCTGTGGTCAGACTTAAAGATTGATGTTCACAAGTGCAAACCATCCAACTTGAAGGAGCTGGAACAGTTTTGCAAGGAGGAATGGGCAACAATCCCAGTCGTAAGATGTGGCAAGCTCATAGAGACTTATCCAAAGCGACTTGGAGCTGTGATTGCCGCAAAAGGTGGCTCTACAAAATATTGACTTTAGGGGGTGAATAGTTATGCACATTGACTTTTTCTGTTATTTTGTCCTATTTGTTGTTTGCTTCACAATAATATAAAAAAAAAACATCTTCAAAGTTGTGGATGTACTGTAAATTAAATGATGCAAATCCTCAAACAATCTATGTTAATTCCAGGTTGTGAGGCAACAAAACACATAAAAAGCCAAGGGGGGTGAATACTTTTGCAAGGCACTGTATCAGAATACCCTCAAGTGATTATAGCTCATAAGCCCTTTTCTTAATAATGACATTACACCATAATTATGTACAACCAAACTGAGACTGATTGCTGTTGCTTACAGCACAGCACATTTATACAAACCATCAGCCAATCAAAACACAATCTCTGATGTCATTCCCCATTATTACCTCAATGCTGACTGCTAGTCCTAATCCTTCCATTGTTCTCAGCTTTCCTGGGGTATTCAGTCAGAACCAAGGTGGTTAATCCTATCTTGCCACCCCATTCAGAACTAAATGTCTATTGTTTTCTGGCATTTGCCAGTCCTTCCTCTGGTCTTATTGTACCCCTCAACTGAGAACCTGTGACCCCCTTTCCCCAGAGAGCCCCAATAATATACTGTATTATAATCCCTGGGGAAAATCCAACATTTTAATACCAAACATATCTGGGTGAAGATAAAAAATAAGGGAGAGGGAGAGAAGCGCACGCCACCAAATAGTGTAGTAAAAACAATTTAATAAATAAAAATAAACAAGTAATTTGTTATACCACTTGATTCATCTGTATTTTTTGTCACATGATGTGTATCTAAATACCTCATATCCTTGAGGTTGGAGAATGTGAATGCATATTATTACTTTTTTTTTTTTTTTATTAAATTGTTTTTACTACACTATTTGATGGTGTGCGTTTCTCTCCCCCTCCCTTATTTTTTATCTTCACATAAACGTCGGCACACACGTGGGCTGAGCTGTATTTCCTGAGAAGCTGCAAACACCAGAGACTGCATATGACCAAGACTTTATTGACAAAGATCATAGGAGAGACTGTCACATGCAATTCTATTTCTCATAAATTATTTTTGATCTGTCTATGTTTGAATATTTGCCGACTGCTTCTTATAATAGAAGCAGGGTGGTTTACTATATCATTTCCTTCACTCATACTTATCGTATTCAATTAATGTTTTGCACATTGTCTATTATCACTTAGGTGTCACCAGTCAGTTCTTGCGCTCCTTTCACATAGCACCTGTTGGAACTAGGATTATTTCCTGTTCATCTACTAGTACTATTATTTATTTAGTTTTTGTTTTAGATTAGACTCCAAAGTCTATATTAAATATCTGTTGCTTTTCCAATTAGTGTGGAATGTGCACATTCCAGAGAAATAAGACACAGACACGGTGTTTCTGTATAGTAGTTCTCAAAGCGCTCTGTATTAAAATGGCAGTTTACACGTTTATATGTAGAAAACGTTATCTGATCAAACGTCACATGATTCCTTTGTCTAGGAATTAATAGCTTTATTGATTGGTTCAAAATTGCTGCAGTGTGTCGTCATCATACTGGTCAGTTTAGGGAGGAACCGTTCATTTGTCCTTATTTGGTCACGGATGTATGCATCATCAGGCCACTCCCATTTGTAGTTCTGTCGCCATGTTGTTTTGTAGTTCATCCTCCATTTTTAAGTAACCTTCTTCTCATTAATAAATATATAAGTGAGTAAGGAAACCAGACAAACATATTAACATGAAAAGACATTTTCCTAATTATCATCCATAACAGTCCCCCCTAAAATGTACTGTTTTATGTTATTAATGAGTGTGCAACCTAAGAAAAGCAGCTGTACTTATATTAATGCGTGATGAGGGGTAAACTCCCCCCTAAACACTAGGTGTATATCTGTCCCTGAGGATGAGGTGCATGACTGCTAGAAAGCCCTAAACATCTGTGCTGTGAACGCCCGTTCTTCTTTGTACATTTGAGTAGCCATGGCTTACCCACAGCCCCTCCTGCCACTGTCACAGACAAGTCAGATGCCTTTCCCTAGCCCCTTGTATCAGGAACATGTGGGACAAGGGGTTTATGTGGAAACCTCACTCCTAGATACAATAGACCGTAACACTCTATGTGACTCCTCACAGTTGTCATCATCACAAAATTCTCGGTGCACAAAGGTTGGTGTGACTCCAGTAACTGACTTCTTAAAAATATGTTCGGACACAGGGGATAATACAGCAGGTAACAAATGCAAGAATTATCAGTATTGAAAGAAAGACAATGTCAACCTGTGACAATACCATCTGCCAGTTGTTCATCCACCCAAACCATTTATCCCAATAGTCTGTGTTTCCAGAACTCTCCATCAATTCTTGTGCCAAGTTGTTTAGTTCTTTAATGGCTAAAGTAATTTTACCATTTGGACCCATATTATCAGGTATGTAGGTGCAACAGTTGCCAGTGTCGGTGTCGGGGAGCATTTTACACCCCCCCCCCCCCCCTTCTAGCATGTCTAGTGCCATTCTATTCTGGAAGGCCATGTGTGATGTGGCCTTCAATTGTTCTGCAACTCCTTGCAGAGCGTCTCTTGTATAATCCACAAACCTTTGTTGGTTATAATATATATTGGTATCAGTGATTCAAATCCTGCTGCTATCTGGTTTCGGCCCTTGAACTCATCAAGCACCCCCCTTGGGACTCCAATAGAATCTATGTACACATGGGAATTAAAACTTTCTCTAGGTTCAGATGATGATGTATGTCTCTTCCTTCTGGACTGTGTCTGAGGAACACTATCTAGATCACCATAATAGTTTGGAACAATGTGTAACGGCATTATGGCTTTAGTCATGGTACATTCCCCACGCCATACTCCTGACATTCTTACCCTGAGTTTCATATCTCCACACAACCAATATATGTCCCCCAAAGATTGTGTCTGATTGACTAGCATGGTGGCTGAAGTGACAAAACCCACTTGGGAACCTCTGTAAGTTGAACCCCTGAGAAACGTTTCTCCTGTAACATGTATAATTTCCAGGGTACTCAGTTATACCTCTCCCTGGGTGGGGATTACTAGTCATCACAGGGTACGTTTTCCTCCATTGTTTACTTCTTCTGGGCCTGCCATCTTTTGCAATTCTTTGAGCAATTTTAAATCTGTTGGCAGAGTCTGCATTGTATAAATGTTTATTTCTCCATCCACCTCTTTCCTTTCCATTTCCTGTGATACCATTGCTGCCTTCTTAGCCATCTGGTCTGCTAGATGGTTTCCTCGTGCTTCGTCTGAATTTAGCTTCCCATGTGCCTTTACTTTCAGTATGGCTGCTTCCTTCGGGAGTGCTAAAGCATCTAGTAGTTCACGGATGGCTTTGTCATGCTTCACTGGAGTACCTGCGGCTGTCATGAATCCTCTAGCTCTCCAGATTACTCCAAAGTCTTGAGTCACTCCCAGAGCATATCTTGAGTCTGTGTAGATGTTGGCTCGGACTCCTGTCGCAACCTCACAGGCCTTGGTCAATGCAATCAACTCTGCTTCTTGTGCTGACATGGAGGGAGGTAGTGAGAAGGCTTGCATCACATCTTTTTCTGTAGTCACAGCATATCCTGTGTGATATTTTCCATTCTCATCAGCATACCTTGATCCATCTTCATACAGAGTGATGTCTGGGTCTGTCAGGGCAAGGTCTTTTACAATCGCAAGGTGTGAGGTCTCCATTTCCATTTGTTGAAGGCAGTCATGCAGTGGATTTGTGAGTCCTGGGACTGCATATGGGTCTCTGGCTTGTATACTGGGAGTGCTGTCTGTTTGCCAGTGGAGAGTTTTCTTTTCCACTCCTTCCTCTTCCTCTGCAGATTCCCACCATTTTAATGCAGCTCCTAATGTCTTCCATCCGAACTTGGATATTGCAACATGTGGAATTTCTGTATCCCAATGCTTGTAGAGCGCTTCTGCTTCCTGTGGGAGCTCCACCGTAAATGCACTTTCACCTGCTGCATTGTTGTACAATGTCTTTAGGTTTAAGGTGACCTGCTTCAATTTGGTGAGACTTGCTTCATATTGGAAATCTCGGCCTGGAAATGTTTATTCCACAGTGTGCAATATAGAGGGTCTTGTGTCTCATCTGTGAGCGTCTGGCCGTTTCCACCACCTTCCAGCAGACGTCTTTTTACATATAGATTGGTTATTCCTGAGTTTGGGTTCAAAATCAGGTTGTACAATCAGGCTGTACAAAAGTATCCATCTTCCTCATCTCCCCCCTCTGGAAATGGTAAGAGAGTGGCTGGATTGAGAACATAACATCTCTGTAAGGTAGCATTGTCTGGTAGAAGAAGGGAACATTGCAGACAGAGGTGTCTGGCTGTAGTCATGTGCTTAGGTTGAGTCTGCTGTATGATGGCCGCAATATTATGTGGTGCCAGAACTGTCAGAGGATAGCCACGGACTATATACATCATATGTGTAGAAGGATTAATTCGGGGGTTAAGGGCTGCCTGTTTTCTTTTTCTGTATTTAATATTTGCAAACTATTCAAATACAAACTCCATTTTCAATCAAATTCACATGCAAAATCTCTCTTCCAAATCACTTACTATAACATTCTAGGAACTATTCGCTTCAGTCCCGTACTTAACTTACAATAATTCCCAACTAACACTCCATTTCTTTCTTCATAGTTACCATAAGTGGAACAGTGCCTAGGTGAGGTCTGGCACTTACACAAACATAACAATTAGTCTTATTATATGACTCTACGTTATATTTCATCCATTCCAGCCATAAATTGAGGTCTGTGAACCCAGTCTCATTTGCTAGGGTTCCTTCGTACCTAGGTTCACTGATATCAGTCATCTGGGGTAATGCCTGAGTGTGTTGTACTTGCATTAGTTCTTCTGATATGAGTGGTGCATTTAGATCTCTGAGCATAAATTTACCAATCCGTCCTTTTGCTTCTCCCCTAACCCAGCCACCCATTAGGTATGTACCTGCGTCTGTGGGTCTGGGGGTAAGTCGCATGTTAGCTCCAGTCTTGCCATTTTGGCGAGCATTTGCCTGGCTTTATTAGTCATACGTTCAAGTAAAGGGCTTCCACTCAAATCTGTTCTATCTGAGGCACTCTGTGGTCTGTAGCCCCAAGCTGTCCCAGTGTTCCATCCTACAGCTTCCCAATGACTACAATCTTTTCCCCAAGTCTGGTCTGTAACACATATGTATATACATGTGCTGTGAGTGTCTTTGTACAAGTTACATTGTTGAGTCACGCTTAGCTGTTGGCAACATACAACATGACAATAATCAAAGGACAATGTGATCATATGTGGTTTAGATGGATTGTACCAAAATGTAATACCATCTTTCTTCTCACTAATGAATGCAGAGGGTTCTACTTTAGTTAAGAACAGACAGAAAAGGATATGTGTTATGATCATCAAGATGTTGGCTGCTATGGGTCTGGTGCTGCTTGCAATGAGATGCATGGATCCAAGTAGGCCGTCCTTCAAGTTTAACTGAAGAACTTGAAAGGGACCATCATATCTGGATTCCAGAGGATTCTTTTTCACAAATCTCTTGACCAGGACCCAAGCTCCAGGAAGTAGTTGATGAGTACCAATGTCTACTTCTGGATCTGGAATAGGAGAAAACACTTGTGCATGTATTTTAGTCAGTGCTTGAGATAAAGCAATCACATAATCAATAAATACATCAGATTTAAACTTCAATTGCTGAGGATAATAAGGATCTCCTGAGGGGACAGAGAAAAAAACTTCCCTCCAGAGAGTGTACCCCATGCTTAACAATGTTATTCTTGGGCATAAGGTGAAAACCCTTTTTATTTATTTATTTTTACTGCGTCTAATGGCAACACCTTGTACTCAGGACAAGATGTTTATAAATCTTCCCTTCTCTTCAATCCTTCCACAAAGGCTGCTCCCAGCAGGAATGATATATTACCACTGACTGTTTTATCCTGTATAGTATCTGACAAATTAATAGCCTGATTTACTGTTTCATCCGGAGCGCATGCTATTAATAACTCACAGAATTCTATATCACCGTTGCAGACAGGCATGTAGGAGCTGATTTACATGAGCAGAGATTGCTAATAAAAGCTTAAGAAGCTTAATAAAACATTGAATGTCTCCTATACCTTCCTTTTAAGAAAGATTAATATTCCCAAGGAGTAGTGGATACAGGGCACTGACTCCAGCAGAGTTAGCATAGTAAATGCTTCGTCATAGGTTTTAAAAGGGGTTTGGTCCTAAAGTTATAGTCCACTCCCATTTTTCTAAGTTGGGAGCCATGATGGGGCGGTGGCTGTGTGTTAAGAATTTCATGGTGTCTTTGTTCCACAAACCACTAAAATGTAGCAAACACCATTCTTCTCTCAATAATACAGACAGACATATTTTCACATAAAACCCTAATACGCACACAGAGGAGGTGGAATGAGAAAGGGGAGTGGTTTGCTTTGCTTTGTCATAAGATGGGGTGGCCAATCCCTCTCATACAATGCAAACCGGTCCCCTCCCTCTTCAAAGAGTACAGTATTGAACACACAGAAACTTCAGACAAAATATTTCAAAAGAATACACGCATATGTATGTACTTCACAAACACACCTGTCTTACACTTACAAACAAGATAAACTATAAATCCTCCACTGATTTCAGTGGTGGACACAAATTCTCTAACCTGCATTTCTCAATTGTATTGCAAAGAAAAGAAATTACAGCAAATACTCACACATTTACTTGCAGCAAAACACAAGACAATCCATCTACTTTATAAACGAAAGCAATCAGAATATTATATAAATGTATGTAAGGAAAAGTTCCTTAATATTTCTGTGTCCATACCTTAAACAGCATAGCAATACAGTAAAACATGTTAACACCTTCAAATACGACCTAACATTGGCGTAGGAAGAATTCTAAGATTCGTCCTTCAAATAGTTAAACCAGATGGGAGGGGGTGGATGAGGAATTTCTCTCTCTCTCAGTCTCTCTCTGTGATTTCTCTACAGCTGTGTGATCAAGGTAAAAAAAAACACACAGAGAGAGATCAGCTTGTATTTTTTTTAGGGAGAGAAGTTCTAAGCTGCATTTCTTATCAAAACATGCATCACAACCAGCAATGACATAGCATATAACATTATAATCATCAAACCTTTTCTGCAGAAAACTTTAGATTCAAAAGACATATGATTTCAAGATCATGCGCATTATACGTCACACACACGTTTTTAACCACCCGCAGTGAATGACAGACGTCCCTTGAAGTTTTCAAACTACTTACGGCTTGAACATCATGACCCTCAAGGGATATCGTCTATCCAGCATGCATAGACATTTCCCAGGGAAAAAAATAATGTAATCTAATCTATTTCCCCAGGGCACATATATGCAAGCTCGTATTTGTGACCTCTGGTTATATGTACGTCTCTGGGTACAAATCATCCGTCTTCCAGAGAGTCACAAATACACGTGTGTGTGTGTCTCCTGAATTATATGTCTAAGGAATCTAAATCATTACCAACAGACCACACACACACACACACCGGCAACAGATATCTATTATCACAGGTTTTTTAAAACGGACCTTGAGCAAGCTATACCACCTGTGCTTTGAATGCCTGTCAATAGCCGAGAAAGAAATAGTGGCTTGCACAGTACTAAATATCGACCTTACCAGACATATTTCATGAAGGTTCCTTCTGCTGTTGAAAGTCACCACTTCGCTCCTTCTCGGCTATTGTCAGGTCATAAACTCAAGGCCCCACGTTGGGCGCCAATTGTTTTAGATTAGACTCCAAAGTCTGTATTAAATATCTGTTGCTTTTCCAATTAGTGTGGAATGTGCACATTCCAGAGAAATAAGACACAGACACGGTGTTTCTGTATAGTAGTTCTCAAAGCGCTCTGTATTAAAATGGCAGTTTACACGTTTATATGTAAAAAACGTTATCTGATCAAACGTCACATGATTCCTTTGTCTAGGAATTAATAGCTTTATTGATTGGTTCAAAATTGCTGCAGTGTGTCGTCATCATACTGGTCAGTTTAGGGAGGAACCGTTCATTTGTCCTTATTTGGTCACGGATGTATGCATCATCAGGCCACTCCCATTTGTAGTTCTGTCGCCATGTTGTTTTGTAGTTCATCCTCCATTTTTAAGTAACCTTCTTCTCATTAATAAATATATAAGTGAGTAAGGAAACCAGACAAACATATTAACATGAAAAGACATTTTCCTAATTATCATCCATAACAGTTGTACAAACATAACTGGGTGCTATTCACATGCCAATAATACAAACCAGAACAGACGGTAGGCCCGTAGTGCGCAGGGCTCCTGTCGCATGGAGGGTCGCGTGACCCGGCAGAGCCCGGCGCACGCTGATTGGTCGGCGGGCTGGCTGGCCGCGGGGAGGAGCTGGGAGGGGTATTGGCGCGAAGCCATCGCCGTTTTGGCTCACTCTGCAGCCGGCCATCGTGCGGATAGCATCGTGCAGCAGCGGAGGCGGTGAAACAAAAACCCTTAGCTTTATTGTATTTGGTGTGCTTTGGGTGTTGGGTGGGCTTTGAGTGTTTGGTGGGCTTGAGTGTTTGGTGGGCTTGGGGTGTTTGGTGTGCTTTGGGTGCTGTGGGTGCTGTGTGTTCTTTGGGTGCTGTGGGTGCTTTGGGTGCTGTGGGTTTGTCTTTGTTTTTTTTGTGAGTTGCCTATGGTCTTGTGTCTTGCTTCCCTGGCTTGTATGTTGGGCCTTTGCCCTAGGTGGGGGTTTATCCACACATATAACCCACATATATATTGTTATATCCTCAGATATATATTTTTATCTGCACTTATTCCTGCTAGCCAGGGGGATTCCCATAGTTTTTAATAGTGGGCCAGACTCCTCTAGTTGGATATTACCAGGCCATTTCTGGCTGCTGCAGTATTATCCTCTGAGCATGCTTGGGGTTAGTTATAGGAGTGTCTGTTATTGCCTATAGGGGAGCCTGCTCAGAGGGGTCATTTTTTTTCTCCTGCCCTCTTTGTTTCGGGAAGGGGGGTTATTGTGTTGGTTGGGGTTTGAAGTATTTATAGATTTTTATATTCTGCTATTCCCTGCAGTCTTTCTTGCCTGCCGCAGGTCCATTCCTTTAGGTATCTGTCTCTGGCCATTTTTTTTGTGACCATCCTTAGATGGATGCCCAGGCTGTTACAGAGATGGATCGCCTACTAGGGGTGATTCCCTCTCAGATCCTTTGCCACGGAGTTAAGTGGCTAGAGGACAACATAGGCATTCCCGCGGGTGCCTCAGCCCATTCCCCTGCAGTTTCCCAAGAGCAGTCTGCGGTGGCTGGCGGCTTGGGCAACTTTGGAGACTGATGCCCCTTTGGCTGGCAGGCTGAACAGTTGATTCCGGTCGGGGGCAGCTTGCCAGAGGGGGCGGCACTTTAGTTGGTGCGGCAATCCAGTTCTTAGGTGTTCACCAGCCCTTGCCTTACAGCAATGTGAGAGAGAGTGACAAGGGTGTTGCAGGTGTAGACCCTGTACCTCAGGCTGCACCATCAGAGAGACACCACTGAGTCAACTCATTATCTCCGACACCCCCACTCCCCCAGCACTGCACCCTGGCAAAAAAGGTGGTAAGGGTCCCGCCAGGGCTAACAGGACAGCTAAGAAGCCAGCAGGTGGGATTTAGCGTTAAGGCCAGTCCCTGTTGCCACTGTGTCGTCTGATTCTGCCTTTCAAAGTTTGCCACAGGATGACGGCGGCCCTGGGGCCGGAGTATCTGCTCTGAGGAAGACACTCACTGACATTGTAAAAGACATAATGTGTGATAACAGCGAGGCATGCTGACTTGAAGTGGTCAAGGGAACCAGAGCGGCTCGCCCGGTGAGAGCCAGGAAAGCGACTACAAGAGATTCCAGAGAAATATCGCGGTCTAGCAAAGGCAGATCCTGCAGCTGTAATGGTTCCAGCTCTGATCATGAGCCACAAAAGGGGAGGCCTCATAGGACAGCTCCTGAGCAGGGACAGGGACAAGGCCCCCCAGAATCATCGACACGATCACAAGGTGAGCGCTCACAACCAGCACATACACCTCATGGGGGGGGGGCGGGAGCAGGGACAATTAGTAACAGGACTGAAAGCTATGTAGGGGGGTCATGGGGTAGCTCTGTCAGATAAGTATTTAAGGGAGTGGGTAGCAGCTAGGGCTTGTGAGATGAGGCCTGCGCCATGCGAGCGTCACGCTACGGTGGTGGTTCCAGACGCAGTTGAGCAGTCGGGTGCACCGCAGGAGGGTCCTAGGGTCTTGGATGAGTCCCTGAGAGCTATGGCAGTGTGCACATTGGACAACCTGGGGGCGCATCTGACCCTAGAGGTCAATGAGCGTATATGGAGAAGGGAATTTATTGATATCTTCTCTCTACTGCCAGTTTCACGGGCAATGGATTTTAGGTAGGGTAGCACAAAAGGTGAAGGGGGAGATAGAAGGCAGTCTTCTCAGTTCCCTTCTCAGTGTTCTGCTCTCTTTGTGTATCTGGAGGAGATCAGAAGCGCTTATCGGACGTACAGGGGAATGGCATGGCTGAAGTATGATGAGGACTTCCGCCATGGCATGGAGTGAGAATGCGATCGCATATTGGCTTAACGTGATGACCCTTATGCGTGCTATGTCATCCTTTCGGACTGCATTTGTAAATGGTCCCCCAATTGCCGGTTTAAGCACGCCTGCTCCAGTTTCAGAGGGGAACATGCAGCAACGAAATGAGCGAGTCAGAGGGGGGCAGCCCGCATTAGCGAGCCACCAAAAAAGGGGCAGGACACCGGTGTTGCTGGACGCAATGCTCCCATGGCTCGTACGCTACTGTAAGGTGGGAGGCCGGGCGGCGGCAGCACGATTGCTGATCGAGGGGTTCAGAGATGGTTTTGTCATTCCATGTGAAATGGAATAGACCGTCAGCTTTCCAGCTAATTTAAAAAATCGGCAGATGAGTACCCCGGAGTAGTGCGGGAAAAAATTGCGAAGGAAGTGAGCTTGGGTAGAATGGCAGGGCCATTCATGGTGCCGCCAATAGATCATTTCTATCTGTCACCACTGGGGGTGGTTCAAAGCAAGAAATGGGCAAGTTTATACTCATTCGCCTCTTGTCGTACCCAGAGGATGCTTCGGTGAATGACAGGATTGACAAGGATTTGTCATCCGCCTCGTATGCGTCTTTTGACGCCGCGGCGCAGTTAGAGCGGGTGCGCGACAGGCGGCGTTGATGGCAAAGGTCGATGTGGAATCGGCTTTTCGCATTCTGCCGGTGTATCCATCCAGCCAATATCTGCTGGGATGTCAGTTTGGGGGGGGGGAGGACCTCTGCCTTCCCATGGGCTGCTCCATTTCATGCGCCTACTTCGAAACGTTTAGTACGTTTCTACAGTGGGTCACAAGGGTGGTGGCGGGTCATTCCAGTATGGTTCACTATCTAGATGACTTCATGTTCGTGGGCCCAGCGGACGGCGTGTCAGGAATTATTAGATGCTTTCCAAACAGTGGCGAGAGTTTTTGGAGTTCCCCTGGTGGGTGAAAAAACAGAAGTTCCAGTTACTCATTTGACATTTTGGGGCATTCAGTTAGACTCGGTTAGGATGGAGTGTAGCCTGCCGTTGGATAGGAGGGTCTCTCTCAGGCGGCTACAGTCTATCTTGGAAGTTAGCCTTTGCTTGTCGGATCCTACCCATGGTTAGGATATTCTGTAGACGACTTTCCCTAGCCACGGTGGGCGTACAACGTCCTTATCATTTCACCAGTGTGTCTGCGGCTATGAGGGAGGACGTGCAAGTCTGGGTGATTTTCCTAGGCACGTACAGCGGGATAACGCTTATACACCCACAGGCAGTATCTAACAGGGATATCCAGTTGTTTACAGATGCGTCAGGAAGCGTCGGTTTTGGGGTTTTCATCAATGGGAATTGGGGCACGGCTCGGTGGCCGGTGGAATGGACGGAGGCGGGTCTAACGGAGGACGCACTGTTTCGTGAACCCTTTGCCATAGTCGTAGCTGTTCGGATATGGGGTTCAGGGCTGAGGGATCAGCAGGTGTTGTACCAGTCAGACAGTATAGCGGTTGTACGTCATATTAATTGCGCCAAGGCAACAGCAGTGCCGGTTATACGTTTGGTTCGACAGTTGGTGTTTTGTTGTTTGCATTGTAACTTATGGTTCAGGGCCAGACACGTGCCCGGAACGCGTAGCGGTATTGCTTATGCCCTTTCCAGTGGGAATGCTTCAGACTGCTGGCGCCTGGGGCAAAGCAGTTTGGAAATATGGAGCTCGGAGGTAGGGTGACAGGTGAGGTACTCATTGCGCCAAATACATGGGTGGCTTACAGGAAAGCAGAGGTGGCAGGAACTGGTGGAATTGGCCGGGGATGCTGACTCAGAAGAGAGGAGGACTGGGATCCGGTCATGGTTTTTGTTGCGTTGTAAGAGCGAAGGGCTCTCAAAGGCCACGGTGGTGCGGCAGACAACAGCTTTGGCATTTATGTTATGTTTAAGCTAGCCGGACAGCGGGAGCTGACTAGGGTCTTTATCGTCAAGCGGGTCTGGTGTTACATGTTCAAAGGCAGGCATACCCAGGATAGAAGGCGACCTATAACATTCTCGCTATTGCTTCGCATATCGGATGTGATGACGGAGGTGTGTTGCTCCCCTTACAAGACTTTGCTTTTCCGTACAGCCTTTGCCCTGGCATTTTTCGGGACATTTAGAGTCGGGGAGTTGGTTGCGGCTAGCAGGCAAGGTCCCGGGGGCCTGCAGCGGGTAGACGTTGGCTTACAGGAGGGCAGTGTGTCAATGTGGCTGAGGAGGTCCAAAACTGACCAGGAGGGAAAGCAGAGAGATTGTGTTGGGTAGGACAGGGATTGATTGTTGTCCTGTGAGGTGTATGACTAGTTTTCTGCAAGTAAGACCTGATTATCCGGGGCAACTTTTAATACATGAGAATGGACTTGGGCTTTCTCACTTCCAATTCTACAAGGTGCTTCGTCTTGACCCTGCCAATGCTAATGACGTGGCGCACATGCGCGCCACGTCATTAGCATTGGCCGGGTCAAGACGCCGGAAGGAGCGGAGGCCGGAGCAGAAGCTGCAGATGGAGGTAAGTGAGGGGAAAGGGAGAGGGGGAGGTATTTAGAGGGTTAAAGTGAGGAGGGGGGTTTAGAATAAGGAGGGGGGTTGAGGATGAGGAGGTGGGTGGAGGATGAGGAGGGAGGATGAGGAGGGAGGTTGAGGAGGGGGATTGAGGTTGATTAGGGAGGTTGAGGAGGGAGGTTGAGGAGGGGGTTGAGGATGGGGGGGTTGAGGTTGAGGAGGGAGGTTGAGGAGGGGGTTGAGGATGAGGAGGGGGGTTGAGGAGGGAGGTTGAGGATGAGGAGGGAGGCTGAGGAGGGGGGTTGAGGAGGAGGAGTGGGTTGAGGCTGAGGAGTGGGTTGAGGATGAGGAGGGGGGTTGAGGATGAGGAGGGGGGTTGAGGATGAGGAGGGGGGTTGAGGATGAGGAGGGGGGTTGAGGATGAGGAGGGGGGTTGAGGAGGGAGGTTGAGGATGAGGAGGGAGGTTGAGGAGGGGGTTGAGGATGGGGGGGTTAAGGATGAGGATGGGGGGGTTGAGGTTGAGGAGGGAGGTTGAGGAGGGGGTTGAGGATGAGAAGGGGGTTGAGGAGGGAGGTTGAGGATGAGGAGGGAGGTTGAGGAGGGGGGTTGAGGAGGGGGTTGAGGAGGGAGGTTGAGGATGAGATTGAGGATGAGGAGGGGATAGAGGATGAGGAGGGGGTTGAGGATGAGGAGGGGGTTGAGGAGGGAGGTTGAGGATGAGGAGGGAGGTTGAGGAGGGGGTTGAGGATGGGGGGGTTGAGGATGAGGATGGGGGTTGAGGTTGAGGAGGGAGGTTGAGGAGGCGGTTGAGGATGAGGAGGGTGGTTGAGGATGAGGAGGGAGGTTGAGGATGAGGAGGGAAGATGAGGAGGGGAGTTGAGGAGGGGGTTGAGGAGGGAGGTTGAGGATGAGGAGGGGGTTGAGGAGGAGGAGGGGGTTGAGGATGAGGATGGGGTTGAAGATAAGGAGGGGGGTTTAGGATGAGGAGGAGGTTGAGGAGGGAGGTTGAGGAGGGGGTTGAGGATTTGGGGGTTGTGGATGAGGATGGGGGGTTGAGGATGAGGAGGGAGGTTGAGGATGAGGAGGGGGGTTGAGGATGAGGAGGGAAGATGAGGAGGGGAGTTGAGGAGGGGGTTGAGGAGGGAGGTTGAGGATGAGGAGGGGGTTGAGGAGGAGGAGGGGGTTGAGGATGAGGATGGGGTTGAAGATAAGGAGGGGGGTTTAGGATGAGGAGGAGGTTGAGGAGGGAGGTTGAGGAGGGGGTTGAGGATTTGGGGGTTGTGGATGAGGATGGGGGGTTGAGGATGAGGAGGAAGGTTGAGGATGAGGAGGGGGGTTGAGGATGAGGAGGGGGGTTGAGGAGGGGGTTGAGGAGGGAGGTTGAGGATAAGGAGGGTGTTGAGGATGAGGAGGGGGGTTGAGGATGAGTAGGGGGTTGAGGAGAGAGGTTGAGGATGAGGAGGGAGGATGAGGAGGGGGGTTGAGGAGGGGGGTTGAGGAGGGGGGTTGAGAAGGGAGATTGAGGAGGGGGTTGAGGATGAGGAGGGGGGATGAGGATGAGGAGGGGGGTTGAGGAGGGAGGTTGAGGATGAGGAGGGAGGTTGAGGATGAGGAGGGAGGATGAGGAGGGGGGTTGAGGAGGGTGGTTGAGGAGTGGGTTGAGGATGAGGAGGGGGGTTGAGGATGAGGAGGGGGGTTGAGGAGGGAGGTTGAGGAGGGAGGTTGAGGATGAGGAGGGAGGTTGAGGATGAGGAGGGAGGATGAGGAGGGGGGTTGAGGAGGATGATAAGGGAGAGGGGGAAGAGACACAGGGAAGGGAGAGGGGGGAAGAGACACATGGAAGGGAGAGGGTTGAAGAGACACAGGGGAGGGAGAGGGGAGAAGAGACACAGGGGAGGGAGAGGGGAGAAGAGACACAGGAGAGAGAGAGGGGAGAAGAGACACAGGAGAGAGAGAGGGGGACACAAGAAAAGGGCACACAAGAGGGGGACACAGAGGGCACAAGAGGGGCACAGGGGGCAGCACATTTCCCACCCTCGGCTTATACTCGAGTCACTCATTTTTCCCAGTATTTTGTGGTAAAATAGGTGCCTCGGCTTATACTCGGGTCGGCTTATACTCGAGTATATACGGTACTTACCTAATATACTGTATGTACTTACCATTTTCGTATTAATATATGTAATACATGTACTTACCATTTTCGTATTAATAAATGTACTTATCATTTTCGTATTAATATATGTACTTACCTAAAATACTGTATGCACTTACCATTTTCGTATTAATATATGTACTTATCATTTTCAAATTAATATATGTACTTACCTAATTTACTGTATGTACTTACCATTTTCGTAATAAATGTACTTATCATTTTGGTATTAATATATGTACTTACCTAATATACTGTATGTACTTACCATTTTGATGATAATAATAAACAAAGCTCGGGTTTGCCCTAAACAAATTGGCCCCAGGGATGTGTCCCAGATGGTGATTTCAGCAACTCTGGCTGCTGTTGTTTGAGATTGATCTGGGTGGCCCTAAGGGGTAGGTGCACTTGTTGTCCTTGTTCTAGAGTTCACTCACTGTTTAGTTCACCTGGGGATGTGACTTGTTACAACTTCTAATAAAACAAATGTCTCTTTGCTGCAAGAAATACCAGTTTTTCAGATTTTTACTTTCTCTGCCAAAAAAGGAGTGATTACTGCAATACAAAAAAGAAATCTGATTTCATCTGCAGATCAAAATGTCGCCTGTGATGCAAGCTATTAGAGTGCATGCATATGGAGGGCCCGATGTCCTTAAACTCCACACTGATGTCCCAGTACCATCACCAGAAGAGAATCAGGTGAGAATATCTTTAATTTATGTATTTTTTCAGTGGTTGCCACTTTCTACTGCCAGCAGAACATAGGACATTAGTTTTAGCTCCTGTAGTTTAAGAAACAATTCACGTGTTTGGGAAGTATGTACCAAAATAACAACAGTGGCTATAGGAAAGTGCTTATTGTCTAGTACCAGCACTATCTGTTATTCTGGAAAATGAGAGATGTGTTATATTATCTATCAATGGATGGAGAGTTTGGTGAGAGGGAACAGGGGGCAAGGATTTCTAATATCACTGGAGCTTTGATTACAACTGCAAGGCCTGCTTCAGCATGAATGTAAATGCCTCTCGTATACGTTTTGCCAACACGTTATGGATGCTTCCAGGGGCCATCATATATATCAGCACCTTATTAAAAGCAAGCTTTTGATTATTTACCTGCATGAATATACTAATAGCTAATATAGAAGATATTCCTCAGTAACCCCAAAAAAATATTTTAATGTTACCATTAAAATATAACTTTTATTTGGATAGGTTAAAAACATAGGGGAATTTTATAAACAATAAAAAGGGGGAACAAGAGCTGCTCCATGTTATTTTTAACCGAGCAATAATAATAAATAGAGATATTTTCCCTGTCTAATTATGCTCTTATTCAGACATGTTCATTCAAAACATATTTATTTTAATTACAGTTTTTCTTTTTTTTTGTGGACATACGTCCTTCACTAATTTGTAAGCCACTAGTTTTCTTATTTCTTTTTTGCATGGAACTCATATAGCAAATGTGTTTTACTGTGCACTCCAGGTATTAATCAGAGTCCATGCATGTGGCGTAAATCCTGTTGAGACATATCTTCGAGCTGGTACATTCCTTATAAAGCCACCTCTGCCATATACTCCTGGGTCAGATGTTGCTGGAGTAATTGAAGAAGTTGGAAAGAATGTGACCTCATTCAAGGTAATGCATCTTAAGTTATAACAACACATCTTTACCATTTGGCATCACTAATATAGTTTCTAAAGAGTGCGTAACGCTCCAGTAGGAGCACATGCGCACTATAGAAACTGTTTGTGAGGATTCCGTACATGCCGCAGTGCCCACATTGCTGAGGGCAGCGCCAGCGGCGCTGAGCGTGGCGCCAGCGGTGCATGAGCACAGCACAGTGACGAGGGGGGGGGGGGGGAGAGAGACAGATTCGGAAAGGGGGAAAGAGACACAGGGGAGGGAGGACGGGGGAAAGATACACAGTGGAGGGAGGAGAGTGGAAAGAGACAGATTCGGAAAGGGGGAAAGAGACACAGGGGAGGGAGGACGGGGGAAAGATACACAGTGGAGGGAGGAGAGTGGAAAGAGACAGAGGGGGAAAGGGGGAAAGAGACACAGGGGAGGGAGAAGGGGGGAAGGGACACAGTGGAGGGAGGAGAGTGGAAAGAGACAGAGGGTTAAAGGGGGAAAGAGACACAGGGGAGGGGGAAGGGGGGAAGGGACACAGTTGTTTTGAATTAGATCTAGGGAAGAAGAGAATTAGAGAAAATTAAATTTCTTCACTCAGAACTGAGGGAAAAAGAGAGGAGAGAGAGAAGGGGGGAGAGAGAGAGAAGGGTATATATATATATATATATATATATATATATATATATATATATATATATATATATATATATATAATGGAAATAATGGAGATGCATTTAATATCTACTATGTTAAAGAACTGTTCTTCAAAATAGACAAAATATTTACAGAATTCAAAAAAATAATACTACCTTTAATATACAATTATGCATTAAAGCTTCTCTTTGCTACAGTGGAAATGTAAAAGCAAAAATGCCCGTGCTTTATGTAGGACTAATGTAAAGCACATACTCCTAAGAATGTAACAGTAACAATGAGCTCAGAAGAGAAAATGGAACATCACAATGCTAACAATTGCATACAAAAAGTTAAATATTTCAAGTAAAAAAAAAAAAAAAAACATTTTGCCATTATCAAGTTAAGTTATTCGAAAGTCTAAATAGAAAATTTGTAAGAAACTTTCCTTCTTTATTTCTTTTCTGCATGGAACTCATTATATGTCAACATGTTTATTCTACACTGAAGATATTAATCAACTTCCATATATGTTGCGTAAATCCTACCGAGACATATCTTGGAGTTAGCACATTCCCAATAAGGCCAGTAGGTGGTGCTGATAGCTGCGAAGTGATGGGAATTTGTTTGTGCCTTTAAATGTACATTGTTTGGGAATTGCAATGCGACAATATGACATCATTTTAGGGCAGGAAGATGATTCATTTTTTTTATCCCCATTTATTATTTCTTTTTTCAATGGCGATTAATTGCTATCTGTAAAAGCTTGGCCTAATTTTCCTTTTTGCTGCCTATTTGCTAAAGGCTTTTACGTCAAAGCCTCAGTAGTTCAGTGTACTTTTTTAAATTGCAGGTTCCAACTTGGATTTTCCATTTGAAACAAATTAGTGTTTCTTCTCTATGGCCCTCCTGGATTATTTGCTTATGCTTCTCTGCTATTTGTATAGGTAGTAAGAACATCAAGAACAAGCAAAACTAGGCCAGTCCACTTGTAATTGAGTTAATTACATTAGTCAACATGTATTCCTTAAAATAAAATGTATTAAACCAATGTTTAAAGGTGTATGGAAGTTGGCCAAAATGAATTATGAATGTTATGCTAATTTAACAACGTATAATGGGTATATAAAAACCCCAATATGTAGAAAGCGCTTTGAAATGATGTAGTTTGTGACAATTTCAAGGTCTTGTATAGGTTAGTTCGTAAATGTGTAATATTGCCTTTGTGATCTTGTGCTGCTATCTTCAAGAAATCACTGTTCACTGTAGCGCCTGGAGTGTAGTAGAGTGTAGCTTATGCTAATTTAGCTTGAATTTTTAGTGATGTTTCTTCTAAAAGTCAATTGCCAAAAAACTGAACAAAGTTTTGAGACTTTAGAGTAAGTTTATTAATGTTTATTTGGGGATTTTCTTTCAAGAAAAAAAAATGTTTACATACACTACTAATTCTCCTCTATTGAATGCATTCAGGATCCATAAAATTTCTATATTCCTTTAATTAATTAATTAATTTTTTTTGTTTTTTTGCATTCTTAGAAAGGTGACCGCGTGTTTACTACATGGACCATTACAGGCGGATACGCAGAGTACACGGTTTCATCTGTGGATACAGTTTATCCTCTGCCAGATCAGCTGAACTTCAAACAAGGAGCAGCCTTATCTATACCGTATTTGACTGCCTATCGATCACTTTTTTTTAAGTAAGTTTACAAGAATATGTTCCATGTTTCTTATTTTCCTTTTTTTTTTTTTTTAAAACAAAGTACTGGTTTTATATTTGGACTAGCGACTTGCCCGTCAAAAAATTATGGCAAGAAAATTTTAAGCCAGGCAATGCTGTTTGCCACACAATGCGAGGCTATGGCCCTCTGAGCATCGTCGACGCTCATCGCGAGCCCCGGTGCCTCTTCCCCTGTCTACTTGACAGGCCCCTCCATGAGCACCTTTTGCGCTCATGGCGATCCCAGTTTTTGGCAAGCCACACCTTTCCTACTTTGCAATGTTCTTGTTCGGCTCTCATTGCGACCCCCAACGATGAGCATCTCTCCCTGTGTACTTTATAGGCCTGTGTAGTTTAGAGGCCTATTGCCTTAGGTTAAGGGTTACTGGCTTGAGTTAAATGTTACTGCCTTGTATTAAGTGTTACACGTTTGCGTTAAGTGTTAGCGCTTAGGGCTCGTATTTACGTCCTTCGGCCGAGTTTTATGTCCTTCGGCCTTGTTTTCGTCTTGTTTAATTTTTTTCGGTCGCCATTTTTTTCTCTTGTTTCAGCGATTTTTGATTGTGAAAAAAGGAAAAATATGCCTCAAATTAACTTGCAACCTCCCTCACAGGCTCCCTGGCTCTCCCCCTGTGTTGTGTGTGTAAGTTAATTTGAGTCATATTTACATATTTTTGCATAATTTTTCTTTCCAGTTTGGCGGTTCGGCCTGTTAAAGTCGTATTTTTGCAAGCCCCGCAGTCCATCTACGTGCTACCTAGATGGACGGGCCGTAATTTTTCGTCCGTCCAGCGGGTTGTCGGGATGAGTGCCTGTGGTGCTCATCTTCACCAGCGCAATGAGCGCCCTCTGAGCTCATTTCCTAAGCCCCGCGGGTCGTTGGGATGAGTGCCTGAGGCGCTCATATCCACCAGCGCAATGAGCGCTTTTGGCACTCATTGCCTAAGTCCCGCAGGTCCTCAGGGTGAGTGCCTGCGGCGCTCATCTCCACCAGCGCAATGAGCTGTGCGAGCCCAACAACTTTTGGCAACCCCGAATTACGAGAACTGTATATGTAATATATTGGTTAAGCAATTTGCAGCAGAAAAAGAAAGGTACCAATGCAACTCTATGGATCCCTAATTAGTCCCCATGTAGATACTGGGTCTTGTTCTGGAGATCATATCTTAATTTTACAAATTAGAAAGAATTCAAAGAAGAGCAATAAAAAAAGATGAACGGTCTAATGATTCAGGACATAAACCTGAGAGAGTGTTATTTTTAATCTGTTGAACAAGAGGCACTGAAGAACATCTTATATTCACATATAAATGTTACCAAATTTATGCTGAATTGATGTTCTCATTTTGTATTTCAACTAATATATATATATATTTTTCTTAGAGCCCAAGCAAAGCCTGGAGAGACTGTTCTTGTGCATGGTGCAAGTGGTGGGGTAAGTACTAAACAGGGCACTATTTTTATTTTTTTTTGTGTGTGCTGGAGACTAATATCTGGTACAGCAGAAAACACAACGGATAATGCTGTACATACAATGTCATATTTATATATGTATTTTAAAAAATACATTATGATTCAGTTAAATAGTAGGTTAAACATATTTCCATTACTGTTTTATTTCTATTTTTTCCTTGTATAACCTTGCTTGAGCCTCAGAGTCATGGCTGTAAATACATAATTCTTGAGATACTCACCATTGTTTATTCATCATTATTATCCTAATGTGTTTTGTTAATATCCTAGTCTGAGTTTGTTTTCTTCTGTTTTGGCAAGTACAATCAGTGTTACCATGCAGATTCCCTTTCAAATATATATATTAAGCACAGTGAACTATAAATTGTCATATGGATCATCACAAACCATGCTGAATATCTCAGTAAAAAATATCATGCAGAAACACAGCCAGAGTAATGTACTGAAAGTTTTTAATCCAATTTAAGAAGAAACAAACTTGCTTTAGTATGACAGTCCGTCTAACTCAGATACAGAAGTATGTACTAAGAACTGAAGCAAGGCTTGCTTGAGGATGTAATATTTTAGGGCAGCAAACCAAAATAGAAGGAAAACCACATCTGAGAATGGAAATCAGTAATTAGCGCTTCCTATGGGTACACTATCATGTTCTAGTTCAGCAGCTCTCAAACCTCTCCTCAAGACCCAGATTATGATTTAGATACAAACCAGTGTTAAACCTACATTAAGGCTTGCTTGTTTGGTCTTGAGGAGAGTTCTGAGAACTGCTGTTCTAGCTGTACCATTGAAGAGTTGATTGGGCTGATATCAGCGTAAACGCTGGCCAATAGTACAGGCCAGTCACGATAAGGACAGCAAAAGATGGAACAGCAGAGCATCCATTACAAGCTCTTGGCGGTATTGATTTCCACAGTAAGCACGGCATCCTAGTCTGGACTAATCTCAAATATTTAGAGAGACCTTATGGTTATTTCCCTATTACCTAGAACACAGTTTTTCCCTTCTTAAACATTAAATGGACCACTGTGACAATTACTATTAAAGCTCATGTGTTGGTTTGTTGGGCAGGTTCTATTAAAAACAGCATGCAGTTTAAAATAAATAAAAGTTCTTGTTTGTTTGTCTCTTTAAATTGTCTGCTTTCTCCACAAGCAGAACTGCTTTCCTCCTCTACACTGTGCCTTGTTAGTGTGCTTGGTTAGCTCTGCCTGGCGGCTGGACCATCATGGAGCTTGAAAGCACACTGCGTTATGATGTCACTGGCACCCCGTGCTTCGAGTGCAGCTGAATAGCGTGATGTCATCAGAGCGCAGGCAACTGCGCTCTGATGACGCTTTATGCTCCAGCCTGGTGCTGTGTGATCTGCCCTAGATAAGTATTCCTGTATGTACTATCCTCCTTATTACATATACCTGCTACTGTTTCTATTGCAGCTCCTGGCCGGCGCGGAGGCAGCCCAGGCACGCCGGGTCTGACGCAGCTCTGTGTGACTCGGCTGAGCCTGGGCGATGCTGATTGGCTGGGAGGAGGAGGAGGGACTTAAGCCCGTTTCGCGGGCTTCCTCCTCACTCCGCCCTGGCCATTGAGCTGATTCCCTCCCTCCCCTTAAATGGTGTTCAGATAGAAAAGTAGCAGATAAGGTAGTAGGGTATGTCAAGAGGGTGAGGCTGGTTGAGCAAAGTTCCGGAAACTTAAGCTAGGTTTAAAAAAAAAAAAAAAAAAAGGGGGGTGGAAAAGAGTTGAAGGGTTAGGAATCTGTGAATTCTAAGTTAGGATGCAAATAGGAATGTCTTTGGTTGGCGGGAGGTGAGGCACCCGACCCACGGGCGTAAGTGGGCGTTGCCCTGCCTCATGGGCGTGCTTAGGAAAGCACTGGGAGGCTCTGGGCGCGGGCCCAAGGCGTGAGGTTACTGACTGGGCCGGGCTCCTCCTCCGGGATGTTATTTGAGCTGTGATTTAACAATGTTAATTATGTTAATTGGTTATTGGTTTATGGTTGCTTTAATAAAGCTGTGGCCTGTAATTTTCCCAAGAAACGCTGTTTCAGTATGTTTATTTATTCTAAAGCCCATTGGATCTTGCCAGGGTCATGGATGCATTTGCAGGCAAAATACCTAACCCCAGTCATACAATGTATGTACCTCCAGCACACACATATAATAGGATTGTGCATGCGCTCCTCTTGCACAGCATCTGGCACCCTGTGCTTCGAGCGCAGCTGAATTGCCTGGCGTAGTGGGATCTGCCCCTGCCTGGTGCCCCCCCCCCCCCATTATACAAGACACCTCCAATGGATATGCTGCTGAGTCTCACATACCTCACATGCGACATCACTTCTAGATTGTAAGCTCTTGTATAATGGGGGGCACCAGACAGGGGCAGATCACACAGCACCAGGCTGGAGCGCAGAGCGTCATCAGAGCGCAGTTCTGACGACAGCACGCTATTCAGCTGCGCGAAAATGTCACTTGCCCGTCCCAGTGACATAATTCTACCGGCTGATCATTTTTGATAGCCGCTAATTACTGGGTGAAGCAAAACTGGCAAATGTGATCCAACTTTTTAATAGTATTCTGGAATTTTTACCCCAAGGCAACAAAGGCGAGTAAGCGCCAGAGATTCAAACAGTGTAACTGCTATGTATTATATTCCAAAACGCTGTTGTATGAGCACAAATACACTTAGACAGAAAACATGCACGCAGACCCCCAGGTTGTAATTTATTAGCAATCATTACAATGTAGAATTAGATTAAACCATAAAATGGTGCTGGGTTACAAAGGCTGCTTGACAGGTAAAATTATTAATGTAATTTTGCTGTAAACAATTTTTTTTTACTAACATGCATTTAATAAAGAACGTACTATTAGTTTTAAATAGTACATTCTCTCGAAAGGACCATTGTTATGGTTCAGCTGTCATGAAATTTAAATAGTAAAGATAATTTGTTAACACATTTTTGACTTTTTGTGATTAAAATAGCTGTTCTTAAATAGAAAATTGCTTGTTTTACCTATAGCTCTATAGGTGTAATCTTTTCCCTGGGGATGTCACCTATAAATGGAACTTTCTTACTGTCACTTAAGTGATAATACTTGGAACATTGCCATGCATTTCCGATATTACTGGGTATAGGCTTTGCTGTAAGCACCTCTATAAATCAATGCTGGAGGGGTTTACAACACTCTTTATAATGAGGAATATCTTAGAAAACAATGAAGAGGCTAATGGCAATGAAGAGCAGCAAACCTCACCACTGCTTCACTCTCATAAACGCCTGCAATACATACTGGGGTTGAAAATGGTAAGTAGACCTCTCAACAGCAACGGGATACATCACCGGAAGTTGGCCATTTGTTAATATTAGTGGTGCTATAATCTGTGCATGATATAGGAAATATTTTTCTATTTGGCAGTATAATTTTGTGACCAACACAGTAAAGGAACCCATGCATGCCTAGGATAAGCATAAGACTATCCTGAAGATTTATTAACCAAATCTATTTTAGCAGATCAAATGGACAGACAAGATATGCCTACTGGTGCCATTAAATTTATGTTTCCTTGAACTATTTATTTGTCTATTATGCAATATAATTTCAATTCCCGTTTTTTTGTGCTTTTGTAGGTTGGAATAGCAGCTTGTCAGATTGCCCGAGCCTATGGATGCAAGGTGCTTGGCACAGCAGGTACTCCTGAAGGATTAGATTTGGTTTTGCAAAATGGAGCACACAAAGTCTTCAATCACAGAGAGAAAGATTATATTGACAAGATTCAGGTAATGAACATTTCAAAGACTGAGAATTTATACATTTTCACCTCAACCATTTTGCCAGTGCCCTACTGTCTATGACATGTCAATATCCCACCTATATCACATTTACTATCTTGGGGGTTTTCTTTGTGAAGCTTTCTACAAGCATCCACTCAAAATCCTAACTTGCTCACTTATTATACCCCACCCTTAATTCTGCACCTCACTCTTAAGGGACCTCCCAGCCACTCAACTCTCCCCAAAAGTTTGCATACCCTGGCTGAAAGTGTGACATTTTAACATTCATTTAGAAAATATGACTGATCATGCAAAAACAATGTATTTTATTGAAGGATAGTGTAATGATATGGAATCACAAGGTTGTGGAGACCAGCAGCCAAGGTCAGCAATAATCCAGTTCAGCAATTTGTAGGTGAAACAGGTACAAGCTTTAATGAAGTGATCAGGAACCACACAATAATCTGGCAAGGTACATTTGACAGGAAGTGCCTTATATAGGCCAAGGACCAGACACCTGACCAGACACAGCTGAAGAGACTTAGGTACTGATACTATTGCTAGCAGAGTCAAACTATCACGTAAGGCGGTTAGCCGGTCAGTGACAGCAGGAATGGAAGTAGTAATTGGGAGACTGACTAGAAAGTTCGGATGGTAACCATAGTTGGCAAAAAATGGGCTCAAAGAAGTGGAGCAGTGTTGGGCATTGTTATAGGCAAACTCCGCAGTGGGTAGAAAATCCAGCCAGTCATCCTGCAGGTAACTAATATAGCACCGCAAATATTGCTCCAAATTCTGGTTGGTTCGCTCAGTCTGTCCATTACTTTGCGGATGAAAAGCTGACGACAGATTTACATTAATACCTAGATTAGAACAAAAATGTTTCCAAAAACGAGATGTAAACTGCACTCCCCTGTCAGAAACTACTTCATCAGGCACTCCATGCAAGCGAAATATTTCCCGAATAACCAGGTCAGCCGTCTGTTTAGCTGAAGGGAGACCACGAGCTGGTATGAAATGACCCATCTTAGTTAACCTGTCCACAACAACAAGAATGGTAGTGTGTTCCTTAGAGGGAGGTAGTTCCACAATAAAGTCCATGGATATAGATCCCCAGGGACGATGAGGAATCGGAAGAGGCTGAAGCAAGCCAACAGGGGATGAGCGAGGAGTCTTATGTCTGGCACATACATCACAAGAGGACACATACTTCTTAACATCCTCATGATACTTCGGCCACCAAAAGGATCGGGCAAGTAGGTCTTGCGTCTTTCGGATTCCTGGATGACCTGCTGGTTTTGAGTCATGGTAGAGACGTAAAAGGTCCAGTCGCACTGACTCCGGAGCAAACAGACGTTGTTGAAAAATCCAAAACCCATTAAGCATCGTCATATGGAGGTCACGAGGAGGATTACGAAGAACTGGGTCTTCAGCGTAGCCCTTTTTAATGCGAGACATCAGATCAGAAGGAAATGTAACTCCTATAAATATATCCTCCGGCAAGATGGTGGTCTTGGTTACGGTAGTATGGAGGGGGTCAGCTATTCTAGACAAGGCATCCGCCTTACCATTCTTGGAGCCAGGACGGTATGTAACCAAAAAATTAAACCTCGAGAAGAATAGGGACCAGCGTGCTTGTCTGGCTGACAGTCTCTTTGCTGATCGAATGCATTCCAGATTTTTGTGATCTGTGAGGATAGTAATTGGATGGGTAGCTCCCTCCAAGAGATGTCTCCATTCGGTGAAGGCAGCTTTTATAGCCAATAGTTCTTTATTCCCTATGTCACAGTTTCTTTCTGCTGGCACCATCTGGCGGGAATAGAAGGCACACGGATGTAACAGCATCTTAGGTCCAGTCCTTTGAGATAGTATAGCACCAACAGCTGAATCAGAAGCATCAACTTCCACAATAAATGGTAATTCCGGCTGAGGATGTACCAGGACAGGGGCAGAGGTAAACAGAGTCTTCAAATTGGGAAAATGCGGTATCCGCCTTATCGGACCACTGAAAAGGAGTCCCTTTACGTGTGAGTTCAGTGATCGGTGTAATAACGGCAGAGAAATTCTTAATGAAACGCCTGTAAAAATTGGCAAACCCCACAAATCTCTGAACATCTTTTTCATTCTTGGGGATGGGCCAGTCCAGCACAGCTTTAATTTTACTTGCGTCCATACTTAAACCTTTGGGAGTTATTACATACCCCAGGAATTGAATTTCTGTTTGTTCAAACTCACATTTTTCTAGTTTAATGTATAGGCGGTGGGTATGAAGGCGCTCTAGAACTATACGGACCTGTTTTCTGTGGTTTTCAAGATTATCAGAGAATATTAGGATATCATCCAAATATGCCACAACAAACTGATCCAGGAGATCTCGTAGTACATCATTGATAAGATGCTGGAAAGTTGCAGGGGCATTACACAGCCCAAAAGGCATTACTAGATATTCGTAATGCCCGTACCTGGTTCTGAAAGCTGTTTTCCATTCATCATTGGGTCTTATGCGAACCAGATTATATGCCCCCCGAAGATCAAGCTTCGTAAATATTTTAGCTGAGCGAAGTCTCTCCAAAAGTTCAGGAATCAGAGGCAAGGGGTAGCGGTTTTTAACAGTGATGTTATTAATGTCCCTGTAATCAACGCATGGCCGTAGGCTGCCATCTTTCTTTTCTACAAAGAAAATAGGAGCTGGAGAAGTAGATGGTCGAATAAAGCCTTTGGCAAGATTTTCTTGTAGGTATTCACGAAGAGCTTTCAATTCAGGCTCATAAAGGGAATATATACGGCCAAATGGGATAGCAGCCCCAGGCAACAGCTCTATTGGGCAATCATAAGGCCTGTGTGGTGGAAGCTGATCAACATTCTTCTTATCACAGACATCTGCAAAATCCCGATATTGTAGAGGAAGCATACTCAAGTTTGTAGCAACCATTTCATTAATTGTTGTGGCAACAGGTGTTACCTTAGAGGGTTGACAATTCATTAAGCAGTGTTCTGAAGGAAAGGACAAAGTTCTGATCTTCCAATCAATCTGTGGGTTATGCAGAGCAAGCCAAGGTACCCCCAAAATCACTGGAAACTGTGTTGAGGAAATTAGGTGGAAAGAGATAGCCTCATGGTGATTCACTTCCACAGTCAACATTAAGGGCACAGTCTCATGTGTAACCTGGCCTGACGTAAGTGGAGAACCGTCAACTGTCTCCATTAACACAGGTGAAGAATTAGGGATAGACTGAATTCTATTTCCTGCTGCAAATTTAATGTTAATAAAGTTTCCGCCTGCTCCAGAATCTATCATAGCTGTAGTTGAAATTTTACGATCACCACATTGCAACGTGATAGGCACCACAAAATGAGGATGTTGAGTCAACATACCCTCTTCACCATGAGCCAGAGAAAACAAGGGTTGTGTGACAGAATCCAGTTGATCTGAAATCTGGGATTGGTGTTGAATCTGTGCACCCTCAGCCGCCATAGCTATTGTTCTTTTGGATTTGCTAGGGCAATTGATGGCATAGTGCCCTGCACTACCACAATACAGGCGTAAATTGTGAGTGCGTCGCCACTTTTTTTCTTCATTGGATAATGGCCCTCTTATTAGATTTACTTGCATAGCCTCTGGCTCAGAGTCTGTAGGTGTTTGTGGGATCGGAGTAGAAGTTCTTGAATAGGAAATTGGAGTAGTACTTGGTCTAAAAGAGCCCTGTCTTTCCAATCTTCTTTCAGAAAGTCTCTGATCAATACGGATAGCCAAACGCACAAATGCATCGAAGTCAGCAGGAAGATCAACACGAGCTAGCTCATCTTTTATAGCTTCTGAGAGACCTTTTCTGAAGTGGAACCTCTGGGCTGATTGGTTCCAGGTAGTATCAGCAACCCACTGTCTGAATTCAGCAGCATATTCAGCCACCGAGCGCCTCCCTTGATGCAAATGAAGGAGAGTGGCTTCTGCTGTAGCACATCGATTTGGGTCATCAAAAACTAGGCACATGGCCTCAAGAAAGTCATTTAGATTACCCAAGACTGGACTGTCCTGTTCCAGAAGAGGGGAGCCCCAAGCCAGGGCTTCATCTTTGAATAAGGAAAAAATAAATCCCAACTTCTCTCTTTCAGATGGAAATCGTTGAGGTAACATCATGAAGTGCAAACGGCATTGATTTAGGAAACCCCTAAATTTTTTGCAATCTCCTCCAAACTTTTCTGGTAGGGGCAAGCGGGCATCTTGTGCAGGTGTAACAGTAGCAGCCGCAACATCTCGTGCCCTGTAGCTGGTATACTCACTGTGCATTGACTGAATTTTATTTTGCAGTTCAGCTATCTGGTCCTGCAGCACTTGAATGGTCTGTGCCTGGGTCTGCACATTTCTTGCAGTAAAAGCAACCTGTTGGGCCTGCAGTTCAGCTACCTGGTCCTGCAGCACTTGAATGGTCTGTGTCTGGGTCTGCACAGTTCTTGCAAATAAAGCAACCTGCTGGGCCAATGCAGAATCTGACCCGGCGGTCTCCATGAAAGCGGCCAGATTATTCTGTAATGATATGGAATCACAAGGTTGTGGAGACCAGCAGCCAAGGTCAGCAATAATCCAGTTCAGCAATTTGTAGGTGAAACAGGAACAAGCTTTATTGAAGTGATCAGGAACCACACAATAATCTGGCAAGGTACATTTGACAGGAAGTGCCTTATATAGGCCAAGGACCAGACACCTGAACAGACACAGCTGAAGAGACTTAGGTACTGATACTATTGCTAGCAGAGTCAAGCTTATCAGATCTCAATGAAATTCACAAAAGGCAGGCTGGTGCAGTGGTAGGGAAGAGGTATAGCAGCCTGGGGACCAGGGTTCAAAACCCAGCAGAGTCAATTCCTCACAGATAGTGATCATATGAAGACATTCATTATCACATAGTTGTTTGGCTCTGTCATGGCTTAAGTATGCCAAGGCACCAGCTGTGCAATACCTAACAGACTGATTCCATCGGCCTTATAAGGATAGGCTTATTGTGCCAGGGGAAAGGGGCCCACTGAGATGGGTTAACATTGGCAATGTTGTGATTTATGTGTTATTCCTTGTTATGCCTGTTTAAAGTTGCCTGGGTGCCACTGGGCCCATACTGGGGTACCCATGTATGAAAATGCGTATGAACATGATGGGAGTGATGAGATGTATGTCTGTGTTGTGCTTTGGGGGGGGCTAGCACTTACAAGGGAAATATTGCATATGCCCAACATTTTATAGCAGTGGACTAGTCCCTTATTAACAAGATTAGGGAGATAATTGACCCCTAGGAGTCACATGACACCAGTATCTCTCTCTATGTATCTCCAGCCTCAGACTGGTGTCTCCAGGCCTATTGTATGTAATTGCCCCCTACCAAGAATACAGCAGTGGAAAGGGAAAACAATGGGTGATTGTCTTAGACGGGCAGGCAGGGGTAATAACATGAGCTTGAATGATTGGGTGTAACCATGGATGCACATTTGAATTGATTGTTCTGTTTTTGTAGAATGTGGTATAAATATGTCTGATGATTTCAGTAATACAGATGTTATACTGGTTCACATAATTAAAGTGTGAATTTCGTTATTGATGCTGGATGCTGGTTCTTGGAGTAAGTTATTTTCAGAACTTAGAAAGATTTGTATGCTATACAAGACTAGAGACATCTCTCAGTCTAGCCTAAGGACTGAAAGTTTTTCCTGCTGTACAGAGGTGAAACGAACCGGTCACACCTGTGGGGAGAGGTTTGGGCAATAGGCTCTTATCATACCCCATTCAACAGACAGGTTGTGACAGGCCCTTTTTTAAATCATAATGATAACAAATCACCCAAATGGCCCTGATCAAAAGTTTACATACCCATAGTTCTTAATACTGTGTATTGCCTCCTTTAGCATCAATGATAGCGTGCAGTCATTTGTGAAATAGTTGTCTATGGGGCCCCTAATTCATGCAGATGGTATAGCTGCTCATTCGTCTTGGCATAATACCTCCAGGTCATGCAAAGTCTTTAGTCGTCTTGCATGACCCGCATGTTTGAGATCTCCCCAGAGTGGCTAGATTATAATAAGGTCAGGAGACTGTGATGGCCACTCCACAACCATTACCTTTTCTGCTGTAACTACTGGAGGGTCAAATTGGCATTGTGCTTAGGGTCATTGTCATGCTTTAAAGTCCAAGAGCGTCCCATGCACAGCCTTCGTGCAGAAGAATGCAAATTGTTTGGCAGTATTTTCTGATAACATGCTGCATTCATCTTGCCATCAATTTTCACAAGATTCCCCGTGCCTTTAGAGCTCACCACACCCCCCCCCAAAAAACATCAGTGAGCCACCACCATACTTCACAGTGGGGATGGTATTCTTCTCACTATAGGTCTTGTTGACCCATCTCCAAACATAGAGCTTATGGTTGTGATCATAAAGCTCTATTTTGGTCTCTTCACTCCAAATTACAGTTTGCCAGGCATATTGTAACTGGCTTTTTTGTGGCATTGGCACATTAAAGGCTTCTTTCTGGCATCTTGACCATGCAGCTTATTTGTGTTCAAATATTGTCGTACTGTGCTCAACCACACTGTCTTTTTCCAGAGCAGCCTGTATTTCTCCTGAGGTTCTTCTGGCAGTTGTGGCAGAAATCTTTCTTGGTCTACCTAACCTTGGCTTGGTATCAAGAGATCCCCGAATTTTCAACTTCTTAATAAGAGATTGAACAGTACTGAATGGCATTTTCAAGGCTTTGGATACCTTTTTATATCTTTTTTTATCTTCATGAAGTTCCATTACCTCGTTAAGCAGATCTTCTGACAGTTCTTTTCTACTTCCACGTGAGAGCTAACAAACTCATTAACTATTAATACACAGACACTAATTTCAATTTAAAAAGCGAGGTCAAAGGCCAAACAGTCAAGGGTATGTAAACTTTTGATCAGGGCCATTTGGGTGCCTTCATTATGATTTAAAAAGGAGCCAAACAACTATGTGATAATAAATGGCTTCAAATTATCACTATCCTTCAAAAAAATACTTTTTTTTTTGCATGACCAGTCATATTTTTACAAACTTTTGAGCAGAACTGTAAATGCTGCTGACAAGCTTTTTTAGCTCACCAGTCGTTTCAAATGTGTTGCTCCAATCTCACCACTGGCTTCCCATATTCAACAAGGATTATGTTTAAAATTCTGATCCTCACCTACAGATCCCTTAACAATGCCTACATCTCTCATCCAATTTCTAAATACGCTCCACGCTGCCAATGGCTTATTCCTCTTTTCACCTAGCATTACATAGTAATTTAGGTTGATAAAATACTTATATTCCATTGTTCAATCTTTTTAGCTCTACTCTGACGTTTATAATTTGTTTATAAATTGTTAATTGATCCAGGACAAGGCAAACCTTTGAAACAAATCCCTTAGGAGGGTATACAACTTAGAAGTAGGACTGGAAAGCATTGTCTCCACTTTTGTTGATGACACTAAGTCATTAATAAATCTGCTAAAAAGGACCTAACACTAAACCCTGAGGAACCTCATTTACCACATTAGTCCAATCTGAGTATTTACAAACCTTTGCTTCCTGTCTTTTAGCCAGCTCTCAATCCATGAGCAGATATTTACTGCAATTCCTGTATCCCTTAGTCTGCACAATAGTATTCTATGTGGCACTGAATCATACATTATCTTTTACATTCATGCCTACAGGACTTCCCCTTTGTTGTCACCCTCTTACTGAATTTTCTACCTTGCTGTATCAGACTCTCACCAGCTCTTCAGATTTTCAAACACTCTGAAAAGTCACCTCTTCAGACCAACTTCGAACCATGTTCCCTAAAATCCATTGGTCAGTCTGTCCTATAAGACGCAGTCAATGCCTACTTTCCATGGAATGTGCCCCTGACCAGACTACCATCAAATAATCCAGTTTTATTAGCAGTATAGTGGTATTCATTATTTTAAAATGTTTATTAAAGCATACATTTCACTTTATGAAAATTAAGTTCTTAACAACAATAAAAATAATGGTAGATTAGTGAGTTTTTTTCTCATAGTAGCAGTAGGGTTAATGTGGATTTATTTTCTATTTAGGAAGTCACTGGAGAAGGAGGCATTAATGTCATATTAGAAATGGTGGCCGATGTGAACCTTAGCAGTGATTTACAACTTGTGTCATCTCTTGGCAGGGTGATTGTAAGTATGTTTCACACCTATTCTCCTCTACACTGCTAAAATAATTTTAAAATACATTATTTCAATAAATTGATTATTTTTCCAGGTTGTTGGCTGCAGAGGTCATATTGAGATAAACCCTGCTGATACCATGGCTAAAGAATCCAGCATCATAGGTGTTTCGCTGTACAGTGAAACAGAGGTATTTAAAATGAGGGAAATAAGATGTGGATTACTTATTCTCTGTCCTGTTACAGATGGGTTAGCTTGTACACTTCATTGTTTGTACTTTTCATATATTTCTTTTTTATCTATTTTTATTAAGGATGCATACTGTAAGCAGGGCTGGATTTACATGTAACTGTGGAAAGGAGGATGTGGATCAAGCTGTGTGGGGTACCATAAGGACCTTGAAGGCTTCGGTAGCTAGCAAAATGGGGCCACTGAGTCTCACTTATAGTACTATATGGGAGGTCTAAGCTTGACGCAAGTCATAAATGACATGTCAATTAGTACTTGACACTTCTTTATCTTTGTCATTGAAACCACTTAACTTAAAACAGTTTACTCTTGGTTAACGGTGTCTATGTCTCAATTAGCATTTTTAGACAACTCTTTACAGTCTATGGGCTTTTTCTGGCTTGTCCATGGGGTTGATACCTATCAGTAGCAGTTAAGTGTAATGGGGGAAGGGGAACCATTGCCAGCCAGGTAGGTGGGGTGAGTGCCCCCAGTAGCAAGGTTATATGTTTCCATTCATATTACCCCCATCATTGCCCATGCACATAGCATACATCATATGCATGCCATCCTAAAATAAAGGTACATCCAAAAATGATATTTCTTGCAACAATAATTTGTTTAAGTAAAACAGTACAGTACTAATCAGTAATTAAGCATTTCACTGTTTGTCAGCTGGCCGTGATAATAGCCATAATGTGATTTTTTTTTATGTATGTGGTCAGGTTGCTCCATTCATGCCGATCAACTGACTAACAATCTGTTAGGGACCGGCATTCATAAAAACATAAAACACACAACCTATATATTTCTAGCTTTTGTATACAGTTATTCTGTACTGTGTGGTTGTTTTTTTACAAGCTGGCTCTCTCTGCCACTTTTGGAGGAGAATGTGTCTTAAGTAAAATGATCCACTGTTCATTAGCCATCTTAAAATCTGTTTCATTTTAGTGAATACATTCCCTTTGTGTAGATTGTATTTTCTTCTGCAAGTCTTCTCTCATCGCAAGAAGTAGATCAACAGAATACAAAATGGTAGATTCCACATGGGTATACTTGCATATAAAAAATTATAAATTAATGCTTTATTTTTACATAGTGCATCTTGCCTATTTTCAAGTGTAGTTCTTCAGAACGAGAATATTTTAAAAATAAGGCAGTTTTTTGACGTCAGGGGTCATTTGAGGAATAAGTAAGAAAAGGCCTTTTTTTTAGATATTAAGGATAAAATAAGAGCTATCATTAGTGATATCATATTACGGCAAGCATATGATGACTATTCACTTTATACTGTATTCTCCGATAGCAAATATGTTATAGCTGTTCTCCATTATGTTAAAGTGCCAGGAATTTTCCATATGTGCTCTGCAAATTTGCCATATTTGCTCTGCAAAATCAGAGGGTGGAAAATAATGTGGGAAATGTCTAAATTTTTTAAATTGATCAAGAATTGACTTAGATATTGTCATTTTAGTTACTTCTTGAAGCCGTCTCACGAGAACCTGCATAAATAATAAGGCTAGCAGCCTTTAATTCCAGCCTCGTAGATACAAGGTTTGTACTTAAACCCTACGTGATGCAAATTTTTAAAAGTTACAAAACTATTTAAAAAAAAAATGTACATGAGGAGTGACAGCCTGCAAGATGATCTGCGAGATGATCTTGTAGGCTCCCCCACCTCATCAATTGCCGCGGGGGTCCTGAACAGGACCTCTGCGGCAGTCCTACATGTAAGCCCTGCCATGGCGGGTACTCCAACGACCCCCCCGGCACCTAAAATTAACCCCCCGTCTATGCTGGGGTCCCCATCAGGACCCCAGAAGTGATCCCGCATTAACCACTTGCTGCAGGGGTCCATATGGCCCCCCGCAGGCCCCCCATATTAACCCCTTGCAGTGGGAGGTCCCGGATCAGCATTGATCAGGCCCCCGCTGCAGTTAAAAGATTTAAATTCCCCCCTGCGGCTCAATAAAGTGCCCACTGTACACTATTAGCCAATCCCGGCCGCAGCACCTAACATTAACCCCCCTCTATGCTTTGAGACCCCCCAAAGTGTCCCCACATTAACCCCTTGCTGCAGGGGTGCATAGGAAACCCTGCAGCCCCCCCACATTAACCCCTTGCAGCGGGGGGCCCTGATCGGCACCGATCGTGACCGAGCTGCATTTACAAATTCAAATTTCCCGCCTCACGGTTCCTTAAAAAGGACCAGCACTAAAAAATATTAACCCCTGCCGTGGGGGGTACTATAAGTACCCCCCCAGGCAAATAAAATGAACCCCATCACTCATAGGGCTCTATACAGAGCCCCATGAGCACTTCAATTAACCCTATAACACATGGGGCTCTATAGAGAGCTCCATGAGCCCTTAATTAACACTATCACTCATGGGGGTCAATACAGACCTCCATAAGCCCTTAATTAACCCTATAACTCATGGGGCTCTATACAGAGCCCATGAGCCCTTAATTAACCCTGTCACTCATGGGGGTCAATACAGAGCCCCAAAAGGCCTTAATTATACCTGTCACTCATGGGGGTCAATACAGACCCCCAAAAGCCCTTAATTAACCCTGTCACTCATGGGGGTCAATATAGACCCCCATAAGCCCTTAATTAACCCTATAACTCATGGGGCTCTATACAGAACCCCATGAGCACTTAATTAACTCTATAACCCATGGCGCTCTATACAGAGCCACATGAGACTATAATTACCCTTCTCAGTCCAATAGGGGTCTATATAGACCCCCTATAGGACACTATTAACCCCTAGGTTAACCGTACAAGTGCCATGAGGGTCCTCCAGGACCCTCATGACAAAGTTCAAGCACTACACTACACTAGTAACCCTAACTATACCCCATTAACCCATGCTAAACCCTATCTAACCCCAACTGGGCCTGTCTAACCCTTACTGGGCCAATCTAACCCTAATTGGGCCTATTTAAACCTATCTAGACCTAATAACGCTAACTGGGCCTATTTAATCCATTCTAGCCCTATTTAATCCCATTACTTATGAGGGTCTATACAGACCCCCATAAGCCTCCAATCAGTCCCATAAGGGTCTTTGAATACCCTCATAGGACAATTAGAAGCCTAATATTAACCCCATAAATGCCATGAGGATCCTCCAGGACCCTCGTGACACTAAGTACAAACACTACACTACACTATCCCCCCCAATAAACCACTAAATCTAAACTAACCCCCCTCTACCCTAACCTATTAATCCCTAACTACCTAACACTACCTACCTAACCCCCTATTACACTCCCCCCACTACTAATTACACAAAATAAAAAAAACGAAGGTACGCAAAACAAAAAGGGACATTACAAACCCCCCCGCCACTACATAAAAAAAACAAAAAAAACGTACCTTTGCAGATGTCCCTTCTGATCGCACCCCCTAGGAAAAAAAGAAACATCAGATTATTAAAAAAAGAAACATTACATAGAATAAATAAATAGTACAAATACAGTATTAAACTTACCTTTCCAGCATGTCCCGGTCAATCTTCTTCTGTTCTCCGGCTCGGCCCCTGGTAAGAAGATACATAACATTAGTATAACACATACATCAAACACAACAAATAAATAAAATATAAAACATTATAAATTGAAAACTTACCTGTTCCCGATGTCCCCGGCCTTCTCCTCTTCTGCCCCGGCTGGGCCCTTGATAAATCTGCGCTCTAAAGAGCCTCTTCCGGTATGAAATTGGCAATGGCGCCTTCCGATTGGCTGAAAAGGCTGTCAATCACATATCAGCCAATCAGAAGGTGCCAAGGTGTGAGCCAATCAGGATGGGATACATGACTGTACCCCATTCTGATTGGCTGAAGAAATCTTTTTTAAACCGATCTGAAGGCACTATTGCTTTCAGCCAATCACAAAGGGATACACCCCCATGGGGTGATTGGCTGAAGGCATCTGTGCCTTCTGATTGGCTGCAGTCTGATTAACAGTGACAGCAGCCAATCAGAAGGTGCTATTGCTTTTAGCCATTCACAATATGATACACACCCATGGGGTGATTGGCTGAAGGGGTGTGTATCCCATTGTGATTGGCTGAAAGCAATAGTGCCTTCTGACTGGTTTAAAATAGATTGACAGTTCCTTCAGCCAATCAGAATGGGATATAGGGGGGGAGGGAATAGTGTAGTGTAGTGTTTGTACTTGGTGTCATGAGTGTCTTGGAGGACCCTCATGGCACTTATGGGGTTAATTATAGGCTTCTAATTGCCCTATGAGGGTCTTCATAGTTCCTTATGGGACTGATTGGGTTAACTAGAGGCTTACAGGGGTCTGTATAGAGCCCCAGAAGGGATGGGGTTAGATGGAGGCTTATGGGTGTCTGTATAGACCCTCATAAGTGATGGGATTAAATAGGGCTAGATGGGGATAAATAGGCCCAGTTAGGGTTATTAGGTCCAGATAGGTTTAAATAGGCCCAATTACGGTTAGATTGGCACAGTAAGGGTTAGATAGGCCCAGTTAGGGTTAGATAGGGTTAATTATGGGTTAATAGGGTATAGTTAGGGTTAATAGTGCAGTGTGGTGCTTAGCACTTGCAAGGTTAACCTAGGGGTTAATAGTGTCCAATAGGGGTCTATATAGACCCCTATTGGACTGAGGAGGGTAATTATAGTCCCATGTGGCTCTGTATAGAGCCCCATGAGTAATAGAGTTAATTAAGGGCTCATGGGGCTCTGTATAGAGCCCCATGGGTTATTGGGTTAATAAACGGCTTATAGGGGTCTCTATTGACCCCCGTGAGTGACAGGGTTAATTAAGGGCTACAGGCAGCACGTAAAGGGTTTAGGATCCCTTGCTGGCACTTTTTTGTGCCCGTAGGGATTCTTCCAAGGTGCGAGGTTCACCTCATACATTTATGGCTGCGGGTTACTACGTAGCTCTCTCGGAGCCTATTCTCTGACGTTTTTCGGTGTCATCTCGCAAAGCAGGCTGCAAGGGACATATTGAGGAATTGCTCTTCGCAAACAGCAAAAAACTGTCTTTTGCGAGGACCGAGGGAACTACGAGGGCTAATTTAATGAGGGCCTAGGTCTGTAAGTTACTTTTTTTTTTTTTTATGTAGAACCAATAGCATACTAATGAAAACATTTCACGAAACACAAATTTCACCAGACCAATACAATCTATTTCAAAAGTATGGCCCCCATTCAACTGAGATTTCGGGCGATCTGGTAGATGAGAAGTGATGTATCAAGTTAATTTACTATTAAATTGGCATCTTTTTGCGGGCTCCAAATGGGTTAAGAGTTACGGCCTTGAAAAAATTGCGATGGTTAAACCTGTACCTTACACCCTCCCGAAGCATTTGATATTTCACTTTCGCAAGAGTTACAAAGGCTAAAATCGCAAATCGCTATTCAATTGCTCAATTTCCCCAAGCCAGAAAATGTTTTCACACCCGTAAATGACAAATGAAGGAGAAAGTAATATGAAAGCTAGAGAGTACCCGCAAGGGCAGTTACATACCTATTCGTAGCACTGTAAATGCAAATAAAAAATCACTACTGCACTGTAAATAACGAGGAAAACTATGATAGACATTAGCATTAATTGCACAACAGTCTCAAGCTCGCAAATCGACAGGACATTGCATTTATTTTTTGTTTAATTTCGGAGCTAAGTAGATCTCAGGTATCAATGAGTTAATACATATCAGGCTACACTTATGGGCTAGAACAGTATTGGCATTCATTTTCATAATTCTTTATTTTGTGGGTTTGTGAGTCTGATCGCATATCGGACACCCGAACCTAATTGATTGACATGTAACCTCCATGTTTTCCTGCCGTAATGATGACAGTCTCATTTTCTATTGGCTGATTCGAAATGAGAGGTTACGGGTTGCTTAGTTGATCATGTTCCCGCCCTGAACTGCTACGAAACAGTGCATGGTTTATGGTTTTGGCTTTGGGACAGTAACTTGCGGGCTTGAGCAATTGAATAGTATCATAATCGGAGACGAATGGGAGTCTGTAACACACCCGCAGACATGTGGTCTACAACAATCGAGTTGCAGGATTAGAATTGAATGTGGCTCTATGTGTGCAGGTGGTCCCCGGGTTATGGATAATAAACATTTCTGTGAAGTTATTAGGTTCGGATTTGTATGTAACTCAGTAACCTCATGAATATTGTTATTATTATTATTATTGTTAACAATACTATATCGGCTTATATATGGTAATGACATAATAATAATACCCCTGTACTGTAATAATAAGTTACATAAACTATGGTGCTCTTTCTTTTCACTCAAACAATCGGGACATAAAAACAAACTTATACAAAAAGCCTTGTGAGCCCATTCTCAAGTACGAAAAATCAGGTCTTCTGTAATCCAGGGACCTCCTGTATATTGAAACATGGTTATTTAAAATAATATGTATATATGTTTTTAAAAAGGTAGCTCAGAAAAAAAGCTGTCCCTAAAGGGCATTGAACCCAGGACCTTTAAAACCACAGACTATAGCCTTAACTATTGTGCTATCTGTTCTGCTGCTACTCAAGCTGCTAGAGTGATTACAGGTAGTAACAAATCACCCAGCTACTGCCTCATCCAAAGCTTCTAATCTCATACTAATTAATATTCATTATGTTCTGCTCGGTACGTAGCTTATTACTTATTCAGGCAGAGGCAACACACTGAAATAGCCTGACTTCAATTAATCATAACTCCATGATTTCATCATCAATTTTAAAAATTACAAACATTTTTCAAAATGCTTTTTCACCCTCTATCTAATTATGCAGAGCAAATATAGGGACTTTTATGATCCTTTTTTAAATATTGATTGATAGACCAAACATGTCATTTGTTTATCTATTTATATAGGAGGAGAGGAGAGAGTCTGCAGCAGCACTATTTGGGGGAATGGAATCTGGCTGGTTAAGACCATTGATTGGCCCGGAGTATCCACTGAAAAATGCATCACAGGCCCATGTGGATATTATAAAAAACAGTGGAGCTACCGGAAAGATGGTGCTTGTAATCTAAGATAACATCACTGTTTTGTGTTTTCCAATAATGAATAATGGAAATAGAAGTAGCAATCTCATAAAATGAAATTATGAAAAAAATGAGCACTTACGTTCTCAAAGCTACATGTATTAACAATACATTTTTAATTAGATACAGTAATTACTTTGAAGAGTTCAAGTACACAATACAGGTTTAAAAATGTTACTTAAATGTATTTCTTGCTGAATACTTGCCTGTATTTTTTTTTTCTCAAATACATTTTTATTATAATGCTATCTCGCTTGGGTTACATTTTTGATCTGCCTTTATCACTTATACAGTAAAGTTACTGTCAGGGCTGGATTTACGAATGTTTGGAGCCCTAAGCACAATTTTCTTAGGTGTTTCCAAATTTCATGGGATTAAGTTTCCTGAATTATGAATGCATCTGATAAAGAAGAATCAGTAGTGTACGCTTTCCTGTGTGTACTTGGTTATGTAAGCTCCCAGTGGGTGTGCAAAGCTGTGTTTTACTTTCCTGCCTATAACTTTGTAAGTACATTGAACTTATCTATATAACACTTTTTTTTCTCTCCATAATAACTGTCTGTTTCTTACCTAACATTTGAAACCCAGGAAACTTATGTATAGCTTTAAGACTTTTACTATGACTCTTGAATATATCACATATATAGTTGTGAGCGTCCGAATTGTTGCTAATGCTTGCGGGCCACTCGAAAATCCCCTAAGCAAGAGAAAGAAACGAGGCTACACGACCCCTAAACCTGCAAAACACTGCCAGGCACATACGTCAAAATCATCCACATACACAATAGCCGCCATTTTACAATAGTAACTTACAAAATGCAGAATAACACAGCTAAACAAACGGTTTGCCCTCGCGCACTCAGCCTATTTACACTACACACTGCACACATTGCGGACACTTACACCTCAGCTCACCAACACTGCGAATCTACATTGTATGATGCAGGTACATAAAAATAGATTGTTAGCTCTTCAGCACATTGCTTGCTGCATATATTAATTACAATTACGTGAAGTATATTAATTTATAATTTTAATAATTAATTAATTATCATAAAAAAATACATATACAGAAAAAAAAAACACAACACATGATCGCAATAAACGACAAAGGCCTTCACTGCGCGCCTCACAAGGAGCGCCAACGGTGCTCAGAGGACACAAAGTACACCAGAGAAGAGGCTTGCAATAAGCGCCAAAAGGAGATCAGCGCGGACCTTACAATGAGCGCAAAAGCGCCTCTGATACACCAACTGAGAGGCTCGCAATGTGCGCCCAAGGTACTCACACGACTAAAACACTTACTTTCTGTGGCAAACAGCATTACCTGCCTTACAATGTTATTGCCCCGGCATTTTTGACGGGCAAGTTGCTAGTAAATTAATATTTGTAAAAAAAAATTTATATAAACTATATACTCACAAATGTTAACTAAATGTTGATTTTTTTTCACAAATAAAAACCATTTTGTCAGTATCAAATTAATAGTAGACTACCATCACCAAACTACTAGGCTTCGTTATGAAGTTGCATCTATCTATCTCTCTATATGCAGGGTGGTTGGGGGGAGAGAGAGAGTATGAGAGAAAGTACAAGACACAGAGAGAGAGAATAAGAGAGAGAGAACAAGAAACAGAAAGCGAATAAGAGACAGAGAGATACAGTACCCAATATTGAACAGATCTCAGCATTCACAGCTCTCACTGAACTGCAGTGCATACTGGGAGAATTTAGCAGTCCTAATTGGCTGGGGGCAGTGGGAGGGGCTGTCCCTGTAGGATCCCACAGCTTCAGCTCCTCCCAGTCATTTTGATTGGGTGATGCACAGTTCTCCATATCAGAACACAGTTCGGGCAAAACAGAATTTCAACTTTTTTTATTTTTATTATGATCTGTAGTACTGGGCAAGTCACCAGCAGGGGCATAGATCTGACAGGGGATGTCAGTGTGTTTAATGGTCTGCTGATCAAAGAGTTTATAATTTAAATTGAACAATTAAGTTAGTGATGGGGGATTAAGTCAGTGCATTATTTTTGTGAGGGCGGTTGCCCATTTGCCCCTATTTACCAGCCTGTTTAAATGCATAGAAAAAAAGTTCCATATCCCTTTAAGTAAAACCTGTTTAAAATTAATTAAAAGTAACAAGCAATAAAAAGAGCATACGTACGCCTGTAGACATGGCCGGATTACCCGTTAGGCAAACTAGGCAGCCGCCCAGGGACGCTTCCCTGTGAGGAGCGCCACTTCTTAAAAAAAAAATGGTTCCTAGCTTAAAAAAAAATGTTGCAGTTCATGGGCTACTAAGGGGTAACCACCTAAAACATGTCAGTTACAACAGGGAAGGGAACTTACACGTACAGAAAAAGGCAAAAATGGGTCCATGCATACCTTGTGTACTCATCCACAGGGGCTCCTCCACTTCACTGCCTAGGGGCTCCAAAAAGGTTGATATGGCCCTGCCTGTAGACTTCATTGTTAGACAAATATAAGTCGTACACATATATGTGGGTGACGAGGGCAAGCCCCCAGATCAGTTAAACATTCAAATCTTTTTTTCAGCTTTGAGACAAAAGAAAACACACAGTGGTACATTATCAAAAATCCTATTTAGAGGCAGCAAAGAAAACAATTCTTTCAACAACACTTTAAAGATGCCTGAAATTAGCACAAGGCTTTTTTTAAGTTTTATTGAAGCTAAGCATTTAAGTAGATAGAATGGGCAGACCAGATAGGCATTTTTGGTTGGTATTTGCTCTCAAATCTAAATTTCTTTTTTTTTTTTAGTTGCACTAGCAAAGCCACTGATGTTTGGGGATCCTAAAGGTTTCTTGTTTGCAACATACTGTTCTAATTACCTTTTTTCTATCTCAATTATATTACGATAAATTTTAAATAAATACGTTTAAGAAGTTCTGGGTCACAAAACTCCTCATTAATTTTTTTTAAAGAAATACACATTATGTATAGGTTGAATGTATTATAAAGTAATAACTCACATTCCCCTGCACTCATACACCTGTGAATGTTTGCATAGGAAAATAGGATCTATCCTGTTACAGTTATGGCACCAGTGACAGCAGCAGTTGCAGCAAGGAGCTGCTAGATGGCGCTGACAATATTTGACAGTGCTGCCGATATTTGAGAGAAGTTCCAACCCTAACCCTTAAACTAACCCTAACCCTAACAGTTTACACTATGATATCGGCAGCGCCATCTAGCGATATGCCGCTGCCACTGCTGCTGCACTGCTGCCGTAACTATAACAGGAAAGTACCGGAAAATTCAATGCAGTGGGTAATAAGATATAATGTGCTCATCACTGACAATGAAGCGGCACAGCTCACACAGCAAACTAACCGAGCTATGGGATCAGCTGTTTTCGGTCTGGTTATAGAACTGGAAAGATCTACAGAAACTTGCGCAGCCATGTTTATTGTGGGCAAACTTTAAACATATTGGGGGTAATATAAATGTTTACGTTTTGATACCAGAGAAAATCACACAAAGCATATATACTTACTAATTTCATATTAATATATGGGTCCTTTCCCTCTTCACATCCGCCAAAGATTCACCAGCAGTGGCAGCAGCAGTGCAGCCCACAAACAGCAACATGGCGCTGCCGATTTTCCCACTAGTGCTTCACAATGCATATAAGGCATGTCGACAGGAGAGGCCTTGAGCTATGAGAGGCCTTGAGCTATGAGAGGCGCACCGAATATAGCGATGGCCTCGCTGTCGATTCAGCGCCGTCACACAACGTCGGACGAGGTTACAATTTGGGCCTTCCGTAAAACCGGACAATGCCATCTAGCGGCTACTTGCTGGCAAGAATTTACAACGGGATAGATCCAATATATGTACTGACCATTTTTAAGTTAATATTAAATAAAGCTCTGGTTTGCCCTAAACAAATATGGCGCCTTGGACGTCTGTGTCTCAGGTGGTGAGTTCTGCGGTGACTGCTGCTGGTTGAGAGTAATTTGTGTGACTCCAGGGGTAGGTGAATTTTGTTTGCACATTTTATCATTATACTTCATAAAATAATAACAATAAGAGTAATAAAACATCCTAGTTAATATATTTTAATGTTCACCATGATGGCATCATTCAGGGGATTTTATAGTATATACCGTATATATAACATATTTTTATAGTATATACTGTATATATAATATTTTTTATATATATTATACATAAATGATTTTTTATTTATATAAAATATATATGTATATATATATATTTATATTTATTTATATAAATAATAAAAAATCATTTATGTATAATATATATATATATATATATATATATATATAATAAAAAGTTTATACAGACACATGATCTTTGCTACATTTAGATAATTGGTACCAGGACGTAGGACGAGTGGCGAAAAGGACGAGTACCAAAGTACTCCTAAGGAATAATGTAAACGGACTCATACAAGGGCGACAAGTACCAAGGAAACGATGAGCACTGAAGCAATTTTTTCCTTGTCAAAATATGTTGAATACCAAATACGACTGTGTGTATATGTGTATATATATATATATATATATATATATATATATATATATATATATATATATATATATATATATATAGTATTCTATACTAATATATTTTTAAATTGACACCATCACTGCCGATTTCATGTTATTAAATTGTTATTGTTATAATTTTACATGTGATACAAAGGTCCTAAATAATATACAATTTAAAGTTATATATAGTAACAAGTGCTTTATAAATTTTTATTTTGACAAATAACATTGGAAAAAAAAATCTTGGAGACATGAAGCACATCTGTGTTTTCAAGCATTTAAAAGTGCATGTTTTAAACCCTTGAAAACTTACTTTTTATGCAAATTTTTTTTTTTTTATTCCAAAACCTTTTAAAACTTAACTCAAACTAACAGGAAATGCAAAAAGCACATTTTAGTGTGTAGATTGTATTGGCTAGCCTTGGGCAAGACCAAAATCATTTATACTTCTGAATAAGTTTTTGTGCTCTGAGACCTTAATTTGGAAAAAGCAAAACATACGACCCCTTATATAAATGCCCTATTTATGATGCAACACAGAAAACAATTCTTTCTGTGTCATTTCTGCCAGCATTTCTGAACATGTTTCCAAGCCATTGTTTTTATCTTTGTTCTGGAATTTAATCACTGTTCATTACTCCTGGGAATGTGACTTGTTTCACAACTTCAATGTTCCTCTAATATAGTATATTGGCCTTTGCTGCAAGAAATAAGATTTTTTTATTAAAAAAATTAAAATTAATTAATATTTTAGCTGCAGATCTAAATGAAGTCTGTGATGCAAGCTATTAGAGTGCATGGATTTGGTGGGCCTGGTGTCCTTAAACTCCACACTGATGTCCCAGTACCATCGCCACAAGAAGATCAGGTAAGCATATTTTTAATAAATGTATTGATTCAGTCTTCAGAAAAAGTAAACTGAGAGGTGTGCTTATGTTATCCATAACTGAATGGAGGGATAAGGGAAAGGGAACAAGAGGGATGATTTTCTATATCATTAGAGCTTTTAGTACGTTTTCAGAAGCCGATATTAATAAGGATAACTGCAAGGCCTGCTCCTGAATAAAAGTAAATGCCCTGGACCTTTTCTGTTTTCTGCCTGCACGCTGTGGAGGCCAATTTGCACTAGGTGGCGCCCCAATATTTATGTCAATTTTCTAGGGTTAGATTTAGATTTAGGTTTAGGGTAGTGGCAGATGATAAAACTGACGAAACTCTAATGGCCGGTGGCCGCCACAGCTGGCGGGCAGCAAACACGAAAGATCCAATGCCCTTCTCAACTGAATAACATTTGCCAACATATCATGAATGCTTCCAGGTACCAGCAGACATATGAGCATCTTCATAAAAATGAACTTTATGATATTTTCCCTGCCTGATTATGCTCTTCCTTAGTCTTTCAAAGTATTTATTTTAATTACACAATTTTCTTTATTACTTCTAACACACCTCCGATGTTTGTTTCTTTCCTCAAGTGGACATACATCTTAAACTAATTTGTAAGCCACTAGTTTTCTTCTTATTTCTATGGAGCTTCTTATATACCGAAAATGTTTTACCCTGCACTTAAGGTATTAATCAGAGTCCATGCATGTGGCGTAAATCCTGTTGAGACATATCTTCGAGCTGGTACATTCCCTAAAAAGCCACCTCTGCCATATACTCCTGGGTCAGACGTTGCTGGAGTAATTGAAGATGTTGGAAAGAATGTGACCTCATTCAAGGTAATGCATCTTAAGTTATAACAACAAACTTTTCCTGTTTGTTACGTTATAAAATTTTCTCAGGGTGCGCAAAGGGATATCTGGAATATAGGACCCAACTGTACAGAATTATTGTCAAAAGACTGTCCTTCAGATATAACTATACCTCTGTTTATTTCAACATGCTAGTAAATACCATTACGTTGCGTGTAAAGATGTCTATATTTAAAATCTGCTATTTTAAAGAACTTCACTTCAAAATTGGCAAAATATTTAAATTACTGTTTTTTTTTTTTTTTTTGCTTTCTAAAAATTTTTTGCTGTGTTCAAGTGTTGTTTTAAGGCCAGTAGGTGGTGCTGATGACTACAATTACCATTAAAGGTATATGGAAGTTTCCAGTATTATGAATACTAGATAGAGGAAAATCCGTGTATGCAAACATTTTTTGCACACAAAATTCCCAAAATGAACATTAATAAACATACCCTAAAGTTTTCAAAATATGTCCAGTTTTCTGACATCAATGTTATGTATGTTTCTGATATAAGCAGTATGTGTTAGATAAGAAAAGGTTAAAAACATGGAAATGCCCATATACATTTTTTTCATTGTACTTTGTATTGCAATCACCTATAATAGTTGTGAGCAAGCGGGTTGTTGCTAACGCTGCGGGCTCGCATAGCGAGCCTAGGGCTGCAATTGCTGGCATGGAGCGCCAAAGGTGCTCCTTGCCACCATCTGCGGACCTCGCAACATTTACGGACTTACGCCAAACAAATACGAGAAGCGTGACTTAGAAAAAAAAACATTACGACCTCGCAAAGATACGACTTTAACGGCCAACCCGTGAAAAAACCCCATAAAAAACATACCCACACCAAGGGGGGCACCCAGGACCTCTGCAAGTTAGGTTACACCTCCATTTAAGTCCAAAATCCAGAGTTTAGAGACACGAAAATCCCTTGAGAGAAAAAATGGCCGCCGACTAAAACGAAAACGAGGCTACAGGACCCTAAACACGCAAAACACCACCAAGCACAGACGCATTTTCACAAAACCCGTACGAGCTACAAGATACACCATTAGCAAGGACGCTACATCATACACAGCCGCGTACCACATTCGCCGCCAACAATACAACAATAACTTACACAATGCAGAATTACACATCTAACCTAATGGCTTCCACTCGCGCACGCAGCCTATTTTCACTACACACTGCACACATTGCTAACACTTACACCTCAGCTCTACAACAGTGCAAACCTACATTGTATGCTGCAGGAACATCAAAACAGATTGTCAGCTCTTCAACACACTGCTTCCTACATATATTACTTCCAAATAGGTAAAGTATATTCCTTTATCAATGTATTATTTCTTTGATTACCATGCACCAAACAGCATTAGCTCACTGACAATTTCATTGCCTTCATTTTTTGACGGGCAATATTCTATTACAACAATATTACACACTTTTAGGGCTGAAAGTAGAAAATAATAGTGATTTAATATGCAGCGATGTATAGTTTACATCCAGTAGTCAACATTACATTTTGTTTTAAGGAATTATTACACCAAAGCTTATTTTCTTTAATTTTTTCTGTGTTCTCAGAAAGGTGACCGCGTGTTTTGTACACGGACCATTACAGGCGGATACGCAGAGTACACGGTTTCATCTGTGGATACAGTTTTTCCTCTGCCAGAGCAGCTGAGCTTCAAACAAGGAGCTGCCTTGTCTACCCCGTACTTCACTGCCTATCGAGCACTTATTCATAAGTAATTTCACAAGATTATGTGCCAAATTTGTTTTTTTTCCAGCATTTTATATAAAAGAGTGTATTATGTTTATATCTTTATATAAACTATAAATATATATATATATATTATATAAATATTAATTGATAGAACATTAATTGGAATGAGAAAATATAATTCATGCAATCTTTATTTTCTTTTCTTTTTCTTTTTTTCTTCTTTCTTCTCTTCCTCTTCCTTATCTCTCTCTCCTACTCTCCTTTCCTCTGTCTCCTCTCCACTTTCCTCTACCTTATTTCTCCTTTTCCCCTCTCTTCTCCACTCTAATTTCCTCTCCTTTCTCTCTCTTCTATCTTTGCTCTCCCTTCTCTCTCCTTTCCCCATCTATCTTCTCAGTCTCCTTTCCTCTCTCTCTCTTCTCTCTCTCTCCTTTTCTGTCTTTGCTCATCGTTCTCTTTCTGTACTTTTTACCACATCCCTCATCTACAGTCCTTTCCTCTCTCCCCCTTCTGTCTTTGGTCTCCTTCGTTCTCACTCCTCCTCTCTTTCCTTTCGGTATTTGCTCTCCTTCCTCTCTCTTCTCCCTTTTCCTCTCTCCTCCCTTTTCTCTCTCGTCTCCCTTTTCTCTCTCGTCTCCCTTTTCTCTCTCGTCTCCCTTTTCTCTCTCGTCTCCCTTTTCTCTCTCGTCTCCCTTTTCTCTCTCGTCTCCCTTTTCTCTCTCGTCTCCCTTTTCTCTCTCGTCTCCCTTTTCTCTCTCGTCTCCCTTTTCTCTCTCGTCTCCCTTTTCTCTCTCGTCTCCCTTTTCTCTCTCGTCTCCCTTTTCTCTCTCGTCTCCCTTTTCTCTCTCGTCTCCCTTTTCTCTCTCGTCTCCCTTTTCTCTCTCGTCTCCCTTTTCTCTCTCGTCTCCCTTTTCTCTCTCGTCTCCCTTTTCTCTCTCGTCTCCCTTTTCTGTCTTTTCTCTCCTTTTTCTTTCCTTTCCCCGCTCATTCCACTCCCCTGGCTGACGTGGTGGGGCTATGATATGATGGGCGAAGCTACATCATTTTATACATTGTGGGGCTATGGCGTGGGGCGCTACAGTGCGCCTGCGCATAGTAGTGTTTTCATGCGTGACAGACACTGTTTTTATATTATAAAAGAGAAAACAATTTAAAGAAGAGCAATAAAAAGATAAATGGTCGAAGGGAGAAGGAATGTAAGCTTGGGAAAAGCACAAGGGGCTTAATTAAGCCAAATTGTTAAGTAGTTAGAATTGGCAGAACAAATGGGACTTTTTGGTTCCTCACTTCCGTGAAATCTTTATTTATACTATAGTGGATTTGTGCAAAAGTAATTTGGTTATCTTTACTATCCTTCTTGAAGGCTTATTTCTGTGAACTAGAGAAATCCCTGGAAGGAGATGAACTGAATTTGGTTACAAATAACAGAAATAGAAAATATCACAGTTCAATATTTATTTATTTTTGATTGTAATTGTATTATCATGAAATGAACCTGCAAAAGTACTTTTTTTTAATCTGTTGAACCAGAGGCACTGATGTACATTCAATATTCACAGATGAATGTTTTTGCTGTATTTATCTTTTCCTTTTTGTATTTCCAGTAATATTTTTATTTTTTTTATTTTTTTTATTTAGAGTCCAAGGAAAACCAGGAGAGACGGTTCTTGTGCATGGTGCAAGTGGTGGTGTAAGTACTAAACATGGCAGTAATTATTTTTTTATCTGTATGTGATTGAGATTTACATTTGGTACAGCAGAAAACACAACTGGGACCTATCCACTCTGGTAGCGCAGCACAAGACAGCAGCAGTGGCAGTGAGCATCGGCTAGATGGCGCTGCCGGTATTCCGGTGCCATATCATAGAGTCAAGGCTTAGGTAATTGGTTAGAGAAGGGGTTAGGGTTAGTTCAAGGATTAGACTCACATTATAAGCTTAGAACTTCTCTCGCATATCGGCTGCGCTGCAAAATATCGGCAGTGCCATCTAGCGGTTGGAGGCTGCACTGCAACGGCAGACCTGTCCCTACACCATAATCGGATAGATCCTACAACTGATAATGTAATACATATAAGGTTATTTACATTTATTCAAATGACCCCAATACATAAAAATTCAGTTAAATAGTAGTTTAGAAATAGAAATAATGGAAATATGCTAACATTTTGCATATATGATCTAGCTTGAGCCTTAGTCATGGCTGTAAATACACTTTGAAATAGTTAAAGGAACATGACACAGCTGTTTCAATTTCAATTCATCATTGGTCTCTACAACACAAATGAAGCATACATTGATGATTGTAACGGTCATCTTTTAAGTCAGCCCGATGATGAAGGATGGATGATGAAGAAATGTTTAATGTGAACACACCTCAAGCAATTATCTTTTCTACCAGCCTTGGAAGGGATAGAGACACATTGTAGGTTGCAAATTAGAGTTTCTTGTACATTGCACATTTGTAGTGAATCAGTTTGATAAGGCAATGAGCTAGTTAACATAGAAAGGGGTTGTTGGGATGTGGTTTATCCCAACTCTAGGGCCACTAGCGCTTAGGCGATGTTCAGAGTAATATGGCTGATGTTGTCCACTTTATTTGAAAAATTATATTGTTGGTCTTCAGTTTTTCGGGACACTGTTCGATGTCTAAAAGATATGAGAAAAATAAGGGGTGGGGGAGAAAATAGAGTGTACAGATCACTCAGGGTTTTGACCAATCACATATATAGTTGTAAGCAGTGCGGGTTGTTGCTAACGCTTGCAGGCTTGTGTAGCGAGCCCGCCGCAACTGCCAAAGGCCCTCCAGGTGCTGGTGGAGATGAGCGCTCATCCCAACGAACCCCTACCACTTTTGGTCCGCATTTGCAGAGGTGGAGGCTCTACAGACTTACACAAAAAAAACAAAAAACGCTGCACTTCCAATGGAAAATTTACAGACTTACCATAACAAAATACGAGACGCGGGACTAAGAAAAAAAAACATTGCGACCTCGGAAAAATACGACCTTGATGGCCGAACAGCGCGAACCTTAAAACAATAAAAACACAATAAATACCCCCCAAAAATACATAAAAACCTAACCCACATCAAGGGGGGGGGACCTCTGCAAGTAAAGTTACACCTCAATTTAAGCCTAAATTCACGAGTTTAGTTAGACACACGAAAATCCCCTAAGCGAGAGAAAAAATGTCCACCGAAAAAAATGAAAACGAGGCTACAGGCCACTAAAGACGCAAAACACCACCAAGCACATATGGATTTTCAAGAAACCCGTACGAGGAACAACATACACTCTTAGCAAGGACGCTACATCATACAGAGCCGCGTACCACATACACATTAGCCGCCATTTCACACCACAAACTTCCACAATGCGGAAGTACACAGCTACCCTAACGGCTTCCCCTCGCGCACGCAGCCTATTTAAACTACACACTGCACACTTTGCTGACACTTACACCTCAGCTCCACACCACTGCAAACCTACATTGTATGCTGCAGCAACATCAAAACAGATTGTCAGCTCTTCAGCACAATGCTTCCTGCATATATTACTTCCAAATAGGTAAAGTATATTAATTTTATTAATGTATTAATTATTTCATTAGCATACAAAAACAAATATACACAACCCCCCCCCAAAAAACTCAGAATAAACAAAAAAAAAAATACAACAGCCTCGCAATGAGCGCCGAAGGATCTCGGACCACCAACAAAATTAATGTCTCGACCAAACAGCATTACCTGCCTTACAATTTTGACGGGCAATTCGCTAGTCACACATAATAGTTCTCAAACTACGAGATGCCGAAGGCGCTCATCGCCTGTGAGCCTCGCATAGCGAGGTGAGCCGTTAAGGCACTAAAACTCACAGCACAAAGGCGATGAGCACCAAAGGCGCTCATTGCCTGTCTGCCTCGCAAAGCGAGGCGAGCAGTGAAGGCTATGAAACACGCGGGACTTAGTTACCAAATACTGAGTAAACGTGCGATCACCAGTCTGCAAGCAGTGGACAAACGCGGGACTTAGAAAAAAAAAATTACGACACGCAGGACTTTGAAAAAAAAAATACGAGATAGGAAGAATACAAGGTTAATGGCCAAACCGCAAAAAAACTATAAAAACATACTAAATACACAAACAAATACTACAAAAACATCACACACCGCATAACAGCCAGGACGTCCGGGAATGAGGTGGAATGCAAATTTTAATGAGATTTGGACAAGTTTCGCCCCTCGAAAATCGTCTAAGCGAGAAAAATAATGACCGCCCAAAAAAATGAAAACGAGGCTACACGACCCCGGATCGTGCAAAACACTGCCAAACTCATAGCACTTTCACACAGGAACGTACGAAATACAAATACACTATTACAAATGACGAAAAATGCTCACGAGCCGCGTAACACATTAATAAAATTCCAAATCTACAATGACATTTTACACAACTAAACTAACGGTTTTCCCTCGAGCATGCAGCTTATTTCCAATGCACAGTTGGTACATTCATTAAATGTCATCATCAGGCCACCAACATGCAAACTGTATATTGTATGCTGCTGGAAAATACAAACAGATTGTTAGCTCTTCAGGCTATTGATTGATGGATATATTAATTACAAATTGGTAAAGTATATTAATTTATTGAAGAACTAATTAATTCATTATTAGTTAACTAAATATAGATAAATATATATCTCTCATTCTGATGAGTGACGAAGGTGCTCAGAGGAGCAAAAGTACACGAGAGGAGAGGCTCGCAATGAGCGCCAAACACGCTCAGTGCCAGGTTCACAATGAGCGACGAAGGTCCTCAGAGTACAAAAAGCTTTACATTATGTGTCAAACAGCATTCCCATGGCTTCAAATGTTATTGCCCCATCATTTTTGACGGGCAAGTCGTTTGTATATAATAATAAGAACACTTTTATAAGTGAGTAGACTCTCACCTTTGAATACCTCAGATATATGAGATTTTCATGTAGCTTCTTGTCAGATTTCCTCCTTAATTGGCGTCCGTTGCTTCTATTTTTTTTTTGTACTACTGTTTATAATCTATTTATTACTCCATATGAATTATTGATTATATGAAGAGGGTTTCTCATAACTGTATTTGATTTTATACTATCCATTTATTCTATTAATTTTATTATTTTTTAGTATTAATCAATCGTAATTCTTCTTTATGCTTTGTTTTAACTTATTATAGACATATTTATGTTGTAAAGGTCTGAATTGAAAAAAAACAAAAAAAAAACATGATCTTTACTTGTAAATCCTTTAATCCTTTTTAATGTATCTTATTACTTTTGCGCTACAGCTAATTTGTCACTACTTTGAAAAACAGAAATATCACTCATTGTATATTCTTTGGCAGGTCTGCAATGCATTGGGATTGATGCATGTAACAAACTAAGGCCCTCATTCAAATGTGATTTGGCCAATTGAATAGGGCTCTAAATAAGCCCATAGAATACTTTTTTTAAAGAAGTTATTAGTTAGTGAAGATCTTGCTTTTGGATAGAAGTTCACTAACTAAAAACTTCTTTAAAAAAATATGCTATGTGCTTATTTAGAGGCCTATTCAATTGGCAAAATCGCAATAGAATGATGCCGTAAGAACATTGGCAGCTGTGTAAACCATGAGCATAAGATCATTTTTAGAAAAAAATATATTTTTCATTTTATAGTAATTCTTGAATTTTTTTTGTAATTTGTTGTTTCCCATAGCTGTTCAAATTAACTCTGGATTATATATCGTGCTCTATAGCCATTTTAAGTTTATGAATATATTTCTGGTTTGGTCCAATGTTGTGAATTAGTGTATGTTTTGTGGATATTGTTCCACTTTATTGTAGGGCATTCAGCCAGTTTGTGGGGCACACCATAGCCCTCCAGATAGGAGGTCTCTGAAATGCGACACATGTTGCATAGACTTTTCTTCTAACTGGTATTTTGTACCTTAATTGTATTGAATCATTGGTTTCGCCAACTAAAATGTACTGAGCACCTTATTGGTGTATATATATTTTTAACAAGTTTATAATTAAGATCCTTTTTTTTTTATTGTTGTTCTCATGTAACAAACTAACAACATTGGCACCTGTGTAAACCATTAGCATTAGATCATTTTTAGAAATTGTTTTTTTTTTTTTCATTTTATAGTGGTTCTTTAATTTATTGGTAAATTGTTGTTCCCCATACCTGTTCAAATTAACTCTGGATTATATATTATGCCCTTTAGCCATTAGTGTCATAGGAAACGTACAGATATCTGATATATTCATTTGATCCTTTTTTTATTTTTAGCAGGTTTGTCGCATATATAACTTGAGCTTGGGGCATTTCTTACTGCTTACTCATCCACAATTCCAAAAGGGAATTCGCTTCACTAGAAAAAGGACATGTCAAAATTCGACAAGCCTTAAATGCAGGACTTCTAGTAACTGACTAGTTGCAAAAATATGTTAAAATAAAAAAAAGTTGTTTCCTTGGTAATTTAATTTGTAGTTCTGCATGTTTTTATTGTACTGAATTTCCTGAGCCTCTGTGTTCTTGAATATTTTAATAGCACATTTGCCTAGGCATGCAATATATATATATATATATATATATATATATACTACATGTATATCCCTAGGGCATGGGTACATTTATTTATTCATGTTTGCTCTCTGTGACATTTTCTTTTTTTGGTAGGTTGGAATGGCAGCTTGTCAGATTGCCAGAGCCTATGGATTCAAGGTGCTCGGCACAGCAGGTACTCCAGAAGGATTACATTTGGTTTTGAAAAATGGAGCATATAAAGTATTCAATCACAAGGCGAAGGATTATATTAATAAGATTCAGGTAATACTTAACTGGTCAAAATAACATTGTTAAAAATGTTATATATTTTTTTTAAGATTTCAGTAAAATATTTCTTCATTAAATGTATTATGCTGCATAAGAGAATTTTTTTTAAATATTGCAAAATATGAGCCTTACTCAATTTGAATATCTCATCTCGTGGAATACAGGCCGTATGTCCGCGGGCCTGCTTTGAGCTTGAACTCTGCTACAAATCTGGTGCTATTCAATTGAACAAGCCCGCAAGTTATGGGCCAAAAGCCCAAACCATAAACCATGCAATCGTATGTAGCATTTAAGGGCGTGTACATGATCAGTTAAGCAAGGCCGTAACTACCGATTTAGAAACAGCCAACAGAAAATGAGACCGTCCTCATCATTGCGTTAGTAAAACATGGAGGTTAATGTCAATCAATTCGGGGGTCCGATATGCGATCGGACTCGCAAAACCTCAAAATACTAAATAATAAAAATCGATGCCGATACTGTTCTAGTCCATGTGGGTTGCCTGATATGTATTAACTCATTGATTCCTGAGAACGAAATAACCCCGAATTGAAACATAAAAAAAAAAAATTTTGATTTCAGATTTGCGAGCTTGAGACTGTTGTGCAATTAATTCTAATGTCTTTCATTAAAGTGCTGTATTTATTTTCTTTTTGCATTTACAGTGCTACGGACATGTCTAACCCCTGTGCGGGTCCCATCTGGGACATTTGCCGTTTACGGGTGTGAAAACATTTGTGGGCTTGTGGAATTGTAACAATTGAATAGTGATTTGCGATTGTAGGTCTTGGGGACAGAAAAGATCAAATGCTTAGATGGGGCGTAAGCTACGGTTGCAACAACCGCAAGGAATTCAAGCCCATAACACGTAGCCAGCTTGCAAAAAGACGCCAATTGAATGGCTCCAGTAACTTACAATTACTCATTTGAAGTGCAGCAATGTTTTAATCTGTGTGAAAACAGCTTTTGCTGCAATGTTTTAAAGGGATATGGAAATTTTCTGAATTGTATTAGGTATGTAATATACCTGTGTATTTATTTACTTTTATGCATTATATTTTATTAATGAAAACCTAAAAGCTCTGTTTTTAATGCTTAAAATCATACAAATAGTTTCTATATTGGATCATGCCCTAAAGCAGTGGCCCCCAACCTTTTTGGCACTGGGGACCATTTCCATTAAACAACAATGTTCATGGCCCGGTGAAAAAAAAACTTCTAAGCCCACCAAGGAGGAGGGGCAAAAATGTTTTTGAGTTGCCCGCCTCCAGTGCCAGATGCTGTGGCAGAATATGGAGCACATTTCCCTGCAAGTGCCACATTACTGCACAGGTTCAGAGCCAGCATAGGAAATGTGCGCCGCACTCTGCCTCACGTTATGAATTGTTCTGCCATAATCTGCCACATGTTATTTGCTTTTCACTTAATAATCTCAGCTAATTATCTTTTATATGTAGGAAGCTACAGAAGGAGAAGGTATAAATATCATATTGGAAATGCTCTCAAATGTGAACCTCAGCAATGATTTACAACTTCTCTCAGATGGTCGCAGGGTAATGGTAAGGATGGTGTACACCTCCCTCCACTGCTATGAAGAATGTCTTGTATATTGCAATTCATAAACTATGTTCTACAGGTAATTGGCTGCAGAGGTCCTACTGAGATCGACCCAAGGAGTACCATGGCTAAAGAGTCCAAGATAATAGGAGTAGCAGTATTCAGTGCAACTAAGGTAATATACATGTAATAAAAATTAGTTTTTTTTTTTTTTTTTTATTTAAATTTCTTTATTGTATTTTAAATATATACAAAAATATGTTAGAAAACATTCATACAAAGATACATAAAATTCATAAAATACATAGGGAAATGATAATTTACCAGTGTTTTAAGAAGTATATCATAGATTCATAAACATATTTCCAATGGTGTAGGAGGCACTGTATCATTTAGGCTTCCAAGTATTATAAAATATTAGAAATATTAAGAAAGAGAAAAATCGTTATCCCAAAGAAACCATTTATGATCATAGTTCCCTTTACAATTCAATGAAGTTTTCATGTTTCTTTCAAGTAATCTTACCCTGTGTATCATTCTCCTAATTTCACTCCATTCCTAAAGGATTTTAATTTTCCAGACTTTCACAATATGCCACTTCACCACATATAAAATATCAAATATCTACATTTCACAACAATGTCTTCAATGGGGACGTGTAATATAATAATGTCTGGAGAAAAGCGGATTCTAATCTTTGTAATATCAAATATCTTATCAATACATTCTCTTCAGGGTTTTTGTATTAACTTGCATTGCCGCCGTAAATGGAAGTACGTACTTCTCTCTCCACATCCACGCCAACATTCGTCTGAGTGGATATGATCAAACTTTTTTTAAATTTACTGGTACTAAATACCAGCGTTGCAATATCTTAAAATAAGGTTCGCTATATGATGAACATACTGTATGGCGGCTTTCTTAGTGATTTTAAATGTATTAAACCAGTCTTTAGTGGGCCATATTTTCCCCAGATCTTTATCCCAAAGATCCATTCTGCTGGTCTTCTATTCCTCATCCATTTTCAAAATACTATTACATTTACATATGATCCTTTTCTTTTTTTGATCCACAATCAGTAGTTCCATTGGTCTAAATTATCTATAGTTTGCCAATGGAAATCCCAACTTGACCAAATTAGATTTAACTGATAGAAGATCAAGCCATGTAATCTCTGGATCAAGTGGTTTAAGCAATTTTGACAAAACAAATTTATGAACTAAATAAAAATCAGCTAGTATATTATAACTAGTACCAAGAGAGAGAAAGATCCTTTTTTAGGGCACACCTGGGAAATCCAATTCTCAGAAAAAGAGAATGAACTAAATGTTAAAACTTAACTTTTAATAGTAATAATAAAATCCACTTAAAATACATAAACGTAGGTAGCAGAGAGTAAATTATATGAAGTTTACTGGGAAAATGCCACTATTGTGGAAAATGCCACTATGAGGTAGACCATAAAAAGTGCAATGTGCTAGTATAGTCACTGATAAAGTGGCTAGTAGATAAGAAATAAGGTGCTATAAAGTGCTACTAGTGATAAGGTGCCAGGTGCTATGACACAAATGATAAGGTGCCAAGTGCTATGACACAAATGAGAAATATATATAAGTGAAGCAAGTGTATCACTAGAATATGGTTGCCTATAAGGTGCAGTATAAGTAAATATTAGCAGCTATTAGCTGAACAGGAATCAGTAAACCAAATGAAGAATATGGCAAGGGGTACAGGATAGGAGTAAAGATATTGAGAAATAAATGCCCCCAGAGTACTGATATCATGTTAGGTAATGTTCTCAATATCTGTGTATCTCAAATACCCCAGTGCCTAAATAGCAGCGTTGCCTTCAGGATATACCCATAACCAGTAGCTACTGCCTTCCAAGTCCACTAAACTATTGCTGAAATAGCCTAACTAATGCAGTGGTGAAGGGGCTTTATGCTATGGGCCTGAATATGAAAACGCTGACTCTTTGCTAGTCACGCCGTGGTCTAGACGCAAGGTAATGACGTCATAGACTCGCGACGGCGTTCCTACGTGCACCCGACGCACGTTTCTGGAATTTCATCAGGGGTGCATATTATATTATAACCCCTTGTTTTCCATTTTGTAATTATACAGTCAAGATTAACCTGCCAAAAATTTCTATCGGGGTTAAAAGAGATGGGTATTCAGCCCATTGTAGTTTATCTCTCTTCAAATACTAAAATGTTATCAAGGAGAAAATTCCAAAAGGCAAATTTCACTGTTGAACGTTATTTATATTGGGGAAACCATAATAAAAGATTTAATGGAGAGGAGTTACATATTTCTTGCTCTATATAATACCATTTAGCTTGGTAAGAAATTATCACCAAGCTTAACAGATGGTTTAGACTTGTAGAGTCATGTAGTTCATATTCAGAAGTCCAAACCATCTTTTTCAATGTTCCTCTTGGTTATAGCCAGAGTGATTCTTTGTTTTTTATATTAGTACAAAAAAAATTCAACAGACTTTGAAGTCTGTTCAATAGAAATCTGGATAAATGTTGTGGTATACTCCTAAATAAATACATAATTTTAGATATAATTACAGTTTTAATCAATGTAATTCTACCAGACAAAGAGAAAAAGCTTGCCTTCCAATCCATTAAAATTTTCCTAATTTGTTCAAATTTTCAGAATATTTCTAGTTGAAGAAGAGAAAATAATTCCAAGATGATGAATTTTATTGTCGTTTCAATTGAACTTATATATATCTCTTATCTGAGCAAAGATCTCAGCTTGTATTTTTACTGATAATATTTCAGATTTAGAGTTATTAATCTCTAGAATTTACCAAATAGGTTCAAAATTTCAATAAGAGGTATTAGAAAATTTGCTGGGTCTGACAAAGTAAGTATGATATTATCAGCATACATCATAATTGTATACTGTTCTTTACCAATTGCAATCCCCTTAATTCCGTTGTTATCTGTTATTAATGATTCCAGAGGTTCTATGGCTAAAATAATAATTAAGGGGGCCAATGGACACCCCTGCCTAGTTCTCTTTTGTAATTTTAAATCTATCGGTCTCAAAACCATACCACAATATTCGGGCACTAGAATTTTGATAGAGAGCCATAATTGCCTTTGATCCAAACTCCACTAGGTCAAACTTTGCTTAACACTGCCTCAATAAAAGTCCAGTTAACTCTATTGAAGGCCTTCTCGGCGTCTAAGGAAAGAGCCAAGAAGGGAAGATCTACTTTTTTACAGAGTAATTGATTAAATTAATGAGGCAACATGTATTTGTATTGTCGGTTGGTTAAGAATCCCACCTGAGCTAAGTTGACTAGTTTAGGTATAAATTTACTTAGTCTATTTGCAAGAACTTTAATGTAGATCTTAAGATCAACATTTATTAAGGATATTGGACTATAATTGGTATGATTTTCTGGATCACTACCTGGTTTTAATACATTAATAGAGAACTGGCAGGTAAAAATACTGAACATAAATGGACAACATTTAAATCCTTAATAAATATACATACACATCGGCATATACCGTGTGGGAATAAAAGTAAAAGGAGTAAATCCCATCCAATGTGGCTTAACAATGATTTAAAAATCAAGATACGGAGTAAAAAACAGGCATTTAAATTATACAAACAAGAGGGGACAGAGACTGCCTTACAGGAATACAAGGAAATCAACAAGGCTTGCAAAAGGGCGATTAGACTGGCTAAAATAGAAAATGAAAAATGAATTGCAAAAGAAAGTAAGACTAACCCTAAAATATTTTTTAAGTATATTAACGGGAAGAAGACGAGGAAGGAAGCTATAGGAACATTACAATGTGACACAGGCCGTCTGATAATTAGTGACCAAGAAAAGGCAGGTGAGCTAAATAGGTTCTTTTCTTCAGTATACACAAGGGAGGTACCAGTGGTGGGGACACAGCAACATAATGGGGCTACACTACCTTCATCAAATAACAGGAAGAAATCCAAAAGAGGTTGGAAGAAATAAATGTTAATAAATCCCCAGGTCCTGATGGAATACATCCAAGGGTACTGAGAGAACTGGGTTCTGTAATAGCCAAACCATTATATCTAATTTTTCAAGATTCAATCAACACTGGGTCGCTACCAGATGACTAGAGAAAAGCAGGGAGCAAGAGCAAATCCAGGGAATTATAGACCTGTAAGTCCCACTTCTGTAGTGGGAAAGCTTTTAGAGGGGTTAATAAGGGATACTTTACAAAAATATGTCTCTTTGCACAAGATTATAAGTAGGAGTCAACATGGATTTATGAGGGATATGTCATGTCAAAAAAATCTAATTAGTTTCTCTGAGGAAGTTAGTAGGAACCTCGATCAAGGTAACTCAGTGGATGTAGTCTTTTTAGATTTTGCAAAGGCTTTTGATACAGTGCCACATGGGAGACTATTGTGCAAACTAAGGGATACAGGAATTGCAGTACATTTCTGCACATGGATTGAGAGCTGGCTAAAAGACAGGAAGCAAAGGGTTGTTGTAAATGGAACATACTCCGATTGGACTAATGTGGTAAGTGGGGTTCCTCAGGGTTCAGTATTAGGTCCTCTCCTTTTTAACATATTTATTAATGACTTAGAGGTAGGATTGGAGTGTGGTGTCTCCATTTTCGCTGATGACACAAAGTTGTGCAAGGTAATTAAATCGTATAGTGATGTGCTTTCCCTCCAAAGGGATTTACATAAAATTGAGGAATGGGCATCTAAATGGCAGATGAGATTTAATACGAATAAATGTAAAGTTATGCATCTGGGAAGGAAAAATAGCCATGCAATTTATAATCTTAATGGAGCAAATCTAGGTGTATCAGATATTGAAAGGGATTTGGGAGTGCTTGTGGACAACCACCTAGGTAACAGTGCTCAACGCCAAGCAGCAGCTGCAAAGGCAAATAAAATATTAGCATGTATTAAGAAGGGTATAGAAGCTAGGGAAGCAAATATAATTCTGCCACTATACAAATCTCTAGTACGCCCTCATTTGGAATATGGAGTACAATTTTGGGCACCACTTCATAAAAAGGCCATTTTAGAGCTGGAAAAGGTACAGAGGAGGGCAACAAAACTAATAAGGGGAATGGAGGGGCTAAGTTATGAAGAAAGACTAATCAAATTAAACTTATTTTCTCTAGAAAAAAGGCGTCTAAGAGGAGATATGATTACCTTATATAAATACATCCAGGGTCAGTATAAAGATTTGTCAAGGGAGCTTTTTGTGCCAAGAGGTTTTCAACTGACAAGAGGACATCCCTTGAAGTTAGAAGTAAAAAGATTCCACCTTAAAGAAAGAAAAGGGTTCTTCACAGTAAGGGTGGTTAATCTGTGGAATTCTCTACCAGAGGAGGTGGTGACAGCGGATTCGATAGATAACTTTAAAAGGGGACTGGATTTATTTCTAATTAAAAAGGAAATTCAGGGTTATCATGGATAATTGGAGGGGCAGTATTGATAGTTAATCCGCATATTGCAAATCAGAGGAGATCTTAAAAGGTTGATTTTGATTTTGATTTTCAACCTTAAATACTATGGTCCTCATTCAATTAGAATTTTGGCAATTGAATAGGGCTCTATATAAGCACATAACATATTTTTTTGACATCATTTTTTAGTTGTTAAAAACCTTGGTTTTGGATAGAGGTTTAGTAACTAAAAAGTTCTGTGAAAATTTTTTGTATGTGCTTATATAGAGCCCTATTCAATTGGGCAACTCGGAATTGAATGAGGCTCTATGTAACTATGTAATAATACAGATTTCTGCCATTTCCCGGAATTCTTAATTTCATTAAATAGATCACATAGATGAGAGGTTAGGATGGAGCTAAAGGATTTATAATACAAACTTATATATCCATCTATACCAGGAGATTTATTTAACACAAGTGTAGAGATAACTTTTTCGATTTCTACATTATTAATATCTCTATTCAATTTGAGAGTCACAGACTAGTCAAGTTTTGGAAAGACATGTAATAAAGGTTTGATAGAGTATGTTTTAAAGGAAACTATTGTTTCCTTTATTAGGTTATGTATTTTGTTGTTGTTCAGTTGTGTCCGACTCTCCGTGACCTATGGACCACAGCATGCCAGGCACAATTGTTATGTCTCTGGTGCTTATCCATAAGGTTTCCATAGCAAAGATATTGGAGGGGGTTGCCAATTCCTTCTCCAGTGGACTCTAATTTGTCTAATCTCCCTGAGATGACCTGCCCATCTTGGATGACCCTACATGGTACAGCTTCATTGATGTACACAGGCCCCTTCACCACAACAAGGTAGTGATCTAGGAGAGGTTGTACAAAAGGATTATACCAGTCATAATTTTGCTATATGCCAACAGAAATATGATCTAATAAAAGTTTAACTATTTATCAGCTTTATATACTTAGATTAAAGGCACATTAGAGGCATTTTGTTTAATTGTTACAATTGAAAGTGGGTATTTTGATAATGTACCACTATATGTTTCAAATAATGCTCTAAATATATAGCAATGTATTCTGGAGTCTGTATATATATCAGAACTTGATTGGGATCATGATTTCAGCCCTATCCTCTTGGAACCCAAAAATGACTTTGATTTCAGATATTTGGGTATGGATTGAAAGAATTGAAGAAACTCCATAAAGGCCTGGATATCTCATAATACTTATTTATCATAAGTATCAGATCATCTGTAAGAATTTCTGAAACCACATATGACATTAAAAAAAATCTAAATTTTTATAAAAATGATGGGAAGGGAATGTAAAAATTGTGTCAAAGAAATCCTAAAGTTTATTTCATACATCCAGAAGAATTAACAAGTTATTTAATCTAAAAATCAGGTGCATTCAACTACTCTAATTGTTAAAGGACAACAGTAGAATGCAGACAGCCCCTATGGGAGTAATTGGGAATTATTTACAATCCTCCTACTGAAGAATGAGGGTTCTAAACAATGCTTGTTTGGTGGATCAGAAATACTTGTCAGGCAGATTGACATTCTAAACCTTTGTTTAAGCATACAATAGGAAAATGGCTTTTAACTTTGTTTACATATTTTAAATGTTACATGTCAATACAAGTATAATATTGGATGAAGAAAATGAATGGAAGGGTTGAGAGGGAGCAAGGGAGAACAGTAGAGGCCATATAGAGAGAGGAAAGGACAATCCAGGCGTCCATGTAAAAAATGAGCACACTGATACCAGTAGTTACTAAGTGCATATATGCAATTTCTGGTAGATCCGTTCCTAAATGGGGAAGTATTGTGTGTTTATAAAATGATGTTATTAGGGATAGCCTAGCAAAGGGGTGAATGGCATATTATAAGTGCTTCTATCAAGTATTACTGCAATACAAAGTTTCATAGAGTCCATTGTCTATATGGGGCTGTATTACATGCATTCATTGTAGCCCTTTGGTTTTCATGATTCTTTTGGATTCATCTGAGAAAGAATTGTTGATTAATCCCATACATCCACTAAAGAGCAGCTTGAGTAATTTTGGGAGAGAAGCAAGTAGTCCCTTCCCGGCAAGAGTTCAAGGGATTTAGAGAGCAAGAAAACCCATGGCCATAATACAACTTCATTTTGAAGTAGTTGTAATATGTTGGATTTTGGATTGCTCTATTTTTTTGGCTAGGGACGGTACACCTTGTAAATGCCTTGTTTTTTTTTCATAAAATTCAAACTATATCATATTTAGGACTTTTGCTGCGTCCCATTGTATGAAAAAAAAAATCAAATCCTACTACAAGCATATTATTTCAGAAAAGATTCAAAATAATTTTTGAAAGCATTTTATTTTGATTCCATGTGGCTACATTTGTAGCTCTGATTGATCACTACATGTCCTCCTTTGCTCCTGTTTGGCTGTAGGAGTCTTCTGTGTAAATTATGTGAGTCTGCATGTCTGTAGACAGAGCTGCTTCTGGGCTCAGTGAGACTAACACACGTTTTATAATTTACACTAGCGACTTGCCCGTCAAAAATGACGACGTCAAAATTTGAAGCTTCGCAATGCTGTTGTTTGCCACACAATGCGAGCCTCGCCATGTGCAGCAAAGCTGGGCAATGCGAACCTCGCTATGCACGTTGGGAGGCTGCTATTCAATTGGCGTCTTATGGCAAATTAGCGTGCAACCTTACTTACAGGCTGATATAATTGATTAAGTCGCTTTTAATTCTAGGATTTATCTGGCATGCCATACAAATGTACCAAGACATTTTAACATCTGTTTCCCTTTATACAGGAGGAGAGAAAAGAAACTGCAGCAGCACTTTTTGGAGGAATGGAAGCTGGCTGGTTAAAGCCACAGATTGGACCTGAATACACACTGGAACAGGCACCACAAGCTCATGAAGATATTATACAAACCAGTGGGGCCACTGGCAAAATGGTCTTTGTGATCTAAGATTATTTCACTGTTTTGTACAATAATACATCATGGAAATCTAGTTGAAAATATGATACAATTGAATTGTTTTTTTTTCCAAAGAGATGGTGCTGGTACTTGTGTACCCACATGTTAGCGGTTACATAGATTTTACCGTATGTCTGTCTATTCTGTACATTCTGTTTACCTAAAAGTTTGGGCTATTTAACCTTCAGGATGGATTTACACCTATCCAGATTCAAATTGTATATGCTATGATGGAAAAGTGACAGCTAAAATTGGCAGTGCTTCCAATAGCCCTAGTGGAAAGCTCATTATTTTTCAAGGACACTCTGCACCCCTGAGAGCAGCCGAAAGATAGAGCTCTGTAAAAGAAACAATCCCACACTAAAGAATAATTGCATATACAATTTGAATATTTAAAGCCTATATATAGTGTGAGTTCATGAGTCATCCTCAGTCTGTTACAACCAAGCCCCATTTACAGAACCGGGTTGGTGCAGAGGTAATTGGTTTAATCGGATGGTTCTGCAGGTTTAAATTCATTTGATTAATGATCATTTTAAAGAAACTAGTGAAAAATAGCATTGTATTACTCTACATTTAAGGTGCCTTATTCTTTACACTCAATATACAATATACTGTATAAAGAAAAAGAAAAGTTATCTGCATAGTGTATCAAGTCTTCCCTAAAGAATGAAAGTCAACCGTTGATGTTTATCCGTCACCTATATGCATTTTTTTAATGTTTTTTTATTTTGGAATAGATAGAAAAAGACCTACAAATGCACATTACAATACAGAGTGAAAAAAAACAAAAAACAATCATAGTCATATTTGAAAAGGGAGGAAGAGCAGTGGAGAAAATGTACTTCTTTTCCAATAATATATCTCTATATTCTTCTCTTCCATAAGTTGATCAAATAACATCAATGTACAGACATTCCTCGTATTTGTGTCTCTAAGTGCAACTCGATTGAACATATCACATCTCTGTACATAACGTCTGCATTGTTGTGTCTCTGGGTACAACCTTGAGAAAGAATGGTCAAGTGACACTGCATAACAAAAAAAAAAAGGAAAAATAGGAAAATCTACTCTCTTTCTTCCAACTCTCCTCTCCAACGTCTCCCCTCACTCCCCGCCAGTTGGGCATCCCATCCACTCCCCCCCCCCCGAAGGTCCCGGATTCTAGGACATGAGGAGGGAGTGGCTTTGATACTCTCTAAATTTGTCCCAAATTGACCAATAATTAATTGTGTTCCCAGTGTCTGGAAAGCACAAATTTTGTAGGGATTCTATTTCAATAAACCTATTGCGGGCCACTATTTCCTCTATCACCGACCAAGTTGGAATATTTGGGCTTTTCCAGTTCTTGGCTAATAGCCACTTGGCCACCAGCAATACATTGATTATAATACCTGCCTCTGAATTCGCAATATGTGTTGGAAATATATGAAATAGGACAATTTTGGGAGACAGATCCATCTATTTCTTAATAATTAAAGACCACCACATATGGAGTTGAATCCCTTTATCTTGGCATCCACTCCAGCAGAGACTGACAGAAAAATCATGGGAGAATTTTTCAAGAAAAGCGGGTACTAAGTACCATCTTTGATGTAATTTAAAGAAAGTTGCATGTAAATGAACAGCTTTAGTTACCTTCTTGGTCAATGTAAATGCCCCGAACCAACTTTGGTTCTCCCAGTTTTGATTGAAATCTCTTTCCCATTTTAATATTGATAGTGTTTTATTTTTTTCCTCCCCAAATCTAGATATGGAAAAGTTAGCGTCAATCAGACACAACTTTTCAAATTGGGTAAGATCTCTTTTCTAGATTAAAGTCTGGGTTGCGAATAATACGTTGAATGGTAGAGTAATTCAGCCAATAGGACATTAACATTCTATTGTCTTCTTTAATTTTTCAAAGGGCATAAACAAATCTTTATCATATATATCCATGATATTAGTTACTCCCCATTTACTCCAGCAATGTTTGAGCCAAGAAGGGAACATAAACTGTAACTGCTTTAATGGGACAGTTAAAGATGGGAAAGGCAGTAGTTTATTCCTCTCATTAAATTTGTACCAGATTTTCAATATAGTTTGTATAGCCAAGCATAAAGATGCCCTAGTTTTACTATCCAGTGGTTTAAGCCATGGAAGAGAACTCAGGATATTTAAAGGAGCTAATGATTTTTCTATTATTATATATTTAAACCTTTGTTCTCTTCCATGAAAACTAAATAAGTGTTTTATGATTGTTGCTTCCTGGTATACAAAAATATTAGGGGAGGATAAACCACCTCTAGCATAATACCTCTGTAAAACCTCTTTGTTTATACATGCTTTATTCCCCTTGTGAATACAATGCCTTGCAAAAGTATTCACCCCCCTTGGCATTTTTCGGGTTTTGTTGCCTCACAACCTGGAATTAACATGTATTGTTTGAGGATTTGCATCATTTAATTTACAAAACATGCCCACAACTTTGAAGATGTTTTTTTTTTCTTTATTGTGAAGCAAACAACAAATAGGACAAAATAACAGAAAAAGTCAATGTGCATAACTATTCACCCCCTAAAGTCAATACCATTTGCGGCAATCACAGCTCCAAGTCGCTTTGGATAAGTCTCTATGAGCTTGCCACATCTTACCACTGGGATTTTTACCCACTCCTCCTTGCAAAACTGCTCCAGCTCCTTCAAGTTGGATGGTTTGCGCTTGTGAACAGCAATCTTTAAGTCTGACCACAGATTTTCTATTGGATTGAGGTCTGGGCTTTGACTAGGCCATTCCAACACATTTACATGTTTCCCCTTAAACCACTCATTTGTTGCTTTAGCAGTGTGTTTGGGGTCATTGTCCTGCTGGAAGGTTAACCTCCATCCTAGTCTCAAATCACGCACAAAGTGGTACTCTTTTTGCTCAAAAATATCCATTTTTTTAGCACCATCCATCTTTCCCTCAACTCTGACCAGTTTCCCAGTCCTGGCTGCTGAAATCATCCCTACAGCATGATGCTGACATCACCATGTTTCACTGTGGGGATGGTGTTCTTTGGGTGATGTGATGTGTTGGGTTTGTGCCAGACATAGCGTTTTCTTTGGACGAAAAGTTCGATTTTAGTCTCATCAGACCAAAGCACCTTCCTCCATACAATTTGGGAGTCTCCCACATGCCTTTTCGCAAACTCAAAACGTGCCATTTTGTTTTTTGCTGAAAGTAATGGCTTTCTTCTGGCCACTCTGCCATAAAGCCCAACTCTATGGAGCGTACGGCTTAGTGTCGTCCTATGTACAAATACTCCAGTCTCTGCTGTGGAGCTCTGCAGCTCCTCCGGGGTTACCTTAGGTCTCTGTGCTGCCTATCTGATTAATGCCCTCCTTGCCCGGTCTGTGAGTTTTGGTGGTCGGACGTCTCTTGGCAGGTTTGCTGTTGTGCTATGTTCTTTCCATTTGGTTATGATAGATTTGATGGTGCTCCTGGGGATCATCAAAGATTTGGATATTTTTTTTATAACCTAACCCTGACTTGTACTTCTCAACAACATTGTCCCTTACTTGTTTGGAGAGTTCTTTGGTCTTCATGGCAGTGTTTGGTTTGTGGTGCCTCTTGCCTATGTGTTGCAGTCTCTGGGGCCTTTCAAAAAAGGTGTGTATATGTAATGACAGATCATGTGACACTTAGATTGCACACAGGTGGACATCATTTCACTAATTATGTGACTTCTGAAGGTAATTGGTTTCACCAGAGCTTTTTATGGGCTTCATAACAAAGGGGGTGAATACATACGCACATGTTTTCTATTTCTAAAAAATAGTTTTATGTATATATTATTTTCATTTAACTTCACCAACTTAGACTATTGTGTTCTGATCCATCACATAAAATTCAGATTAACAAAACATTGTAATGTAACAAAATAGGTAAAAAGTCAAGGTGGGTGAATTCTTTTGCAAGGCACTGTATAACTATACAAGGTATTTTGTAGTTTTTAAAAATATATATCTGGGAGTATAGGATAGGATACATCTTAGCAGACAGGTGATCTTAGGTAAAATTACCATTTTTACAGCTGCAATGCATCCCATTCATGATAGACTTAGTTTCCTTCAGTTAAGAGAGACATTGATTTGACTATAAAGCTTTTCAAAATTTCTTAATGATATTTCTCTCAGGTCTGGGAAAAAATCTACACCTAATGATTATAGCCATTAGTTTCCATTCAAAATTAAAGATGTCTTTAAGAGCTATTTTTGTATCCAGGTCCAAATTGAGATGATATTAGATTTGGAGGAATTTAATTTGTAATACAACATACTGCTGTAGGAGTTGATTTTGCATAGTAGATGTTGAATAGAAGTTAGTGGATTGGTCACTACAACTACAATATTGTCTGTGAAGAATGTGATTTTACTTTCAATTGCCTGCAAATACCTGCAATTTTAGGATCCGAACGGATCAGTTGTGCTAATGGTTCTATGTACAGTATAAAAAGCAAGGGTGATGACGGCCAACCTTGTCTAGTCCCATTGGACAAAATGAAAGACTGCAGAGTCAAAACCTAATCTGGAGACCGATGCAGTGACATTTGTGTATAAAGCTTTAATAGCCTTACGGACAAAATTACCAAAGCTAAATGTAAGCAAAACCTTGTCCAAGAAATCCCAGCTGACCCTGTCAAACTCCTTCTCTGCGTCTAATGACAGGGCCACTACTGGGATTCTCCTGGACTTCGCAAAGACTAACAGATCAAGAAGCTTTCTGGTATTATCTGCACAATTCCTATTGTTGAGAACCTGACTGATCAAAATCTATTAGTTCTATAAGTAAGGGTTTTATTTGTTCATCAAGTATCCTAGAATAGATCTTAATATCAGAATTGAGTAATGCTATTGGTCTATAGTTTTTAAGATCTGACTCATCCTTACTTTTTTTAGGTATATTTATAATTCTGTATAGCAGCATTTCAGCTGGTGTTGTCCCGTTAGATCTAATTTCATTAAAAGTATTTGCCAGATGCCCCAATAAGGATGAGGAAAAGATTTTGTAATAGGCATTGTCAAAACCATCATGTCCTGGAGATTTAATTAATGACAAGCTTGTTATACAGGATTCTTTTTCCTTCTTAGTAATTTCCTATTCCAAGGAACTTAATTGATCTGCTGTAATTTTAAAAATATACATTTTTCCAAGAAGTTCCTCAATATTCCTACCCGAAGGCTTATAGAAGTTAGCATGCCAAATTATACAAAGATTTGTAGTATTGTGCAAAGGCCTCTCCAATGTCACTAGGTTTGGTGCATATTTTCCTGTTAGTATCTATAACTTTTCCTATTCTTTTCTGGATCAAAGAAGGATTTAGTTTGTTGGCCAGCATTTTCCCAGCGTTGTTACTATAGTAATATTGGTTGTGTTGATACTGCCAATTTTTTTTATCTATTTGGAGTTGTAAAATCTTTTGGATCCGTAATTGCAAATTTGATATTTGTCTTGCCAATAGTTCTGAAGGAGAAAGTTTATTAAGTTGTTGGGTTTTATTAAGAAGTATATAAAGGTATTTCAAAGATGTTCCTCAGTCTTTCCTTTTAGCTGCCGCCCAAGAGATTAGAAGCCCTCTAATGACTACTTTATGTGAGTTCCAAAGTATAGTTGGGGAATTCACCGAGCCAGCATTTTAATTCAAAGAAAGCATCTATTTATTTTTTTAGTTTGGCTCTGTCTGCTAATGATTTAAATAGAGGAGTGTCCATTCTAAATGTCCTTATTTGTCAACTGGTATTCTCGTTGTCCAAGATAAGAATTAAACTTGCATGGTTCCACCAGTCTAATAGACCAATTTCTATCCTTTTAACCATTTTCAGAGTTGATTGCTCTAACAAAAAATAATCAATCCTTGTATATATGTTATATTGAGCTGAAAAGTAAGTACAATATAATTCCTCCGGGTGGAAAGTTATCCAGGCGTCATATATATTGTGAAGATGCAAAGTTCTATTCATGATGGTAGTTTTTCTTACCATATCTACATCAGAGCGTTTAAAAAATAAATAATTACGGATCAAAGCAGATATTCAAATCTCGGCAAATAATAAGAAACTTTTCTTGATTTTCATGACCTTGTTTAATAAACTATTAATACATCTATTTTGATTTTTGTTTGGGGCATATGCGTTAATTACAGTATAAAGTTGATTGTCTATAGTACCTATCCATATTATGTATCTAGAATTAATATATATATAATATATTTCCAAAAATTCCTCTTTAGTGTCTATTAGTTATTAAAAAGGATTGCCATCCCCCTGGATTTGGTTTTTATAATTAGCAGAGATAAACTGGGGAACGTTTTACTAGACAGTTCTGTTTGTTCTTTTTCCAGTGTGTCTCTTGGACACAAATCAAATCTGCCCCTTCCTTCTCGAAGTACCTCAGTGCAACCGGTCTCTTGTATAGGGAAGTCAAGCCCCTAGCATTTTGACTTATGATCTTAATTTTGTTTTTTTTAAAAAAAAAATAGCTCTCCCACTCTTACCCTGACCCGAAAGGAAACTATAAGGTGTCCCAGCTGGCGAAGTCCAAAAGGAAGAGGAAAGAAAAGAATAAAAGAAAGAAAAAAAAAGGGAGGGGGGGGCATATATACAGCAGGGACAATGGTCTATAGTATATTAGCAGACATAACAAATAACAAAAGAAAGTTGGAAGATGTTTTCCCAAGTACCTCTCCAGACAGTAGATCTTGATTGTACATACTGTCAAAGATCAAGGTTGTTTTACAATTAAGTTTGAGAGATGACCAAAAAAGTATATATTGAAAATTATACAAATTTTCTAGCTTAAATATATAAATATAAAGCCACTGTTATATCAGAGAAAAGGAAATAATATAATTTGCCAAAACATAACAATTACTTGCTATTAACTCAGTCCCTAAGATATTCCAATTTACAAATAGGAAAGAGCCCAGGAGTTAGTCAAATTTCCAAATGTTAGAAGCACTCTTGCTGAATACAAAAATATATTTCATTTTAATATTACTACAGTAATATAAACCACTTCTAAAAAAAATAAATAACAATGTGATATAGAAGGAAAATATTTCCTATTCATTTTCTGTGAGTAAACAATTTCAGTCTGTATTATTTAGCTATATAAGTGAAATATAATATTGATTGTAATAATACAAATTAAGCCCCCTCCACCCCCGAAACGTGTTATCAGAACCGTCAAACTATATTAATTATAATTAAGGCTAGAAGATATTTCCATCTTATTACTTGGTGTACTACTACCCGTTTTACTAAGAGCAGGTGACTACAAAAATAAACATCCTGTGTATCTTGCTTCTTATATCTTTCTTTTTTCCCTTTTTTTTCTTTTTCTCCTTCTTCTTCCTTCTCTTACATTTTATCTTCTCCATCCTTTTCTTTCTCTTTCCCTTCTCTTCTCTTTTCCCTTTCTTTTACTTCTTTTTCTTTTCCTTTTATTTTATAAATACATTCTTACTATGTTGAATAGCAGCTCAAGTAATTTTAATTTTTGATACCCTTTAGAACTACTAAATCTTCCCTACCACTTTGCTCGTCCCTCCTTCCAATTTTCTTCGTCATCACTAAATTTTATGAAACATCTATTTTTTCCTCTAAGATATCACCTACCAGTCATATTTACATTTCCCTTTGGACGTCAAAGCTGAGGACGACAGTTCAAATGGAACTTTCCAGCTGGACAATAATTTCTCACCTTCACGAGGAGAATTAATCGTGACTATATTATTCTCTTTGTGTACTATTAGTTTGGCTTGATATCCCCATCTATAAGAAATGTTTTCTAATCTCAGTGCTTTTGTTATATTACTGTATTCTCTCCTCTTCTCCAGAGTAATATTAGATATGTCTGAGAAAACTAAAATGTTCCCATAAGGTGGTTCAAATGTTTTCAGTTCCCTGGCTGCTTTCATAATTGAGTCTTTATAAAAGGCATGATGGATTTTTATTATAACATCTCTAGTAATTGATTTAGGAAAAGACTTCTCGAGAGTGGAATACTATACAGTTTTTCTGTTCGAAATTCTGGTTGTATTTGCGTTTTTCCTCACAAAGTATAATTTTTTAAATCTTTATTAGCAATATTTTCTGTAATTCCTCTGATCCTGATGTTTTTCCTCCTAGAGAAGTCTTCCATAGAGTTCTGTTTTTGCCTGGGGAGATTCACTTCATCAAGCACCTTTTCCAGTTGTGATTTCAAAAGCTGGTTGTGCAGCCACATTTTCTCTACTCCATTTTCTAATAATTGGTTTGTTTTTGTACTGAATTTTTAAGTTCTGTGTTTTTTTATATCAATTACAAAAAGTTCCTCCTTTAAATTACTCTGAAATTCTAAATGAGGGCCTTCATAGCTGAAAGATTCACTATATCTTGAGAATCTGCAGCTTCAATATCTTGAAGAACTTCCATTAAAGTATTTGTTACTAATGTTTGATCGTTTGTGACCGTCTTGTAAGAAATTAAAGGGTAATTTCTAGAGATTCTATTCTTTTGAGAATGATTGACAAATAAAACACACCAATAAGATTTATGAATTAACATATATTTATATATTTCTGTGCACAAAAACAAACAATCATAAAAGAACGTGTGGGAAAACAAAGTAACACAAAAACAAATAATCACAAATGTAAAGTTTTATGAAATAACAAAATATAAACAAAATATATCCTATATATTTATATATAAGCACAATTACTTGATATTTAATGGCTGGCTCCTACAAAAAGAAAACACCTAAATTATTTTTAACCCTTCAAGAGGAAAGAAAAACAGCAAACATTTCACCAGTATCCAGAAAGAACAAAACATTAATTAATATATATATATCCACATATCATTGGTATACAGCAAGAAAGAAAACAGTAATTAATATTTTTACCCCAATATATATATCATCAGTATACAGGGAGAAAGAAAAAGTATTAGTCATCAATCAGACATGCAATATAATTACCCTGCGTGGATCAAAAATATTGAGAGGTATAGTTACCACCTATGGTCTACTGGTCACCTCAGAACCTCTCTGTGTGGGATCTCTATGTCCCCTCTCCTTCTGCCATTGTGAATTTAAGATGGTTTTTTATATGATATTTGGGCTGTCTCCCCCCCTCTATATCTTAATTGGATCTGTTGACAGAGTGGCCTCTTCTGACTTTCTCGCAATCTTAATCAATAGATCTCTTTAGTCAACTGTACTAAAACAATTACCATTATCATTGATTATCATCTCCACGGGTGGTGCCCTGTATTTATGTGAATAGACCCCATAAATCTTGACAGATGTGAAAATTGCAATTATGTGTTTTTCTCACCCCTTTGATGTGTTTCTTTTGGAATTTAACCCGGGAATGACTGATTGACCTCTTAATGACATTTATATATCTACACACACACACATATCTATCTATATATATATATATATAAAGGAAGAGAGAGAAAATAATAACATTATCATAATGTATTGTAGGCCAATATGTATGACCAATTTCTTATAGTCTCTAGTGTGTTTTGGACAGGAGAGGTATTTGTTTTACTGCCCTTACCACTGGCATTTGGAGAGAAAAAACTAGCTGATGTATTAGCTGTTCTCTTACCCTACTTTTATGTTTAGACATTATTCATGATTATGATATTACAACAAAGAAAGAATGGCTCAGATCTTACAAGCAAGCCATATTGATAACCAATTTACAGACACACAATTCAAGTTTAGCTATAGTGCATATACCAATTAATACTCCAATAAATTCAGAATCCCATAGTAACTGATGTAAAGTAGAAGGTTATTTCAAATGGAATAACCTGCTTAATAGCAAACTTGCTTAAGTGAAATAGAGCAGTCACAAGTCTAATAAGATCAAAATGCTGGAGTTTGTCAAAGTATAAACATTCAGGTGAGATGTTATAGGTTTTCAAAAAGTAGATAATACGGCCGCCAATGAAGAGCTTGTTTTGGCGGGAGCTTTTCTAAGGAGTCTATTCAGACTTCCATAATCTCCGTTGTAAGTGTGCTAAATATCCCTGCTACGGGGAATTAGCTCTGAGCGCCTGTTGAAATGTCAGTGTACAAAGTTAGTTCTCCCATTTTAAGGGTACAGTCTGTTATCTGCCAATCTGTGGAGATCCGCTGAATAGCTCAGAGCCAGATAAAAACTGGACACTCTCATCCGCTGCCAAAAGGCTATCACACATATCAAAGCAACATAAAGAGGTCAGGGGAAAACAAAGTACCTCGTCTGTCTCTTACAAAAAATCCTTGCCTATTGGAAGTCTTAGGCTACTGAACTAGAGAGCATACTTTTTTCTTAGTTCTTATCTAGCAGTCCTTAAGTCCCACTCCCATTAAGGGTTACCTCATACTCCGGTCCAACTGGGAATGCAAAGTTCAGTGGGGCAACAGCGCATCCGATGCAGGTTTTCCCAAAATTATGTGCAGCAGAATTTCAGACCCCATTCAGTCAGCTCTCCCATAGTTCCAGGGCTGTAGACTATAGCAGTTGACGTGGTAAAGCTAGGGATTCTCTGCTCTGTTGATCCTGACGGAATCAAGCCACCTGGTGCATGCAGGATAATATATTATATCCTCCCTTCTTAATCCCATCGGCTCCGACTCCTCAGTTACACCATAGTGCTACCTTGTATCAGGTGTTGGGTCTCAGCTGTAGCTTTCCTTGTTGAATGGTCTTGCTGGAATCATGCCCGTCGATGGCGGACAGTGAGGGCCACAGGCCATTTTGATTACAGCATTCCTTGGGCACTGGTCTTACCAGGGTTAAGCCTGCCAATGGCGGGCGGTGAAGGTCTGCAGGCCGTCCTGATCACAAATCACCTTAATCAAAGATCCAACTGATCTTCCAGAAGACTCAGCTCAAGGAGGTTTCCTGGGTTTTGACCACATGCACACAGTGCAACCTCAGGTTGTACTTCGGAACTTGACCGCTGGTCCTTAGACTAGGTAGGGAAAGCATAAGCTAGATGCTATAACATTTCTCCTCTTTCAGTCCGAAAGCCTGCTCTCACGCGCTTCCTCCTCCTCTTTCTGGGAGGGTTATTGGGCGATCCGTGGGAGGCGATCCCCTCACAAGCAGAGTGTATATTCTCCTGTGCCTTATCGAGACCCATGGGCTACTTTGCTTGGAGGCAGGACCATTTTTGAGCTTGGCAGCAAGCTGGGCTATGACGTCATTGGCCCTGCCCTTTGACATAATTTACCCTGCTCCCTACATGAGGTATAGAAGGAATTCAAACTGCACAGTGTTTATGCACAAACTCACGGGAGCTTTACTTGTAAATGCATTACAGTGGTCCTTTAACATCTGCAAGTTATCAGATTTGAAAATGGTCGGGATGGAACACAACAGATTTGAACCTCTGCACTGGTCACGGCAGCCACCTTTTTCAAACTAAGGCCAGATGATTTTGAAAGTTGCTATGGAAAGAAGAAAAGCGAAGTAGTGGAGATAGGAAAATATATATACAGTATAACTGATTGAAAAATTCCAGAGGATAGCACATTTCAAGCCAAAGTTATAAAATGCACCAATTGTAGGGAAATCGCAGAAGTAGATTATATAATAAATAGGTGGCAGGAGTGTGAAGATCTCAGGGAGGTGGCGCTATTCAGCTTTAGAAACTTCAGTCTTTGGCTACAGGAATCCCCCCTCTAAGGCTATCTTGTGCTATTCAGCTCCAAAAATTCCTGCCTTTGACTACAGGAACTCCCCCTTTTAGGCTATCTTCTTAGAGGGAATGGGCCTCTCGTGCCCTGTGGTTAGATCAGCATCAGCTCAGGAGCCCAGGGTCACTGGATCAGCCAAGTGGTACCACATGCTTCTTCACTGGGCTTAAAAAAGGCCAAGGAGACCACTACTACTCAGCAGAGTCCAACTCAGTATTCAATCCCATCTCCCAAAAGAGGAGAAGAGATTCAGGGCAGCAAAGTGATTTTAGCTCAGTAGTCTTCTCTCTAAATGAAACACACCATGAATTGGCTACATGATGATGAAACAGAATGGTTAGGACAAACAGAAGCAGTTTGCAATAATTAAATGGTTTTTTTTCTCACTTTTTAGATATTTTCCCATCACAAGCAGAGTGTATTTTCTCCTGTGCCTTATCGAGACCCATGGGCAAATTTGCTTGGACGCAGGACCATTTTTGAGCTTGGCAGCAAGCTGGGCTATGATGTCATTGGCCCTGCCCTTTGACATAATTTGCCCTGCTCCCTACATGAGGTATCACCATGCCATTACCTGCTTCTTAGTTTGGGGGGTTGGCCATGTAGCTATCCCTTGAATCTTTGCTGGCTCAGGTCATATCTTGCCACCCCCTACCCAGTGTCTCAGGTACTGCACCTCAGCCCTAGCCCACTGACACTTATCCAGTTGAATGGCAAGCCCTGCAGCCCTGAAAGTGAGGAGGAAATAAAGAGCCTATTGATCAGGGTGAAAGAAGAGAGTGCAAAAGTTGGCCTGCTGTTTCACTTTAAAAAGACAAAGATCACGGCAAACTGTAATCTCAATTCCTGATAAAGATGGAAGAAGTGGAGACAGTGACAAATTGTATTTTTCTTGGCTCCAAGATCTCTGCAGATGGTGACTGCAGCCATGAAATTAAAAGATGTTTGCTTCTGGGAAGGATGGGAACTATGGCAAGTCTGGACAAGCTATTAAAAAGTAAAGATATTACATCAACAAAAAAGGCTGAGCATAGTAGAATTGATGCCTTTGCATTGGGGTGTTGGAGAAAACTGCTTAGAGTCCCCTGGACTGCAAGAACATCAAATCAGTCAATACTACAGGCAATTAAGCCTAACTGCTCACCTGCAGGTTTGAGCATGCGGCTAAAGCTCAAATATATAATTATATCATCAGAAGACTGGATTTCCTTGAGAAGAATTTGATAATGGGAAAGATTGAAGGCACATGAAGAAAGGGACAGCAGTGGTGGAATAGATAGATGAGGCATTTGAAGCAATGAACATGAGCTTGAAGGAGCTCAGAGGGATAGTGACTGACAGATGTGCTTGGTATGCTGCGGTCCATAGAGTCCTGATGCAACAACAACAAATAAATCCAAAGCTGTATTTTTTTACTATTTTTTTTATTTTTTCAACTATTTTTACTTTTTTTTTTTATCTATTATTAAGCAAGGTTCTTGCAAACTGTAAAAAAATACTGTGCTTGACGAAGGGTTTGTGTCAGTTTTGCAGCTCCTGAACCCCTCTCACTATTCTTTGCCACATTACTGTTTGTTCACCAATTGTGGCAACTTATTTTACTATTGGTTCACAAACTCTTATTGATTCTAAAGTTCTCTGTCTCCTCCCAGCATTTGCCTGTACTGACCCATAATGCTGTAACTATATGAGACTTCAGTTGTCCTTTAAATGGTGGGGGAAACCATCACATTGTATGTGTACATCTACAGCACCATTTTTTTTTTAGTCATGCACCTATATACTTCTAGATATACACCCAGAATCCTTATAAATATTTGCACACTAATGCACTTTATTTGCTTATACTTTTATTTCCATATTGAGGAATGTGTAATAAACACATGCAATGCAAAGTTTAAAATACAGCTTAAAGGTAATGGTAAATAAACATGCTTCTCTTTTGTTCTTCATCAGTAAACCGTACATTCCATGGCAAATAATGCTAAACTTGTAGCAAACATAGGGACATTGATATACCTTGGTGTTTTTGACTTCCAAAAGCAAAGAGCTAGCATTCTAAAATAAAATACACATTGAAACCACAGTAACAATCATATTGAGGAAGTCAACAATGTGTTTCACAACCTGTGCACTCTGATTACCTACTTGATAAAGTAAATACATACGCTATAGAGAGCAGGTAAAATTAAGATGCTACAAGAAATGAAAAGAAAGTTATAAGAAGCAATATGGAGCGCTGATAGGTAGGTGGAACTATGGTTAGTGCTGACAAATAATACATAATGTAAAGGCCTATAGCTTACTTGTGCAATGCCAGAGCGTAGGGCAGAGCACTTGAGTCAAACAGCTAAGGTCTGCAACCTCCTCTGGCACATTTTGCCCCTTAACTCCAAATGCTGAGTTAGTTAAGATCTGCATGCACCTTCATGAGACAATCCTCATACAATTGTTTTCTGGCCAAGAAAGCACTGCACTTACAAGACATTTTCTGGTGTAGCCTGTACAGATTTGTATATAAGAGCATTTGGTTTATAGCTCTTAATTTGAGTACGTGTGTATCTGTCAGTGTACCCGCCGGTTGACTTGGTTTAATATCCCCTCCCACAAGACTGTTTCCAGGATTCAAGGACAAGTTGCAGATTCTTAGACCAAGTAAGCGGGTCTCAAGACAAGTTGCAGACATATTTTGTAGATTCAAAAATAATAAAAGCTCTCCCTCTAAATGAATCACACCATGTACTGTATATGTGTCCCAAACAGAGAATACTCTTTATTTCTTGGTTCACATTCTTACCCAAGACCCCAATGGGTCATTTTTCATAAACAACGTAACACCTTTTGGCACTTCTAATTGTTCCATGTGGGCTAGGAACTTACACCAAGGGGCACAATGCCAGCCTGTCTATCTCCTTATCTAGGTACAGATGAGTAATTGACTTCAAGTGTTAGACACAGTCAGTCAGTGTCTGGGCACAGCAGAGGTTTGCCAGGGTATTGTGGACACTGGGGACAGAATGTCTGGGCGATAGGTCTAACCTCAGTGGGAAACCATATATCCAGGGTAGGCTGAGGTCCCTGGGAGGGGGTATCCCTCTAATTGGGGAACCTAGCAAAGGCCCAGGGTACCCCAATATGTAGGACGGGGGTATTCCTGGTCTTTGTAAGGAGAATGTTGGTTATGTGCACACATTCCTTGACCAACCTTACTCTCAGTTACAGATGCCTTTATTGAGTGTAAAAGGAGTCCACTAGGATAGCTGAGGTGGCTCTGGGGTGTATTCACTTTTGGAGACTGTTCAGGACTTTCATAGTATTTCTAACAATTCAGGCTGCCTATTAGATTGTATGGGGGTCAGGAGCGATAGCTATACATGGGTTAAGTACAAGGCAAAAAGAAAATTAACAACGTAGAAAGAATGGAGGGCCCTATTTTTGAGCTTAAAATCAAATGTATATAGTGCTTGTTTCCAATGTATCGGGTTGTATGTGTTATTAAGCTGCTGGAGTGTGCAGTTGTTCATATTAAGGCTGAAGGTGATAAGCTTTTTTAAACAGGTTTTTTTTTAGTGATTTTTTTTAAAGGTTTTGAGGCCGGAAGATAGACTAATGGAGCGAGGCAAGGAGTTCCAGATAGTAGGGGCAGCACGAGAAAAGTCTTGAAGGTGGGAGTGAGAGGAAGTGATAAGAGAGGAGGAAAGAAGAAGGTCATTAGAAGAACGAAGGGGCGGTTAGGAGACTACTTTAAAACAAGAGCAGAGACTGCAACTGTTGTTTAGGGCTTTCTATGTTCAGGTCATGATTTTAGCAAACATGGTATCGTGATTGGCTACTGGAAGTGACTACTGGAAGCACTTAAAGTAATTGCCCTCAATTTTTTTTTATTGGTCTATGCAATGTATACCCTTCTGAAACACATGATGGATAAAAAATAACTGTCAAAAATTTGTAAAATTGGCTAAGAACAATCTGGGCTTGGGTGACCCAGTGGAAATGGCCTTTGGTGGTCCAGTACACATAATCAGAGGCTTTGGGAAACATTAGAGAATATAAATATTAGCAGCCACATTATAATTCTATACCCAGAATAAAGTGATATAGTCCTTTATTAGAAAAGTTGCGGTGACCATTACAATATCCTTAGTCTATATGGTGAGTAGAGGTCTGGTTGCCAGGCCCAGAGGCACAAGAATCCTAGAGGGTAGTGATATGTATTATATATGTCCAGAGAAGATAACCATGTTGTAGATATGGTAGGAATTGGATAGTTCACTGATAATATCATTACTGTGTCAGACTTGTCCAATTCCAGACTTTAATTTCATATGTTATAATTCCTGCTAGAACTTAGATTGGGATATACTCATATTATATGTATTAATGGGAGAATACTTGCCCTAATCATATCAGACATGGTACTAATTTTAACATGTAACAAACAATACTTAGGGTTAACTTTATTTCATTGCAATGTTATTTCATTATACACTTGACATTATTTAATTCAATGGGTGGCATGACACATTTGACTACTGTAAGGCAGTAACAATGGGTGCTGAAGATTGGGCAGATGAGTCATACATGGTTTAACTTATTCTCTCTGAAATCTCATAAATTACTAAGAATAAAAAATAAAATCATATGCCTCTGGGATTTCATTTATTTACTTTAACTTCAGCTTTCCAAATGTGAAAATACAAATATATTTGCACAATCAGTCCATATCATGAATTTTTAAGACCAAGTCCGTCATCTAAAATCAGTGATCATTAGTGATAAGGCTGAGGTTTAGAGAAGAGATGCTGAATTATTATCTTTTTACAAAATTCACCAGTGCAAATTGTATTTTTGAAGTGAAGGCAAGATCTGGAATCCATCATTTATGAATATACACACAGTTTAATATACTGCTGTTTCATAAAATATTGAAAGGCAATTTACACAGCAAATTATATGCATAGACAATATCCCATTTAGCAAGTAGCTTATTTAAGAAAATGGATTCCTCATGTGGAAAAAAATAATAAATGTCATGAGACAGCAGAGGCGTAGACGAAAGACGTCTTAGATCCAGATTCAAACCCAGTTTCACCCATTGACTAAAGCTGGTATAGGGTCATGGGACTGGTATTAGGGAAATAAATATGCACAGGAAATGTAATTCAAATGAGCATATTACATACATGTTTGCTGATAATTGGACAGATCTGGTGTCCCACACACCCCTTCCTAACTATGGTCCTCCTAAAGCTCACTCTCTGTATAGTGTATACCTGTCTAACTATGTAAATAGTAACTAGCATGGATTTAAAAAGAGCAGATTGTTGCATTATATACCTTTTGTAATATAGTTAATAACAATATCTAACTACTTTTCTATCTGGAACTGGATGTATATTTAAATATTTAGCCAGATAAATCCTAATATGGAGCACAAAAGGCTTATCTTCTTAATAAGGTGTGTCTAGGTTTGAATACATGTGTATTAAGCTGCCATATGCCTCCTAAATGGCCTTTCAACAGGAACTGAACTCAGCCATGCTTTCCCCGTGGCAATCAGCATCTCTAAGTTTAAGATACTACTCCTAAACTTCCAGTATGCATCAGCAATACATAAATGTAGAAATTATATTTATTCTTGGATCTATCCTGTTAGGGTTAGTGACATGACCGCCGCTGCAGTGCGGCCTCCAACTGCTAGATGATGCTGCCAATTATTTTGCACCGATGCCGATATGAGAGAAGTTCTACGCTTATAATGTTAGCCTAACATTTGAACTAACCCTAACCCCAACCCTCACCCTAACAGTTTACCTAAGCCTTGACTCTATGATACGGCACCGGAATATCGGCAACGCCATCTAGCGGATGCTCACCGCCACTGCTGCTGCCTTGTGCTGCGCTACCATAAGAGGATAGGACATTATTCTCTATTGAAATTGCTGACCTTTTCTTTAGCATTACCCATGGTATTCTATTGAAGTCTTAAAGGACTTTCTTATTTGGGAAAGTATGTAAAAAAAAATTATACTAATTCAGAGCTATGAAAACGATAAACATAAAAACATTTTTTTAAAGAAAACATTATACAGGTCCACAATCCTTTATTCACAATTCCAAAATACAAACACCTTTAAAAACCAAATGTTTTTTCATGGAGCATCACTCATGCTCACAAGTGACTCGAATGGAATAAGCCTGATCGAAGACTATTTACAGTCTTTAGTTATAAGGTTTGCCTCAGAAAATGAATGTGTTTGCATACACGATTTTAAGATGTTTAGATTGTGGGCCTGTATTTGGTTGGCTGTACTTGTGTCATGGGGTATTCCATCTTGGACTGCTTGCCTGTCTGTGGCTTAAGAGGGTGGGTTATCCAAACTGGGTTTATTCTTCTATGTAGTTATATTGTCATGTGGCTATTTAAAGTATCATTCTTTTAACATAACTGAATAGGGATTTTATCTGAACCCACAGTTCCTCCCATTACTTCAGGTTTCTAATCCTGTTGGGAACAAAGGCAAAATATCTTCTGCCCTGAAAGTAAAATTGAATTGAAGTCATTTTCTTCATATGTAGATACTTTAAATATGACACTTCATCCCCTCCTTAAGCACAACAACATTTGATTTAGATTTGGTTATAGCAGTAGTTGCCAAATTTCACCAGGAAATTGCTTGGTCACAACTTTACACAACTGTTCCTTGGGTAAATATATATATACTAGCGACTTGCCCGTCAAAAAATGTTAAGCCATGGCAATGCTGTCTGGCACTCAATGTTAGCCTTTTTATACTCTAAGGACCTTGGCGCTCATTGCGAGCCTCTCTTTGCGTGTCCTTTGGCTCCTCTCTCTATTTTTTTAAAATACTATTTAATGAATTAATTGAATAATAAATGAATATAGTTAACCTTTTTCTAATTAATATATGTAACAATAAATAGCCTGAAGAGGTAACAATCTCTTTTTATTGTCCTGCAGCAAATAATGTCCAGTTGGACTGTTGCTGGCCTGAGGAGATAGTATTATTGTTATGGAACAGGATCTACAAGAAAATGCATTTTATGTTTGCTCTACTCATACATTTTCTCTTTTCAGTATTACGTAACCTTATTAACAATGTTGATTATTGGAGACTCTAAGATGGAGGATTTGCCACTTCCGCATACAAGATGTCGGCAGCCCTATTTCCGGTCTGCTAAGGGTGACGATGACTACCACACCTTGGGCACAAGAAGGAGAACGCCATCTTCCATTTGTCCTAACCTTCTGACCAATGAGAGAAAGACTCATCCCACTGTGGGATGACACCTAGAGACTCCTTAATGCATTAACCCAATGCCTTGCTGAGATTCTGTAAAAGCGGACACCTCAGAACCAATGAACTACCGAATAAACCTGATGTTTTGCTTAGTTGCAACATTTATCTGATTGTTAAATGTTATATATATGGGGGCTGATTCAATAAACAGTGGGCGAGAGAAAGCTTTATACCAGAACTCTGTGTTGGTGCATTATTTCTCTAAGGTGTGCACACTATATATATATATTGGTAATTTGGCCAGGGACAGATATCTCCGAGAACTATTTTGGTTTTCTCCAAAACATTATGAATGTCCCAACTGTGCATTAGAAGTATGCTGCGTGCGCGAGGGCAAACCGTTGGTTTATCTGTGTAAAGTCCTGCGTCTCGTAATTATTTTTTTTAAGTCCCGCTGTTGTCACTTCCTGCAGCCTAAGGCGATCCCTCGTTTTCTAAGTGTTTGCAGGCTACGTGTTTCATTGCCTCCACTGCTCGCCTCACAGGCAATGAGCGGCTTTGGCGCTCATTGCCCAAGTGCTGCAAGTTAATGGCTTGCCTCGCGATGCTTCGCTTGCTCTCTGTACACTCTGTATCTGCCCTCTATCTCTGTGCCCTCTGTCTCTCTCTGTGCTTTTTCTTTGCCCTCTCTCAGTGCACTCTGTCTCTGCCCTTTCTCTGTGTCCTCTGTCTCTGTGCCATGTCTTTCTCTCTGCCCTCTCTCTCACTGTGTGCCCGCTGTCTCTGCCCTCTCTCTCTCTCTCTGTCTGCCCTCTGTTTGTCTCTGTGCTCACTGTCTGTCTCTGTTCCCTGTCTCTCTCTCTCTCTCCCTTTATCTATGATCTGTGTGCGTGTACCTATCTGGGACGTAACATATTTACTGACAATGTGTGAATGTGATGCCTGCACAGTAGGTGTAAAGAAATGATAAAACTATAAATAAAAATATATGAATATAAAAAAAAATATATATATATATATATATATATATATATATATATATATATATATATCCCATTTAGTGCTTCACATGCTTTTCTGCACACAGGAGCACTACGTGAAACAGTGCTAAATGGGGCATTTTAACTCCATACTGCTCAGACAGCGCTTCGGCAAAATTACGGGGTTTAGCGCTCAGCGGGGAATTAAAGGGGAAAAGAGCACTATAGAGAATCAGCACTCGTTGGTGTAGCGTTAACCGGTGTTTCCCTTTATATATATATACTAGCGACTTGCCCGTCAAAAAATGACGGTCAATAAAATTTAAATGTTGTGAAATTTATTTGCAACAGAAAATGAGTCTACTACATTTGTCCCTTTTTTGTTTCTAAAAAGAAATACACATTTCTTTTTTAAACTTTTTATTTTTTGTAACTTTCAACTTATATTTCATAATCTTTTTTTTTTTTAAAAACAATATAATAATATCTTAATTTTAATGCATACATATTGTACTTTTTAATGCATACATATTGTAAAGTGTAACATGAAATTTTGTAACAGGCAACTTGTATATTATACAATCTTTCAACATTCTTTTAACAATACTAACACTTTTAAATAGATATTTATCACTTAGTAACTGCAGACTATATTAACTTAGAGTAAGTACATTTTTTTACAAATAACATTTTTTGTTTTATTTGTAACATTTTTGTTAAACTCTCGTTAAACTAAATTAGCATTGAATTCAGAGGAAGGCAAACAATAAAAAACCCCATTCAAACTTTTGCAATTGTATCTTAGAGGGAAAAAAAATAATTCCTTCCTGACCCCATTAACTGGCGATCGGATTACTCCCTGAATCAATACTTTTCCAAATCTTCTGAAATGGTTCAACTATATAGTAACAATACATGTTTGCCTATAACATATCTCTTTAACAAACAGTTTTTTACCTTTTTTTTTGTGGGACCAATCATATGAACATGAAACTTGTAACCCATTTCAATATGTTTAAGGATGTTTAAGTTTTTTTTTATTTTCTGTTTGTCTTTTATGCAAATATCACATAGAGTTTCCAAAGTGAAATAGTGGTCCCCTATTTAAAGAGTCCCAGAGTACTTACATTTTGTACTGGAAGTCAAACCACTGTTCTCTATGGATTTTTTTGTCCATTGTATATAGTTTGTTCTTGAAATGTTGTTTTTGTGCACTAATATTGAGTACCTTAAAATGTTGTCATAGAAATGAAACTACTCTACTCTATGTTTACAACACCTCATAGTACACAATGTTTTTTGTGTAAACGCATCCATCGTCTAATAAATGACCCTGACTTTCATTTTCGTCAACAGTCACTTTAATTTCGTTTGGATTGGTGCACCTTGAAAAAGCAACATAGAGTTGTCCATGTGCAAAAACTGGTTCCTTTAAAAAAATCCCAACAGACTTAAAAGTTTGGCCTTGTGATTTATTGATGGTCATGGCAAATGCCATGATAACTGGAAACTGTCTCCTTTGAAGGACAAAAGGCAAACCACTCTCACTTGGAGCTAAATCAATTCTTGGTATAAAAACTCGGTCACCTCTATGGGTCCCAGTTATAATTTCTGCATGTATAAAATGATCTTTTAACTCATGCACAATTAATCTGGTGCCATTACAAAGTCCTTTTTTTGGATTCATATTTCGCAATAACATGACAATTGCACCTTTTTTCAATTGTAAAATATGTGGTGGCATTCCAGATGGTGTTAAGGAATAAATAAATTCGATACTAAAATTCGATTCACTCTCTTTATCATCAGCCAGAACTGAATCTGCACTGTAATAATTCTTCTGTGGTGCATTGATGTATTTTAAAATGTCATTATTTACATTCAAGGCATCGATATTTTTTGATGTTAATATCACTTTGTTTGCAATGTCTGAGTAATCCTCGCTATTAAGAGTGTTTAGAAATATGGCTGATATCAGTGATTCGTTGCAAACCATTTCTGATGGAATTTCAATAGTATCATTTGGTAAATGCTGTATTTCTGGATGTTTTCCTTCTCCGATTTTAATAAGCCAATCATTGAATTCATTTTGGCCTTCAGATCTCATATTTAATTCTAATTTGAGATGTGTAAATATTTGCCACAGTTTACTGGTCTTGATACATGTTTCAATGATCTCTGTTCTATTTCCGTGTGGCACAACAGGTAATGTTTGCCGAAAATCTCCTCCTAACAGCATCACCTTTCCACCAAATGGCAACTTATTATCCATCACTTCTTTTAAGAATCTGTCAATACATTGCAGTGCGTGACATGACATCATTGTTGCCTCATCTATGATAATTAGTTTCGTTAGTTTAAATTTTTTTGCTTGTATAGAATTGAGTCGAATATCTGACACTGATGTTTCCAAAATGGGAACTGGCAGCTTAAATCCACTATGAACAGTTCTACCACCATTTAACAAAAGTGCAGCAATTCCAGTTGTTGCAAATGGCATAGCTATCTGACTGTGTGATCGAATATAACTCATCAAACAATTGTAAAGATAAGTTTTTCCAGATCCACCTGGGCCGTCTAGATAGAAATACCGGTCTTTGACCATTTCATCATCTGTAGCATTTGTGATGGCCTGAAATGCTTCTAACTGTTTAGTATTTAATGTTGCCAGTTTTTCTTGTGTTTTTTGTTTTTGTAGCTCAGTGTCATAATCATCAAAATTAATGTCATCTATAAGTCCTGGATCCGGTAAATTAAAACTTGAACAATTTAATCCATGAGCAAACAATATTTCTTGAATTTCCAACAATGTTTTTAACAGAGCAATTGGTTCTCTGTAACGTTTCAAGAAGTCTTCTGACATGTTTAATTTAAATGTTTCCCACAAAGTGAAAGCATCAGGTACATTGCAAAATATGCATATGAATGCAAATTGTTGTCTCATTTGCTTTGGCATTTGACATAGCGCTGCTTCTTCCAGACACCTCTCCCATTCTGTATCATCAGCTATGAAATTTTGCTGTCTTGCAGCTAATAGGAATGTATCATAAACTATGTCATTGACTGTACGTAAATGCTCAAAACTCTGTGCACCGGGAACATGTAGCAGAAGTAATCTTAAGCTGAAACGTTCAATATCCCTTGGACTGACGGTATAAATGCGTGGTATAATTTTTTGTGCATCTCTTCTTCGTTCTTTCCATTGACCATTTACAAATACATAGTAATATGGTATCTCTATGTATAAAAATTGTCTGGCCTGCATATCCTGACAGTTTAATTTAAACCATGCTATAAGTGTGGTATCTCTGTCTTCACTTTGACATAATGCAAGTCTTTCATTTCCTTGAGTAAAGCAAACCATCTGACTTTGAGGCAAATGTACAGCTAAGCGATAGATAGCATGTGACCGATCATGCATCTCAAATTTCAAAAGGCGCCACATTGCTTCAGGAGCACTAACATAGCGAGCATCTAAATAATTTGATAGTTCATCGTGTACAATTGGATTTTCGTTTTCATTTACAGCACCTTGTACAACAACAGTAGCTGCGTCATATCCTTTGTATATATATTTATACACATACTTAATTGATTTAATCGAAGTGCAAGCTTCTACATTGATGTGTGCATTGTACTTGATGAGCAAATGTGGATTGTATGGAACAACAAATCTATTATCAACCTTTTGGCCCCGGATAATAGCTGTTTCTCCTTGTGTTCTTTTATACAAAGGATATCCATCACAATTAGCATAAGTTTGCATTTGAAATTGTTTTGGGAATTCTTTTGTACATTTTTTATTTTCCATACATGGTGAATTAGGATTCATCTCTCCACATGGGCCATGAATCATTCTATGTGTAACAATCTCCCAAAGTTTTGTATATTTTTCTTGGTCTGGCAATTCGGCAGAAATGACTGAATCCACTCTCTCTGCAGTTTTCAACTTATCTTTTTCCTGCAGTATTAAAAGTATGTGAGCATGTGGCAGTCCTCTCTTTTGAAATTCAATAGTGTAAACAAATGCCATACATTGTCCAAATAATTTTGCTTTAGTGATATCATGTATTAATGAATTCAGTTTGATTTTAAATACTCTTGCCACTAAATCTGGTCGGTCAGATGTAGTTTGTCCCAAATACAAATTTTTCTTGATCTCTGGCCATTGGGGATTACACGTGAATGTAATAAATAAATCTGGTTTTCCAAATTTTGTGACAATAGCCATGGCATCATTATACCTTTCTCGCATATTGCGAGTAGATCCTTGGAAAGTTGATGGCAAAATAATTGCTCTTCCAGCTGGAATGTCTCTGTTTGCAGCTATTTCAGCCACATAATCCATTAATCCACAATACTGTTCAACTCGTAATTTTTTTTGTTGAAATTTAATGAAATTTAAATTATTGGCTTCAACTTGTAGATATGAATCAATAATCCATTGTTGAGTGAGTTTGCCTCCATGTAAAATTGGATTAAAGCAGTCACGGATAGCAGTTTGTGCAACTTTATATTCCAGCATTGAAACATTAGATCTAATTCGAAGTTTAGTATTGGGATAAGTTTCCAATTTTAATTTTGGTTCCCATCCAGGTTCACCATTTGGAAAGAAAATGGGATATGTCATTGGATCTAAATTACAACTTAATATATTGATGTTGATAAATGGTTGTTCTTCATTGCGTGGATATATTCTAATATCACGCTGAAAAGGTGGTTCACCATCCTCATTTTTAAACACCATAGCAACCTCATTTACTGTCGGTAAATTATATCTTCTTTGATCAGTGTTGCGATCTCTTTTTAACACCATATTTACTCTTGGTATAGGCAATAGATGTCTTTCAGCATGTTCCTGTTGTTCTTTTTCCAGCTGTGCTAATTGTTTGTATGCTTTACTATATGGGTTGTTTTGCATAATTTTATCCAGCTGTTCAAAGACTATGCGCAAACACTGTCTATTTTCTGGTAGTGTCATTCTTTGTTCCACAGCTTCCATCGTATCCAAGACATACAACTGTGCAAATTTCCTTGGCTGTCCTTCTTGTGGGTGTAAATGTGAAGTTCGGTGGTATATTTGACCTTGAATTTTGAAACAATAAGGACCATGTCCTGGTACATTTTCTGCTAAAGTTGCACCCATTGAAGCAAATGAAATTGCACTGTTATAAGACCTGATGTTTTGTTTGAAATTATTATAATTTTGAAATGTTGGATCACTCATAATACATTCTAAATAATATGGAAATGGATGTCTTAGTGGAAGTTTCACCTTTCCTTTCTGACAGCAACTAATGAAATTTCCATCAGTAGGTCTTTCCTTTATGAAATGATAGGCCCCACAAAACTGACAAAGCACATTAAGTAACCCACAATAATGAGTATCTACATGTACTGCAGTATTGAACACATTGTCATGCATTTTTTCCACATATATATCAAACCCACTTTCTATATGTACATTGTTGTCATGTGTGTCTACATTTAAGTCATTCTGCACAATAGAATCATTAGACACTGGTTCACATAGATGTTTTTTTTTACTTTTCCTTTTTTTGCATGGCCCAACAGACTCACTTTTGGCTTTCTTAGCAATCTTTCTTTTATTTAAAAGTCTCTGTTGATCTTCTTCTCTCAAGCGTTGTGAAGTTTCTGGTGTATGAGCATCTCTCCACCTTTGCTTCCTTTCCCTTGCCAATCTTCTTTTGCGTTCCATTTTGTCTTCTCCATTATCTTCCATTTTTTAATCTGTAATAGTCAATATAAATATTAATTAGTCTTTCTTCTTATTTTTGTGTACATATGTCTTTTTACTTTTTGGACTGTTACATTAAAGTTGATGAATAAACGTTATCCTTGTTTCCAATGAAATAAATGAAACCATTTTTCAAAGTATTTTATTGACATATATTAAATTGGTAATAACTGGACATATATATTTATTATATCAATTATTCATCTTTCAATTCATTTTAAATCCTTCTTGATTCACTTCACTGCATACATTTTTTTTTTTTTTTTTGGCAAGTGCTTCTTCTTTTTGTTAAATGTTTGTATTGCTTCGTATTGTCTATTCAACTTTCCATAAATTTTTTTAACATATGCTGTTTTGATGTGTCAGGACCAAATTAAATATTTACCTGCAAAGACGGTCTTGATGTTGTTCAAAGGCTGCAAACGTCACACTGTGTGTTTATTCACTTTCCTTGATCAATAATCTGTAATTTAAATTTTAGAATCTTTGTATTATTTCACTTCACCCATATCATGAAATAAACATCAATCAAGAGACATATATTTTTATTCCTTAAAAACCTGAAAGCAAATTCTTTAATATGTTCCTATAGTAATCTAATACAAAACTGTTTTTGATATTACTCATTATTAATACTTAATTCATTAAATAAAGTGCATTATGAATGTTATTTTTAATTCTTTCACACAGGTAAGCACAATATCTAACAAATTAATTACTAATGTAATATACATTATTAATTAATAATTATATTTAATGTACATTATTAATTAATGCAGAATATATAAGCAACTATTAATTTAATGTACATTATTAATTAAATTTAAACTGAAAACATAAACATGAGTCTATCTGAGAATTAAATTATTAAAATCATGTACATTCTTAATTAATGAATCAATGTGTTTGTTTTCTGCACATTCTTAAACGCTAACATTTTTGATATTACTGTTTAGTAATAATTAATTAATTGTGGAAAGTACATTCTAAACGTTATTTACAATTCTTTTACACAGGTAATTACAATATCCAATTAATTAGTAATCTAATGTACAATTAATTAATGCACAATATATAACCAATTAATTTGTAATAGAATGTACATTATTAATTAATAATTAAATTTAATGTACATTATTTATTAATTCATGAATAAATGTGTTTCTTTTTTCTGGACATTCTTAAACGCAAACTCACTTTTATATTAATGCTTAATTCATTAATTATTTAATGTACATTATCAATAGTATTGTCAATTGTTTCACACAGTTAAGCTCAATATTATATTTCTGTTAATGAAATAATGTACATTAATTTAATAGTTAATTGGTTATATTTTATTGATGATTAATTCTTAATTAAATAAAATACATAATAAATATTATTTACAATGTTTCACACATTTAAGCACAATATATAATCAATTAATTATTAATTTAATGTACATTATTAATTAATAATTCAATGTAATGTACATTAATAATTAATGCACAATACATAACCAATTATTAATTTAATGTACATAATTGTCCTTATTAAGTAACTAATAGTATAGTAATTAATTAATGATACTTCTTAAAATGTACCTTTTGTAATTCAATGTTCCTGAATCAGTATCCTGAAGAGCTATCAATCTCTTTCGATTTTCCAGCATCCGAAAATGTCCAGTCACACTGTCATCACCTCAGTAAAAGGTGTCAGTAATGTGTCAATTGTGCCCTATATATAGGTTTTTGCGCGAGCCAAATGCATTGTTTTCGGCGGGAAATACGGGTGCGCGAGCGAAATGCATTGTTTTCGGCGGGAAATACGCTGTTGCTCGAGACCAATGTGTTGTTTTCGGCGGGAAATCGGAGTTGGCGCGAGACAAAGGCGGGAAATCGTAGTCGGCGCGAGGCAAAGGCGGGAAATCGTAGTCGGCGCGAGGCAAAGGCGGGAAATCGGAGTCTACGCGAGACAAAGGCGGGAACTCCGTGTTAATCCGGAAATGTGTGGTGTGCGTCTTATCGGATTTTCCGTAAGTGTTTTCCGTGGCTATAGTGCTGTAGCCTCGTTTTCGTTTTGTTCGGCCGCCATTTTTTCTCTCGCTTATTTTTTTTAAAGTGTCTAAACTCTTTTATTTTGCTTTAAATGAAGGCGATAGTTTTTGTTTTGAGGTCCAGGATGCTTCCTCTTGCTGTCGGTAACATTTTTATTTATGTGTTCTGTGTATTTAGTGTGTTTTATCTTTTTTCTTGTCCGCGGGTTGCGTCCGATTTTTGCGATGTCGTAATGTGTCTTATACGCCGTCACGGATTATCCGTAATGTGTCTACGCAAGTCTTTTTCGTGCTCAGAGTGCTGTAGCCTCATTTTCATTTTTTTCGGCCTCCATTTTTTCTGTCGCTTATTTTTTTTTTTGTGTTTACATTTTTGTATTTTAAGGTAAATCAATGTGTAACTCGCTTTCTGCAGGTCGTGGATGCTCCCTCTTGCTATCGGTTAGGTTTTTATGTATGTGGTGTGTGTAGTTATTGTTAATTTTAATTTCTATGATAGGCGGTTTGCGGCTGTATTTTTTTACTACGTTTTAACGGCTCGCCTCGCTACGCGAGGCTCGCCGGACGATGAGCGCCTGCGGCGCTCATCGCTAAGCCCGCTAAAGTTCTGCGGCGCTCATCGCTAAGCCCGCTATTCGTACGGACCACGCAAACAGCGTGACGACGACTCGTAGCAGGACAATTATAATATGTGATATATATATATATATATATATATATATATATATCACTTTATTTTTGAAAGGTAGTAAAATAGTGATTTTTTATTATTTTTTAGTAGTGGATTTTTCACAAAACTTCATCTTATAACATGATATAAAACTCTGAGATGTGCCTTTTCCTCTGACCGATCCTCACATTCCTCCTCCTTTGTTTACTTCTTGCTCCTAATTACAGGAGCACAGTTTTGTGTAAATGTAGAATTGTTGTGTGTGGCTCCAGCAGCACCAAGGTAACAGCAGCATATCAATGGCAGCCCTCAGCAGCATAGCCCAGCCCTGTGCTGGGAGGTTGGGCTGTTGATTGGAGAGAGAAGCAATGAGGGAAGTAATAAGGGCTTTATCACTATGATAGGCCATAGAAAAGCAGGCCCCACCTTCTGCAAAGCATCATCATGTGTCTCACCCTAGCAACCAGCCTGTCATTAATACAGCACCAGGGTGAGATACAGTATAAGGCTTGTGACATTTGCCTGTGGAATTATAAAGCAGTGTTACTGAGCCTTGGGCATTGTTAGTTTCTTTTTGCTACCTGCACTCTTCTTCTCTGCATGCCCTTCACACCTGGAGAAGCATCCTGCAAAAATGAGTCACCCTTATGGAGGGTAAGTGACCTGGTGGAAGTTTTACATCACAGATAATGCAAAGACAAGTTTTCATTTCCATTGTAACTGAGTATATACACAAATGCATGTATAATTAATGTATTCTTTAGGTGCCTGAAAGTTGTTTACTACAGAAGTACCATATAAATGACTGTTTCCTTACAAAACTAATGATATATACTTGAGCTGGCAAAACAACTTCATTCTTTTTATTAATTGACTATTTCTAATTATTTTATCTCAATGTATTTAATACGCCTTATAACAGTCTATACATTAACATTATATATTTTATTTACCTGTATATATATATATATATATATATATATATATATATATATTGTTTTTTATTGAATTATTCACAATCACTTAATCACTTTCTCAATTTATTTAAACATTATATAGCATCTATCTATCTATCTATCTATCTATCTATCTATCTATCTATCTATCTATCTATCTATCGATCCATCTATCTATCTATTGATCCATCTATCTATCTATCTATCTATCTATCTATCTATCTGTCTGTCTGTCTGTCTGTCTGTCTGTCTGTCTGTCTGTCTGTCTGTCTATCTATCTATCTATCTATCTATCTATCTATTGATCCATCTATCTATCTATCTATCTATCTATCTATCTATCTATCTATCTATCTATCTATCTATCTATTGATCTATCTATCTATCTATCTATCTATCTATCTATCTATCTATCTATCTATCTATCTATTGATCCATCTATCTATCTATTGATCCATCTATCTATCTGTCTGTCTGTCTATCTATCTATCTATCTATCTATCTATCTATCTATCTATTGATCCATCTATCTATCTATCTATCTATCTATCTATCTATCGATCGATCGATCGATCGCTCTATCGATCTATCTATCTATCTATCTATCTATTGATCTATCTATCTATCTATCTATCTATCTATCTATCTATCTATCTATCGATCTATCTATCTATCTATCTATCTATTGAGCCATCTATCTATTGATCTATCTATCTATTGATCCATCTATCTATCTATCTATCTATCTATCTATCTATCTATCTATCTATTGATCTATCTATCTATCTATCTATCTATCTATCTATCTATCTATCTATCTATCTATCTATTGATCCATCTATCTATCTATCTATCTATCTATCTATCTATCTATCTATCTATCTATCTATCTATCTATCTATCTATTGATTCATCTATCTATCTATCTATCTATCTATTGATCCATCTATCTATCTATCTTTCTATTGATCCATCTATCTATCTATTGATCTATCTATCTATCTATCTATCGATCGATCGATCGCTCTATCGATCTATCTATCTATCTATCTATTGATCTATCTATCTATCTATTGATCCATCTATCTATTGATCTATCTATCTATCTATCTATTGATCTATCTATCTATCTATCTTATATATAAACTTTAATACAATTATAACAGTATATACATTAACATAACATTATCTATCTATCTAAAACTTGACTAAAATTATAACAGTCTATATATATATATATATATATATATATATTAACATAACAGTCTATACATTAATATTATAATTAATTATATATATATATATATATATATATATATATATATATATCTATATAAATGATGTTGTCATAGTGAATTTATTTTGGCTTAAAAATGAAACCACAATAGTTTTGACGTGTCAGAATTTATAATTAATACTGCCATTATAAATTCATAAAATTGTATCTTGTGAATTGGCGAGTAGCTTTTAAGATTTTAGAAACTTGGCCCCCCCGAGGCCTGTATCACATTGCTCTGGGTTGGTTTATCTGTTGGTTTACTGGAAATTAATTTGCATTGAGGTCCATGGGAATTAGTTATAGATAAATCAGTAGATAAATGTATCCAGATCATTGTTACCTGGCTTTGGTTTGTAGTGTAATAAAGTAATGTAGGCATTGGAACCCAAGGCATCTATATCATAATACCTTGTTTATCAAGGTAGTATCTGTTCAGTAGACTTAAGCAACATTCATCGAGTTGTTTCTGTATTTAAGAAACTACTACATGTTTTATCGTGACTGCAAACATTTTTTATATTTAATGATCTTTAAAGGGTCTGTGTCACCCTAAAAATCAAGTTTTTTTGGTTATTCTTAAAGGGCATGAACAAATGGCAATATATGGTGTTAGGCATTTTTACTAAAGTTGGCCAAATTAATTGTTATTTTTACTGTTTTTATGTAAATGGTTGTGTTCTGAATACTAAACATATGCATTGATGTGCTAATTAGAATCAGTCTCCTTGTCTATCCCTGTTGTGGGCAAAACATGGACACCAATGTCATCATTCAGCTAGAACTCCCATCCTAAAACAGCATATGGAGCTCCAAAAACAATGCTTTATTTCTCAAGAGTGATTTACTGTTTAGTCAGTCTATCATGCTCTTTAAATGACTACTGCAGTTGAAGTTTGTACCATATTACCAACATTATCAGTTGTGTAAGCCATGGGCATAAAACAGTATTTGGAAAAATCCTAATTTTTGAAGACTGCTTATGAGTACATGAATCCATTTTGTGTGTGTTACATCACATCCCAAGAGCTGGATCATGGGACTGTGTGTTTGTAGTCATCAATGGAGGAGGAGGGAAACGAAGTCCAGAGCCTTTTTCTGATAACTGGATAAGATTGAAGTTGACACCACAACCTTTCCTCCTCACTGGTCCAGAAGCAGGATGTTGCATTAAAGGATGCAACCATAGCTCTCCAGAAATGTAATCGCCCCTCTCACACACACAACTTTCACCAGTGTATTATGTTTCCCTCCAGTGTTCTGCAAAGGTACCAAAATATATTTTTTTTATTAAAAATTAGCTGTATGACTTTTTTTCTGATTAATTTTGCAAAGAGCGAGAGGGAGAAAGAGATATTTAATTAATGCAGTTATGCACTTAGACACAAATGTTATATATATATATATACATACATATATATATATATATATATATATATATACATATATAGAGAGAGAGCTCATCATAGAACTAATCTATTAAGATTGGTTCGTTCTCTGATGAGCGCCTCTGACTTATTGTTTTTGTTTATGCAAATTACCCTTAGGGTTTAGTCTCCCTAAGGGTAATAGGGGAATCCAGACGTGGACCCCTTGCTCACTGCGCCTTAGGGAGTTCAGCTGCACCTCACTGACGAGGCCCATAAAGGCCGAAACGCGTCTGGGGTTTGCTGTTTCTCCTGTTCAGGGTAGAATTGCCTGGTATTTCGGGGCTGGGTCACTCTTCTGAGTGGGACCAGACTGATATACTACAGGATATTTCTCCCTGTGAAGGGCACAAGTGGCTAAAAGAGGTTGCTCTCAGAGTGGCTTATCATGGTCATAGAACTAATCTATTAAGATTGGTTCGTTCTCTGATGAGCGCCTCTGACTTATTGTGTTTATATATATATATATATGTATATATATATATATATATATATATATATATATACATATATATAGAGAGAGATCTATATATATTTATATATATATATATATATATATATATATATATAAATATATATATATATATATATATATAGTTTTAATTGTGCTATGGTCCATTAATGTGAAAGCAACTTTCTGCTGAGATGAGTGTCTTTTAAGTTACATATTCCTCTAACATGGGGTGTGCTACTTTACTTTCTGTTGTAAAGTCTGTATTACTACTGTTAGTGTGATACAATTGCCATAACTAATCGAAGAGAGATTTAGCACTAGTAATAGCATTATGATGAGATATGTTTAAAACTCTGTCTATGTGCAAGCCTCCTCTGCTGATTTTATTAAACTGTGCTAAAAAAGATAATAGCTATTCTGGTTAGGACACGACTGAACAACAACAAGTCATACAGTTATATTACTGCTCATTGGCTGATAGAGGCAAGCCTCCAGATCAGTTGAATATTTTTTTTTCTTTCTGCATTGGGAGCATCAATTGATAAAAGTTGATATATTTATTTCCTACAAGTTGCTTAGCATCTTACATGTCTAGCCTGAGTGAGTCATCAAAGTGTTTCAAGGATTTAACTTCCATTCAGTTAATACAGAATTGGTCATATTTACCCTTTTGATGAATTGATGTTTATTTATGGAGCGCACTGGAGATGCACGTCAAACTCAACGTTATGCACTAAATCTATTTCTGTAATATCTATACGCTTGCATTGCCACACATTGGTAGTCATTCTTGTACATTATCTTAATAAAAATAGTTTTATTCAAAATATGTTACACAGGTCAGCTTCATGGAAACAGATATGACCAAAGAAGAAAAGCCTTGTCATCCTCATGTTATTGACTGCTGGAGCCAGGCCAGCTTTTATAGTACAGTAAAACCCCCGTTATCCGGCACCCACAGGGACTCCCTATTGCCGGATAACTGTAGTTGCCGGGTAATCGGGAGTCGCAGCTTTGAAGGCTCTAAACGACCCTTAAACTCCCCAAAACCCCTCAAAATACTTTAAAAAGGCATTAGCACCTAAACTGGGCAATTTAGGGCCAAAAAAAAAAAAGTTAAAAAAAAGTTAGCATTTCTTTTTTTGCAGTTCTGAACTGCTTGATAATGCCGGTTTAGCGGGAGTTTTTTTAAAATGGGGAATTGATGCTGGTGCCGGTTGCTTGAGAGTCCCGGTTAGTTGAGTGCCGGATAACCAGGATTCTACTGTACTTCAGTATGAGCACCCCTAAGTAAAATCAACAATTTAGCCACGCCTGGGCAGAAACAAGATATTCTGAACATTTCATGACCAGATGTTATACCAGCCCTTGAGCATTAGAGTTGGACCATCCAGTTCTTGTTGTTGTCGTTCAGTTATCTCAGACTCTCAATGACCCTGTACACCGCAGCACACCAGGCACATCTATTGTTATGTCTCTGGTTGTGTTTATCCATAAGGTTATCTTGACAGCCTTTCTGCTATGACCTGCGCATCATGGGTAACCATACATGGTATAGCTCACAGCTTCATTGAAGTACACAAGCCTCTTCACCATGACAAAGTAGAGACCCAGAAGGGGAATCCAGTTCTAGAGGGTCATAAAAATTGATACATTTTAACAATAGTATTCCACAAATATTTATTCAATGTATTTAAACTTTAAAAAAAAATCAATATTATACACTGTCCCAAATAACCGTTGTGTGCAGCACAGACAGCAGCTAGACAACGTGGTAGTGAGCCAATAAGATGCTGGAAGGCTGGCAAGGGTATCTGGAGCCATACAGACTGCAGTGCCTCCGTCAGCTGTTGAAGAGTGTGTGGTGGAGGATCCATACCGAACATGTGGTCCCACACGTGCTTGATGGGGTTCAATTCCTGCAAATTTAGAGGCCAGGCAAGTACTTGGAAGTCTTCATCCTGCTCCTTCAACCACTCACTGACAATTCTGGCCGTATGACATGTTGCATTGCCCTGCTAGAAGATACTGTACGATCCGCTCCAGGGAAGACAGTCAACATATATGGGTGTACTTGATCTGCAAGGATGGATAGATAACTCAATCGGTTGAGAGTGCCTTCCAGAGGTATGAGTGGCCCAGACAATGACAAGATAACATCCCCCAGACTACAACGCTACTGCCACCAGCTTGTGTTCTTCCAACAATGGTTGCAGGGTGTTTGTTCTCTGAGGTTTCACACCTGACACGCCAATGTCCGTCCAGTCGATAGAGCAGAAAACTTTGACTCATCAACCCTTTGACAATCAGTATAGGTCCTATTTTGGTACTGTTGTGCAAATTGTAGCTATTTCTGATGATGAACCCTTGTCAGCATGGGTACAGTCACCATCAGTTTGCTTTGGCGCTCCATGCGCAGAAAGGTTAGCTGTACTATCATTTTAAACACACGTTTGGTAGTACCCTGGTTCGTTTGGGTGCTGAGTTGCTCGACTGTAGCGTCTCGGTTGGGCCTCACACACATTCTCAGCCGATGCCAACCTCTGACATCAATGGAACGTGGTGCTCCGCAGTTTCAATACCGTTTAATATCAATGTTGCCATTTGTCCAATCACGGTACCCTTTAACCAGAGCAGCACAAACTTCTCTGTTTCAGAAATACTGCCACCAGTGGCCCAAAAGCCAATGACCATCCCCTTTTCAAAGTTGGGTAACTCACATGTTTTACCATGACTGTGATGTTTAATATGTTTACAGAATGCCTACATGTCACCTTATATACCCAACAAGCCAGCTCACAACACGGGCCAGTGGTCATAATAATGTGATTCGATTCAGTATGTTATTATTATTGTTTGTATTGAATACATACATAAAACAACATGAACAAGGGTTCAGTGGGGAAGCATAGATTATAGATAAAAATAGGATATGGAATGACTTTTGTGATGCTGTATACATTCTTAATGATTTTGTTGAGTGAACTATGTGGTTCGTAGAATCACATAGGCAATATATACTAAACATGTACACGTTCCTTAACTCTTGAAGGTTTTATATCTTAGAACATAAATGCGTATTGAATAATGACAGAAACTGCGACGGTAATAAGCCACGCTAATTCTTCTTTATATCAACTGGCAATGATCTTCTTTCTAATCTCCTGCACTATGATAGTTAAAATAAGTTAGATAAGATAGAGACAGGTAGGGGGGTCTTGAAGAGCAATTTCATCCTTCAAATAACAACATCCCAGGTCAGTTATTTGCATGCATTTAAAGCAATATTTAGCAAATTTGCTTTTATTTGGATATGCCATAACTGGGATTTTTCCTGTGTTCTTTTTAAGTATATCTGATACTTTGATTCAGTATATGTAATCTAAAATAAGGTCCTCATTGTGTGAAAAGAGTACACTGGGTGAGCACAAGAGTTGAGCAAACCACAAGACCAATTTATGTAAAGAGAAAGTATGGCCTCTGATTGTAGCTGGAAGGTTCACCATCTTGTATGTGGTATGTTGGGTGGCGTCCATATTTCTTGCAGTGCACTTTTTACAACATTGTCAGTTTGGTTATTTCAGCATGTTCCTGTTGGTTCAATCAATCCAGTGGGATATATTGAAAGAGAAAGTATGGCCTCATTGTAGTTGGAAGTTTAATCATCATGCATGTTGGGTGGCGCCAATACTTCTTACAAGGCCCTCTTTGCAACTGGTGGGCAATTTGGTTATTTCAGCATGTTCCCACTGGTTCAGTTGATTCAGAGGACGTATTAGAAGGGATTATTATTTTATCAAACACATTAGAGGAGGGGGCTAGCGATTTTCTGCTAATCCATACTATATTCAACATGATAAAATATTTGTTGGACTAATTTTCTCAGTTTTACTAGCACATTCAAAAGGGAATCCACATTAAAATAGGTGCCTAGGCAATGTAGGTAATCTCTTATTAATGATGAGATTAAGTGTTTCTTTGCATCTCATGGTTGCCTAGTTTCAGCTCATTATAGCTATATCCTTCATCTAAAGTAGTAAATCCTATATAATGTATATTTTCATGAAGCCTGATGCTAAATACTTAAGTAAATCCCAAAATGACTTGCCAAACTAAGCTTCTTCACTTTTCTGGTTTACAAACACTGTGTGCTTGATTAGAATTAGTCCAGCACAATAAACAATACACCTATAGAGACGCTCCCGATCTTACAAACATACCAAGATAATCAGGTTAATAGTTTTAAGGAATGTTAATATCCTATAAACAGTTTCACACACACACATGTATATATATATATATATATATATATATATATATATATATATATATTATTATTGTTATTATTGTCTTTATTTATATCGCGCCAACATATTCCGTAGCGCTGTACAGGGGTTTAGTATATACAGTGGATCCTCTGTACTTGACTTCCCCAAAAGTCATCAATTTCGATATTCGACACATTTTGATGAGCAAAAATTCTTTGGCATTCAATGTTTCCTTGGTACTTGTCACTCTTGCTAACACCAATTCACATTACTCCTTATGGCAGTTTGGTACTTGCAATTTTTGCCACTCGTCATGCCTTCTTGAACCAATTAACGATGAGTACCAAGGGTACACTGTATATATACGTGTATATATATATATATATATATATATATATATATATATATATATATATATATCACATATATAGTTGTAAGCATAGCGAGGGCCTCAGATGCTGGCATGGAGCGCCGAAGGCGCTCCTTGCCAGCAACTGCGACCCTCACAAACTTTACGTTTGAACGCAAACAACACGAAACAGCAACTGCGGCCCTCGCAAACTTTACCTCGCAACGCAAACAACATACGACACACGTTACCACTCATTACGACCTCGCAAAAATCGCCCGCAACCCGCGAACATGAACAAATTCCAAACACAATAAATACACACAGCACATACATAAAAAGCTTACCTAAAGCAAGAGGGAGCATCCAGGACCTCAAAAAAACAACTTGCACCTTAATTTCACTCAAAATAAAAGAGTTTAGACACTCGAAAATTCTCTAAGCGAGAGAAAAAATGGCCGCCGAACAAAACGAAAACGAGGCTACAGCACTCTAAACACGCAAAACACCACAAAAGACCTACAGATATTCCGCTAAGACGCATGCCACACATTACCCGCCATTTTACGCCAATGCGGAAGTACACAACTACGCTAACGGTTTGGTCTTGCGCACGCACAGTATTACACTGCACACATTCAGCATGCTTACACAGCAGCTCCACACCACTAATGCTGCAGCAACATCAAAACAGATTGTCAGCTCTTCAACACAATGCTTGAAAATACGTAAAGTATATTCATTTATTAATGTATTATATATTTCATTAGTATACACCAAACACCATTAGCTCACTTACAATTTCATTGCCGTCATTTTTCGCTAGTATATATATATTTATATATTAAAAGAAGGCACCTAATGGGATTTTAACTGAGAATCTCTATCTCATAATCAGATATATTAACGACTACACTGTGTCTGTAAATGAGTAGTAAGAGGTGAAAAAGAATGATATAACTAATGTAGACTAATATAGGAAATGTAGCACTACCTTACTCAGGATGCACTGCTAGTTTTAGTTATTGCCACTGGCCGGTGAAGCTCATTACATATTCTGCCAACTCAGAGGAAGATAGAAGAAGTATAAAATCACCAAGTACAAAAGCTTATAACTACGGTAACTCAATTTAAGCTATTTAATGTATACTACCACTTAACCTCGGATTTTATAAAGTGTATATATGACTGTGATATTATAGGTTTACAGACGTTTGAGTGACCACTGAGATTCATAACAGTTCTAAAAATTTTACAAAAAAGGAAAATGTTTATATGATCCAGAAAAAAAAAAGCAAAATAACTCAAAACGTTATAATTATGTTCTTACAACTGACATATTTTAATTACAAGGTTCAGGTAGCACTCCCTTTTCTCTTTTTGTTGGGTTGTATAATCATCCTCCAAATCACTTCCTTTTATAACAAGAAGAGTGTATATGTATCTTAAAGGAAAGCTTGTTCTCAAAGCCTTAATGGTGAAGTTGTGGGGCCTGATGTACTAAAGGGTGTGGTATTACAGAACTCTCGAAAAACCTGTTATGCATTGTGACTCCTTTACTAACATTTCCCATCTCCAATATAGCCTGTAGTATTTTTAACTATTATGTCTGTAAGTGTATCCATCACTTTATGACTTGTGTGTGTGTTTGGGTTGCTCAGTCGTGTCTTACTCTCTGTGACCTCATAGAGCGCGACACACCATGCTGATCCACTTGGTTTTCATGGCAGAGATACTGGAGTGGGTTGCCAGTTCCTTTTCAAGTGGGCTACAGCATACAGCTCCTGGTATTCCTAGGTGGTCTCCCATCCAAGTACAGACCAGACCCAACCCTGCTTGGCTTCAGGGTGGTGTGACCTGTTGGTTCCCTGACTGGAACTGAACCCAGGTCCCAGAGGTGAAAAAAACAGAATTCTAACCACCGGACCTCCAGGAAACCCTATCTTTCTGACTTGCGGTATACTTATCAACTATAATAGTTGTTGTAATTGCAAGTTTGTCGGTAAAAGTTGCGGGTTGCGCATGTGCAATGAGCACTAAAGCCTGCAACCTGATTCTGAGTTACAGGCTTGAAAAAAAAAAACGCTGCCATTTTTTTCGAAGCGCATAACTCGGAAGCCATTGGGTGACCACCAAAAGACCCCAATTGAAAAGAAAATTAGCTACCAACCTCACTTATGGGCTCCCTGCCTCCTCCTGAGGCAGGGAATCCATAAGTGAGGTTGAAAGCTGATTTGATATTCAATTGGCGTCTTTCGGGCGGCCTCCCAATGGCTGCCGAGTTACGGCCTTGAAAAAAAAATGGCGGCGTTAAACCCGTAACTTTTTTTCAAGCCTGCAAGTCATGGAGCAATACCGATTTAAGCTTCAAATCTTGTGGGTCTGAAAAAACGTTACATGTTCACACAAGTTGCAGGTTTGCCAAGGCTTGCAATGACTACAGTATCGTCATTCATTTTTATTATTTTATACAAACAAATATCTTTTATTGAAGAATAGGGATCATATGAAGCCATTTTTTATCACATAGTTGTTTGGCTGCTTTTTCAATCATAATGATAACAGAAATTACCCAAATAGCCCTGATCAAAAGTTTTCATACCCATAGTTCTTATTACTGTGTATTGCCCCCTTTAGCATCCATGACAGCGTGCAGTCTTTTGTAATAGTTGTCTATGAGGCCCCTAATTCTTGCAGGTGGTATAGCTGCCCATTCGTCTTGGCGAAATGCCTCCAGGTCATTGCAAAGTCTTTGGTAGTCTTGCACGAACCCACATGTTTGAGATCTCCTAAGAGTGGCTCGATGATATTATCGTCAGGAGACTGTGATGGCCACTGCAGAACCTTCAACTTTATCTGTAACCACTGGAGGGTCCACTTGGCCTTGCACTTAGGGTCAATATCATTCTGGAAAGTCCAAGAGCTATTTTTCCGATAACATGCTTTATTCATCTTGCCATTAATTTTCACAAGATTCCCCGTGCCTTTAGAGCTCCCCATTCCCCCAAACATCAGTGAGCCACCACCATGCTTCACAGTGCGGATGGTATTCTTTTCACTATAGGCCTTGTTGACCCCTCTCCAAACATAGCTCTTATGGTTGTGACCATGAAGCTCTATTTTGGCCTCGTCACTTCAAATTACAGTGTGCCAGAAGGTGTTATCGTGCATATTGTAAACAGGCTTTTTTGTGGCATTGGTGCAGTAAAGGCTTCTTACTGGCATCTCGAACATGCAGCTCTTTTTTCTTCAAGTATCGTCGTATTGTGCTCCTTGGATCAACCACGCCTTCTTTTTCCAGAGCAGCCTGTATTTCTCCTGAGGTGACCTGTTGGATTTTCTTTGTATTCCGAACAATTATTCTGGCAGTTGTGACTGAAATCTTTCTTGGTCTACCTGACCTTGGCTTGGTATCAAGAGATCCACAAATTCTCCACTTCTTAATAAGTGATTGAATAGTACTGACTGTCATTTTCAAGGATTTGAATATCTTTGTATATCCTTTTCCATCTTTATGAAGTTCTATTACCTTGTTACACAGGTCTTTTGACAGTTCTTTACTGTTCCCCATGGCTCAGTATCTAGCCTGCTCAGTGCATCCATGTGAAGGCTAACAAACTCATTGACTGTATAAACAGACACTAAATGCAATTTAAAAAGCCACAGGTGTGGGAAATTAAACTTCAATTGCAATTTTAACCTGTGTGTGTCACCTTGTGTGTCTGTAACAAGGCCAAACATTCAAGGGTATGTAACATTTTGATCAGGGCCATTTGGGTGCTTTCTGTTAACATTATGACTTATAATGGAGCCAAACAACTATGTGATAATAAATGGCTTCATATGATCACTATCCCTCAATAAAATATTTTTTTGTTGCATGATCAGTCATATTTTCAAATAAATGCCAACATTTCACAATTTCTGCCAGGGTATGCAAACTTTTGAGCACAACTGAACATTGCCGGATTGCGAGTCTGATCGCATATCGGACCTCTAAGCTCTAATTGATTGACGTTTAATCTCCATATTTTACTGATGTCATGATGACGGTCTAATTGACTATTGGCTGTTTCTAAATCGGTAGTTATGGCCTTGCTTAATTGATCATGAGCATGCTCTGTAATGCTACATATGATTGCATGGTTTACGGTTTTCGGCCAGGTAGCTGCAGGCTTGATCAATTGATCAAACTGATCAAACTGTTGCAAATTTCAACTCTGCAGACTTACGACCGATATGAAGGCAACCATTTTCTTATAGCTTTAATGATAAGAAAAAACATAATTACTTGTACAGGAGAGGTGAGCACATTATACATGACTAGGTAACATCAGGTAGTTTCATCTCTCTCTGCAAAATGAAGTTTAGTGTCCCCATGGGTAAGATGAGAGATCAAATGGCATTTTATGTGATTGTTATACCTGTCTATCCAACTGGAATTATATTTGCTTAATAAATTCTTAAGAGCTATAAAAAAAACTTGCAACCAGGTCAGTGCACAGTACTGAATATTTAGGAGAGCTGTTCACTTAATGTAGCTTCAGTTTCAATTCAAAATAATGTCCTGAGGTCATAAGAAGCAAACAGTATCTATTAAATCAACTTTCATAATACCACATTAATTAATTAAATTAAATTCATATTTTTTAATTAGTAGATATGAAGGGAAGAAACTTACTCGGAAAAGAACAATCCAAGAATAAAATCTATCTTCCCATGGCCAGCTACAAAATCTATTTTGGGATATGCAAGCCCTGGAAATCAAGGTGTAGACAGTGCTTGTTCTCCTTGTATTGATCAGCAAGGTCTTGACTGAAGATTATAAAGACAGGCTCAGGCAGTGCTTGCTTTGCTGCACTAACTGATGCTCAACGACTCTCATGGGGGGAGGGGGTGGTTGGGTGAATTGCTGGGAACTCAACATTTGATCAGAACCTAACGCGTCGGACTGATCAGTTTGTTTAGAACTCGACTCTTGTGACAACCCACAGGAAGTGGAATAAAGGTCAGTACTGTTGCGTAGCGTTGCCTACAAGAGCCTAAGAGCAGTGTGTGCAAGAGCCCAAGTGCAATCTGTGCCTGTGAGAGCCCAAGTTCAGCCTGTGCCTGTGAGAGCCCAAATGCAGCCAGTGCAAGAGCCCAATTGCAGCCTGTGCCTGTAAGAACCAAAGTGCAGCCTGTGCAAGAGCCCAGGTGCAGACCTCTGAGAGCCCAAGTGCAGACTGTGCCTGTAAGAACCAAACTGCAGCCTTGGGGTTTTAGGAAGAGCCCAAGCGCAGCCTGTGCCTGTAAGACCACAAGTGCAGCCTGTGCCTGTAAGAACCAAAGTGCAGCCTGTGCCTGTAAGATCCCAAGAGCAGCCTGTGCCTGTAAGAGTGCAAGTGCAGCCTGTGCCTGTAAGAACCAAAGTGCAGCCTGTGCCTGTAAGAGCCAAAGCGTAACCTGTGCCTGTAAGAGTGCAAGTGCAGCCTGTGCCTGTAAGAACCAAAGTACAGCCTGTGCCTGTAAAAAACAAAGTGCAGCCTGTGCAAGAGCCCAAGTGCAACTTGTGCCTGTAAGAACCAAAGTGCAGCCTGTACAAGAGCCCAAATGCAGCCTTTGCCTATATATAACCAAAGTGCAGCCTGTCTCCTCCTTTTCCTCCTCTACATTGCCACCATCAAGTCCTCTTAGCACAGTTAAAATGAAGTTAAATTCTGTTATTTGATGTTGTTATTATTTTTTTAATTATGCCTGTTTAGGTTTAAGGTTTTGTATCCGAAAACAAGACCATCAGTTCAACTAAAATGTTTAACAAGCTGGGGTCTGGAACGGATTCTTTAAATTTATATTGATTCCTATGGGAAATGCTTGTTTGGAACTCAACCTGTTTGGAACTCATCCTGCTGTCTGGAACTGATTAAGGAGGAGAACCAAGGAACAACTGTACTTGGTGTGTGTATTTAGGGTATGGAGCACGTTATAGCTCCTTTTTGGGCCTAGGGTGGGATCCCCTTGAGCCCTACTAAAAATGGCCTTTCAGGGCTGCTGCATATGGACGTTGCGACTTTGTGGATTGTTATTGTTTGTTTTGGTTTATTGAAGAAATGTAACCTCTGTCATTATTAATAGAGTGTGGATTACAGACCAGAATCAGGTGATGTCCGGACTTGTTACTAGTTTAAAGGGACAGATACTGGTCCAACCTGCCTTTCTCTGCTACTGTTAGGACTCATTACCCCCTGCAGAGTAAAAGAGATCTGACGGGAATAGAAGGGATCATCTACAAGCCATCCAGGCTCCTAAACTGGAGGGGGTGAATTCAATTTTCTTTACTTGTTCTCTTCTTATATGTACAGCTAATTCAATATGCTATAGTAGACATGCCAAACTGGCACCCTTGTGGTTAATGTTCAGCACACTTTGTTAGAGTGGCATCTGATTCATGGGCATACGTAGGTTTTTTGCTTGCCTAGGCCATTCAGATTTGTGCCCCCCCCCCCCCCCTACAAATCACTTAGAGCTCTTTCTTTCCCCTTTCTATATCTGAAATCATAATTTTATGAGTGTATGTGTATCTATCTATCTAGATATCTATATATATATATATATATATATATATATATATATATATATATATATACTAGCGACTTGCCCTTCAAAAATGACGACAATGAAAATTTTAAGCCTGGCAATGATGTTTTCCACACAATACGGGGCTCTCCCCTTTGGCGCTCATCGCGAGCCTCTCCCCACTCTCTCACCCCTGTGTCTCTTCCCCCCTCTACCTCCCCTGTGTCTTATTCCCCCTCTTTCCCTCCTGCAGTCTGTTTGCTCCCGCTCCCTGCCCTGTGTTTCCCCCCCCTTATCTCCCTCCTCTGCGTCTCTTCCCCCCATCTCACCCCTGTGTCTCTTTCCTCCACACTCCCTCCCCTGTGTTTCTTTCCACCCTCTCCTCCATCTCCCCCCATCTCCTCCCTCTCCCTCCTCTGTGCTCTAGGGGTATGAATCCATTTGCGGCTTGGGAAATTGATCAATTTTCCCAATCCCGAAATGGTCTTCCGATTTGCGGCCTTGAAAAAAAATGATGTATGGTGAGCCTTTTTTTTTCTTTCTTGTGGGCCTTCGGTGCTCATTGCAGCCCCCGTCAAACCCGTAACTTTCGGCCCTCGGGATGCGCAAGCCCATATCTTTTAACATTGCGTGACGACAACTCGCAATTACGACAACTATTATAGTTGATATATATAAAATATAATATAATGTGTATATATATTAGTAATATCAGTCAAGAGAGGGTGGAGAATGAGGGAGCAGAGAGCCTTTGTATAGATGATTGGATACAACTGAAATAGACACAACTCCCATTCCCTCTCAATGGCCCTAAAGGCAGATACCTTGCATCACTCACTGCAACATGAACACTCCAGCTTTCACCAATGTATTATGGGTCTCTTCAGGATCCTGCAGAGAGACTTTTTACCTGCTTAATTATGCTCGGAATCAGGCTCAGAACTTGACGTGCTCGCAACACCCTACATTCACTTTTTCAGGAAGTGGAATAAAGTTATGTACTCTGGTGTACAGTAGTTAGTACCTGCAAGGGCCCAAGGGCAGTCTATGCCTACAAGAATCAAAGTTTAGCCTGTGTCTACAAGAATCAAAGTGTAGACTGTGCCTATAAGAACCAAAATGCACCCTGTGCCTATAAGAACCAAAGTTCCAAGCAATAACCTCTCTCCTCCTCTATCACCCCCATCTGATTGCCCCCCTCAAGTCCTATCAGTACACTTAACGTGAAGCTTACAACTCAGGGTTGGGCATCTTTCCCCTCTTCCAGTTCTGCCCTAGGCCGCGACTATATACAAATGTCAAATGAATGCTTGTATCTACAAGGATAATCATTACAATTCATGTTGTGTAATGGAATAACGTTGCATGCCATCATTGGCAAAAACAAAAACTTCTAAGTAAATATATATAGAAATATCCCCAGAGAAATAAACAAAATAAGATTCGAAGAACACAACGCTAGTGTTGCAATTAACAGCATATCTCTGTATAACTCCCCAGATAATAAATGATTATAATTCCTAGCTGCAGAGCAAGCTTACACACTAACATTCACACATGTAACTTTCCCAACATATTATAAATTTACAGTCTTCAGTAACACCTTAAAGGTTTTCCCTGTTTTTATCTTTTATAATCTAACACATGCGGCTTATATCAGAAACACACAATACATTGGGTCATTATATATGCACATATATTTATTTTGTTTAAAAATAAAACTTGTTTTCCACACCTCCAGAGCTGCTTACATAGGCTTAGTGTACCTACCAATAGAAACACTGTATTTGGGTACGGATTTTAACTCTTTACTAACCTCCAACCAGCAGCAGCAGCACCATGCAGAGATCTACAGAGCTATGTATGAGCTCCACCTTGCTTCTTGCTCAGGGGACTATACATCCCATGATTCCTTCCTTCACAAACTGCTATCACAGATTGATAAAATGTATTAGCTGCCTGTGATTGGCCAATATGAATTATGAATGTTATGTTAATTTTAGCAGGGATTCCCAGGGGTGGAAATTAACTCAAGTGAGTTAGCAAACGTTAGGGTAAGTTTAATGATGTTTTTTTGGGGGTATTTTTTCATGCCAACAATATTTTCATACACTACTGGGATACATTATCTAGAATCCCTACATTAAAATACATATTTAAATAAATATATTTACAGTTGTTCTTTATTAAACACTTTCAGTGGAAATACTAGATAATTGGCCTGAAAGTTGGGTATGTTACACAAAAATTGCATATACAAATCCTTCCACTCTCCTAATGAGTTTATCTCATAATTAATTATGTGCAGGAGCCCTTTCACAGATTTATAACAGCTTTTTTAAGACTCTTGTTCAACTGTTATAGTATATTCTGCCATCTCACATATTACTTTGGCAGAGCAAACGATACATTGCAAAACCAAACTGACCTAACAAGTCATTGTTATCAAAAGACACTTGATAGTCTTATGTAGATAGTAACATAACACCAGCATCAGCATTGTTATCACTTGAAGGTTGGTCTGCAGAAGGCAGATTACCAGTACAGTCTAGAACAGTACTTGTTTTAGTTGTTAAGTTGTGTCCGACTCTCTGTTACCTTGTGGAAGACCGCACACCAGGCAAATCTGCCAGCTATTGCCACTCTGAACTCCATCAAGCTCATGTTTGTTGATTCAATGATCTCATCTATCCATCTCGCCTCTGCCTCCCCCATCTTTGTGTGCCTTCAATCTTTCCCAGTATCAGAGTCTTCTTGAGGGAATTATGTCTCCTCATGATATGGTCAAAATATTTGAGCTTCAGCCTCATGATCATTCCTTCCAGTGAACAGTTTGTTTCTATTTTCTGAAGTACTTATATATTGGATCTTCTTGCAGTCCAAATGAATGTAAGCAGTTTTCTCCAACACCACAATTCAAAAACATAAATTCTCTGGCGCTCAGCCTTCTTTATGGTCCAGCTCTCACATCCATATGTTACTACTGGAAATACCATAGTTTTAACATTGCAGACCTTTGTTGATAGTGTAATATCTTTACTTTTTACTTGCTTGTCCAAGCTTGCCATAGCTTTCCTCCCCAGAAGCAAACATATTTTAATTTCATGGCTACAGTTAATCTGAAGAGATCTTGGATCCCAGGAAAATAAAACCTGTCATTGCCTCTACTTCTTCCCCGTCTATTTGCCAGGAACTGAGATTGCCGTTCGCCATCATCTTCATCTTTTTAACATTGAGAAGCTGGCCAACTTTTGCACTCTCTTCTTTCACCCTCATCAATAGGTCCTTTAGTTCCTCCTGACTTCCAGCCATCAGAGTTGTATCTGCGTATCTGAGGTTGTTGATATTTCTTCCAGTAATATTGATTCCATCTTTGGATACATCCAGTCCGGCCTTTACATGATTTATTCTGCGTATATGTTGAATAAATAAGGTGACAATATACAACTTTTTCGTACTTGCCATTTTCTATGTAATAATTGGTAAACTCTTAACTGCAGATTATCATTGCAGGTGCAGACCGTGCTTGTTTTCTTTACATTTCTTGAAAATTACTAAATGCCAATTCTCAAGACAGGGTCAGCCAGTTTCTGATTTTTTTTGTAATACTTAGTAATGCCTTGGCTGTAGATTATCAGGACAGGATCAGATAGTATATGCTTTATCTGTAATGATCAGAAATGTTTCGCTTGCAGATTATTAGACAATGCTATCTATCTATCTATCTATCTATCTATCCATCCATCTATTAACCTGGGTCTAACTATTTATCTATCTATATATATATCTTTTTATCTGTCCGTTTATCTGTAAAACAAAATTAGTAGAAGAAATTGAAGAAGTTATATACTGCATTGAATTGTTTACCTGACGTACATAGAGAGAAAATAAACTGAAAGTAACAATCTCGCCTGAAATTGAAATCTGAAGACTTGTCGTTGATACTTTACCTGACCATTCATATAAGTTTCCCAAAAGCCTATAACATTTCAGTATGCATGGATAAAAGGTACTCCAATAAACAGGCAGCAAGTCTACACCATGGCAAAAGATACTGGAGTGAGTTCCCAGTTCTTTTTTCCAGTGGCCCACGATTTGTCTAACCTCTGTGCTATGGCCTGCCCAACTTGGGTGACCCTACATGGTATAACTCACAGCTTCATTGTAGTACACAAGCCCCTTCACCACGACAAGGCAGTGATCCAGAAGAGGACTCACTATGTAGTGTGGTACTAATGATGTAGCACCATTTACAATGTCACTACTTGTCTACTGACTAAAATGCTGATGTCATCCTTGACCAGCATTAAATATATTGTACTCTTAGGTTTATGTCACAATAAATGGTATTTTATCTGAGATTATGAAAGTCTTATTTACTATGCAACTACTACAATGGTGGAATAAGTCACAATATCTTATATGCAATATCTCAAATAAAGATAAGTGAGCTAAACAGATGTATTTCCTTATTAAAACATTAACATGTAAACAGATTAGGCAACTCCTTGTAGTTTGCAAATAGGTGCTAAGGGAACATAGGACTGTTACTATAGTACCTGTTTAATAACTAAAGTACTGTGTAGGTTGCATTAAAGTTTATTGGTACCTGAACTAATTAACTTATCAGGAAATTCAGCTCCCTGTGACATTTATCATTGTGTGGCTTGTTGAGAGTATTTTAAAATAGTTAAACAAGATTAATTATTAACTATCCCTTTAATATTATTTTATGGACCATTTAAGGTTACAAAAGTTTTTCACATTTTAATAAATCGGACTAGATACAAAAAGCTTTGGTTGAGCAGTGAATGTCCTCAACTGAGCAAAAATAGACAACACTGCCTCTTATTGCGTCTTTGGTATAATCCTCATGCTGATCAACCGGTGTGTACCCTAAAATCGGCTGCAAATTTTTTTTCCCCTGTGTTACACATTAATGTTAATCTTTTCACTCTCAATACTATGGCACTCGGCCCACATCCATAAATCCTGCCATGTCCACAAGAGATTTCAGTGTAGGGTGTATGTGTTCACTTGTTTGTTAGACCAAACCAAGCTTTACGGATGACACATCTCTAGGAACCAACAGAAAATCAGAACATCATGATTATAATGTGTGAGACCAAGCTCCGTAACTGTGGCAAGAAACCATATATATTTATATTTATAAAATATTTTTTTTATTTATATATACTATACAATTGTATTTATAGATTCAAAGGGCCTCATTCTATTAGCGGCCGTAAATCGGCCGTAAGGCTGCGATTCCTTGCGAGGGTTCAGTTAACTCGCGATTCTATAATACGGCCCCACAAGGATCTCCTCTTACGGCCGGCCGCATATCTTGAAACCGGCCGTAAGCTGTGAAATCTAAAAACTCAAAAATAAATTCAAGCCTGTACTGTACAGCTCTGTAAATGCTAGGGATCATATTGGGGGACATGAGGATTAAAAGGAACCCCCTCTCAAGCTTGCACATCAGCCCAAACCCGAGTTCAAATTAACTGTTTATTTTCCGGCTGCGGCGTGGGTGTGTCTGAGGTGCTCCAAGCACTCTGGACTTTTTACATGGATATTTTACGGATAGTAAAAATAAAATATTTTACGGATTTGAGTATAGGATAATTATGTGCTATTTTTTCTAACACCTAAAATCCCTTTATAGTCTTCTCAAAGTGCAGGATGGCTTTATTTGAGCTATTTTATGTGATTAATTGGTGCTAGCGGGACCTGTTTGCTGCAAGTAAGCTGCGGCTCGTTTTTAGCCTTGCAGACAGGGTTCCCGGAGCAATAGAATCGCAACCAGGCTTTTCTTACGGCCGATTTCCTTGCGGCCTTTTTAGATCAAAGGCTTTCCTCCGGCGCGATCGGCCGCAAGAGATAGCAAGGCGCCGGCCGCAAGCCTGCCGGAGTCCCCGGCCGGAGGGGAATAGAATAGCCGGAAAGCTTGCGGCCGGTCCTTGCGGCCCTGCAGCGGCTGCGGCCGGTAATAGAATGAGGCCCAAAATATATAAATGTGCTTATTTTGTTTGTTTTTTATATATATATATATATATATATATATATATATAAACAATGCATTAGAGCATTTGTTCCTAGACAACATGGTTTCCTGATATGTATATGTATTAACCCCTTGAGTACTGGGTTGTGTGTTACCTTTGATGTGACCCTTGTGGTATCCTATAATGAAATGGTCATAATAATATCATATTTTTTAATTACACATGTGTTTATGTTGGACTTTTAAGAGTCAACTAATGTTGAAATTTCATTGTTTTTTATTGTTTTTTGTTGCTAGACTGTCCTATTTTGTGAGTGATCCATAAAGTCTTATTAACATAGGGTTTTGGTGTAAAAGTCTAATGGAGTAACTTGTAATCTTTTGTCCGTTGAAAAAATCAATGGAAAAGTTTGCTGTAATTTTTGGCTCCGACTTGCCGCAGTCCCTTTTTAGCAGTTCTCTCGCAATGTTTCTTGGATGGGTAATTGACATAGCTAGGGAGCTTTACTTTGTTCTTAATCCTGCTATAATCTTTATGATATAGAGATTAGCATGGGGCCATAGTTAGCAATATTTGCTAGTAACTACATATCCTATTCTGAAACATTGCCATGGGTTTTGTTTGGGGCTTGTTGTAACTGAAACACCAGCCTTAATCACTATCCCGGTATTTGCTAAGCATGTTTCTTATTTAAACACAACAAACTCAAAATGACCATAGGATGAAGTATAGACTCATGGAAATCAAATAGACAATAAAATCAGTCAGTCTGGGCAGGAATCTTCCTTTACCCATCCACTGGAGAATTTACTATTTAATATTACTGGCAGGGGATTGGTTATAATACACAATGTTATGGATTCTAAATGAAACCAAAAATAAATGACCACCCTACGCGTTTCACTGTATTAGGGACTTCTTCAGGGATAAATGCTAACTAGTGATTGCAGTATAAGTCAGTTATTTATTAGATTATTTTTATTAGAGTCACCCATGACTGTAATATTGAATATTTCATTAGTTTCTCTGTTCTCATTCAATCCTACATTGTGTATAATAATGTGGTTTGCTCTCCTGTTGTTGTATTAGACTACATTTAAAGCAAAGCTGATATTCAACCTTGCCATCAGAGATGGAGATGTAACTATTCCCATAATAATATCTGTTTTTATCATTGGGTATTCTAATAAAAAAGTCAACATGTGCATACTATATTCAGTAATTACTACCTGGTTTCTATAATAAAAAAAAACTTTTGGTAAAAAAATAGTTTTAAAACACAATTTAAGATATAGTACAAATCCGAAATTAAAATAATATAAAAATTGCTTAACATTATTTCCTAATTCATATATACGGTTTTACTGTATCATCAAAATGTAAAAATTGCTTCTGCACAATAATATTTGGTCTTCTTCTCCACTTGCTGTGTATATGTAATTGCAATAACTACTGCGGCCAAGTAAACAAGTGGGTGGGCAGTTAATGAGTATTATTATAATTATAATAAAACTGTTTTAGTGGGTACTTCGAAAAGAACTGATTTGAAGAGATGGAATAGACTGCGATCTAACAGGGCTCTCCACTGATACGTTTAGTGAATATAGCCCAAAGAAGTAATTTACTTAAGTACGGGATAGAGGAAATGATGGAAAAATTATGCATGCACCCTCCACTTAGCAGAGAGAAGTGATTCATTCCTTGCTTGATGCAAATATAAGATCCTTTTGTTCTCTGACTATATATCTTGAAGAGTACTTACCTGAGGATATATTAATATGGAGATTAACTGGTTTCTTGGTTACTGATGACGTCTGCAAAATATTCCTTGCACATCTCATTTATATTCCATTGTATCATTATGGTATAACAGAAGCTTATGTTGGATACTGAACAATTTACAAATACATAACATTAAAGGGCCACTGAGGTCTGATGTTTATAATCTTTTGAAGAATCAGAATAGCAAAATAATGCAATAGTATGGCAAGATCTTTGAAAGTTTAACAAATAAAAGCATAATTTATTACATATAATATGCAATGTTGGATAGTTCCAAGACTGTGTATAAAACTTAACCTAGCTGAGCAGTAATACTTAATCAGTCAGCTATTTTACTTCAATGTATATATTGCTTAATTATACTGCAGATTGTTGTTTCCTATAGATTTTTTTATTTATCTTAAAATAAGATTTGGCTTTTATTCATTAATATACTGTTCTGTGATCCTTCTAATAGTGTATTCAAATTAGTATACTTATACTTTTTTAGTTCTTCATCTTTTATTTAAAATGCCTTAAATCTTTTGAAATCCATCAGAACACAGGGGGAGGGGGATTTACTAAACATTTTCTCATATGAGATAATGTGAAAAAAGCGTTTTTTATAATAGGAAATAGTGCTTAGTAAATCCAGAGATGATGTGAGATACAGTTGAGATGCTTATTAAGGGCCATATTAAATTCCAGCATCGTAAGTCCAATGTGTAGCACGTAAGGGCTGCGTGCTTCAAATTTGGCCTACTAACGTCGCTATTAAATTAGAAAGGGCTGCGAGCTACAAGCGAGCGAGGCTATTTCGTAAAATCGTTCTCGGCCGTCAGGGTTGCGTGCTCAAATGCAAACAATTAAGCAAGCATGTAGTTACGGGTTCAGATGGAGCCAATGGAAAAAGAGATTGTTAGCGTTACATCACTGAAAAAGGGGAGGGTAGATTTTAAAGTCCTACGTGCTTCAATTACAGTTTGCGATCAGACCCACAGTCCAGATATAATGCAATATTAATTAAGCAGTAAATATGATATTCTATTACATGCGAGTTACAGTACATGTATTAACACATTGATTGCGAGGATCGATATAATACAAAATATAAACATGAAATAAAGTACTTTTTGTGGCCGATTTGCGGGCTTGAGAATGTTGCGCTATTATTTCTAAGACCTAATATCACTTTCCCTTGTAATAAATGTACAGTAGTGTGTTGTTATTTGCATTACAGTGCTATGTATTGGACTTTACCCCCCCTGCGGGTCCACTCGAGCACTCGTTGGCCTTTGGGCTTCTTTTTTTTGGTTACGTGCTTGCTCGCGAGTGACCACGTTGCGATTTAATAGCTGAATTTAAGTAGCGGTTATGGACTCATCGGATCAAAGGATTTACGTGCGTGAAGTTCAATGTTGCTCACCACGTAGCCTATTCTTGGCCGATACCATGCAAAGCCCGCTGTGAGCAACGTTACAGGGCTAATTTAATACCTGTAACATGTAAATCAGAGTTACGGGCTACGTTTTAACATGTAGCCCCAATTTTAAGAGGCTGTAAATCCCCAGGATTACTTATCTATATAATGCTGTTATCAAGGGGTAGAAAATAGGTGGATCTGACTTTGAATCAGGAAGTCTGGTCGATGCCTTCTAAATGTTTGTTTAGTCGTTCATTCGTGTCCGACTCTCAATGACCCTATGGACAGCAACATGCCAGGCACAGCTTGTGTCTGGTTCTAATACATAGTGTTTTCATGGCAAAGATACTGGAGTGGGTTGCCCGTTCCTCCTCCAGTGGACCGCAATTTCTCTGACCTCTCTGCTAAGACCTGGCCATCTTGGGTGACCCTACATGGTATAGCTCACAACTTAATTGAAATACACAAGCCCCTTCACCACGACAAGGTAGCGATCCAGAAGGGGAGAGAAGACCTAAGGGAAGAAAGAGGGAGAGTTAGAAGAGAAAGAGAGGATATGGATAAAAAGAGGAGAGAGAGAGAGGAGTCAAAAGAAAGCAATGAGTACACAAGCCCCTCCACCATGACAAGGTAACGACCCACAATATTTTGTTACCTAAATACATTAACAATTTTCCATCCTGATGCTGTATAAACCTTAAAAACAACTTTCTGTTATATTAAATTAAATTAAACCGTTACTAGTAAACCATTATGAGTGATTGCAACTTTTCGCTGCTCTACAAGAGATTTTAACTAAAGTCCAATTACATGGCTCTTATAAGAGCTACTGAACATCCTACATGTCCTCCTAAGGCTCTGAAAGTGCTCTACAGTGAAACAGATCCTTACGTGTAAACCCAACCTCCCACAAGATCAGATAAACCACCTACAAGAACACTTACAATACACTTAAGGAGCTACAAGCATTTCTTAGTACATTAACAACATAAAATTGAAGCCTACACAACCTAAGCCCCAATAGAAGCCTTTCTAAAGGGTAACTCAGCCATAAGGAACAATCAACTAAATCACAATGCTAATTACAAATACCTCCTCACACAATTCAACACTGGCACCCAACTACTGCTAAGACACAGCTGATTAATAGAGAGCCCCAGGGGTTAATGCACCTGGTACTTGCCCACCTGGATATCCCCTTGCATTTAATACATATAATAAATTAGAAATTAACATAAAAATGATGTATCCGAACTGCAATGTTCATGGGCAAGAAAAATAATTACCATCAATATGTCAATGTCTGAGTGGGACACAAGTATCTATTTAGGCCTCCATTCAATTGCAGTTGACTTCATACCGGCCGTAAGTCTGCGGGCTTGAAATTTGCAACAGTTACAGAGCGATTCAATTGAACAAGCCAGCAGCTACCTGGCCGAAAGCCTAAACCATAAATCATGCACCCGTAAGTAGTATTTCAGAGCGTGATCATGATCAATTAAGAAAAGCCGTAACTACCGATTTAGAAACAGCCAATAGTAAATAAGACCGTCATCATGACATCAGTAACACATGGAGGTTACACGTCAATCAATTAGTGTTTAGAGGTCCGGCAATGTACAAAATAATAAAAATGAATGAAGGAAATGTTCTAGTCCATGTGGGTGGCCTGGTATGTATTAAATCTTTGGTTAACAAGATTGATATAACACAGAAAAAAAACGTTAAAAAAAAAACATTATTGCCGATTTGCGAGCGTGAAACTGTTGTGCAATTAATTCTAATGTCTTTCATCGCTTTCCCCATCTTTGAAAGTGAAGTATTGATTTTTTATTTGCATATACAGTGCTACGATCAGGTGTTTAACCCCCTTGCAAGTCCTATCTGGTGCTCTTAGGGTTTTCTTCTACATTTGCCATTTACAAGTGTGAAAAACATATTATTATTATTATTATTTATTTGTAATGTGCCAACATTTTATGCATTGCTAATTTATTCATTATATTTACAAAATATTACTAAATTACGGGTAATTAACTTATGGTTCAAATGGAATGAATATTATAACAATAATTAATTTATTATCTATGTATTTCCCACTTTTCTTGCTTCTATTATATTTCAATTTCCTATATCAGGGATTTACACATTTCTCTTTAATTTAAGAGCCAACCAAGTATATGTATAAACCCCTTCTGGATCGCTACCTAGTCATGGTGAAGGGGCTTGTGTACTTCAATGAAGCTTTTGTCTGTTTGTGAATCTGTAATAAGATTTTTTAAAGCTGACACTGTGTTTATATGGAAGTGTCAAGAAAGTTGATTTGTTGGGGAAGAAATCATTTCTGTAATAATCTGGAAGGGAATGCTGTCAAGAAATGTTTTAAATGTTCTAAATATATTATACATTGTTGTTATATTGTTCAGTCCTGTCCGACTATCCGTGACCCTATAGACCGCGCAGCATGCCAGGCACATTCGTTATGTCTCTGGTCGTGCTTAGCCATAAGGTTTTCTTTGCAAAGATACTGGAGTGGGTTGCCAGTTCCCTCTATAGTGGACTGTGATTTATCTGACCTCTCTGCTATGACCTGCCCATATTGGGTGACTATACATGGTATATTGCTCAGCTTCACTGAAATACACAAGCCCCTTCATTACGACAAGGTAGCAATTCAGCAGGGGGTATATATATATATATATATATATATATATATACATATTTTATTTTCATTATTTATACCTCAGTAGGAATCTTGCATATATAAAATGACAACATTAAATATGCATAAACATTAATGAACACAGAAATAAAGCATAAAAGGTTAGTACACTGACATCCCACACACCCTTTGCCTTCCTGGAAGGTGAGTAAAGGCACCAACAAGCAATGGTTTGTTCACAACACTGCAATTCTAAGATTATCGTTTTAAAGAAATGAGCCAAGGAGACTGGAAGCAGAAGAAGCCAATGACTCTGTCTTCCGTCTTGTAACATAATTATTTTTTTTAATTAGGAAAAATAATGTTAGCAACCTTCATATAAATGATGGGATTAAAGGGACTGTGCTCTTGTGTTTGTTTTATATAAATGTTTTAACTAGGTGATTTTGGTAATGTTATCCCCCTCAATGTAATTTTCTTAAAAATCTTTTTCACTTAGTTGTAACACTTTTTACCTTCTAGAGCTTCCCCTTTTCTTCCTGTTCTCTCTCATGTAGAGTTCCATGCTTCACAGTAGTAAACAAAAGCCATGCCCACAGGGAGGGTTTTTCAGTAGTAGTGCCTCATCATGCTCTAACAACCCACCATATCACCGTCCTTGACCTTAGTTAAACAGGAAAGTTGACCGATTATATGACCCGATTGATTCAGGTCCGCTGTTAAAATATATCAAGTATTTCAATGACATTTAGCAAAGAGTCCTAAGAAATATTGAGACATCCATACTCAGAAACAACAGAATATTAATGTTTTGAGGATTTACTATGATATAATATGATATAATGTGCCAATCTGAACCCATACTTGGCTGGGAAAAGCAAACCACATGCATAAGGGAAGCCATGTTTGATATGGTTATGGATTGTAAGTGAGAATCCTTTGTGGGCACATTTGCATGTCCCTGCCAAGGTTCCCAGAGTGCAGTGTAATAACTATATTTCTCGGAATTCTGGGCATAAAATTTTTTTTTTTTTACTTATTTCACATATTCAAATGTGAACGCACAAGTACTATTTATTTACTGTACTACTGTACAGTGAAGGCTTCTATCGCTTTTTGCCCACCATAATTAAAATTATTTTTGTGCTAAACTACCTCCTTATAAGGTCCACAACACAAGCTAAGGAACCGGCCACACGCTGATGAGAGGCAGTAACCTTGAAACAGCTGTACGTGGGTGGGATTCCTAGCTTGTGTATAATCCAACCCTAGCTTTGCCCAAAGCTGTTTGATACAGCTTTGAGAAGCCATGTTTGATAGGGTTTGGATTGCAAGAGGAAAGCCTTTGTGGGCACATTTGCGTGTCCCTGCCAAGGTTCCCAGAATGCAGTGTAATAACTGTATTTCTCGGAATTCTGGGCATGAAACATGTTTTTTTTAACTTATTTTAGACATTCAAATGTGAACACAAATGTACGATTTATTTACGATATATATATATATATATATATATATATATATATATATATATATATATTGATTTAATAAACATAACTGAACATGTTGCCATGTCCTCTTGTATTGTACTTATTTAATCTATACAGGTAATATATATATATATTTATTTTTTTAATATTTATTTTTTTACTTTTAAGTAGCGGTGGACCTATAAAAGAGATAAGAGGTTGCTTGAAAGTTGGCAAGAACACTAATACTCATTGTCCACCCTGGAACAACATCATCAATTTATTTTTTGCAATTTCTCTGACATGTTTATTAATAAAGATTCTCACCTTATTCTTTCCATATATTGTATTTTCAGACCTCTTGCCGCTTACAACAGCCTCACGGACAAACACCTAACAGGATATTTCAACAACACCCGAATAAGAAGACATCTCCAGAGAGCTGGGCTGGTAGGAATTCACTAGTACTCTTTAGAAATTCAAAGAAATAGATTTTTAAGGTTTTCATTTCTGAGTTCTCTAATATATTTATAAGCTAACTCAGCTATATCTCTCTGCTATTCTGTTTTTAATGTATCCTCTTTATTTGTACTTTACATTGAGTGTTATATTACATTCAGTGGAATCTAATGTAATGTATGCTTCCAGCAGCTGACATTTTGTATAGGCCTGCATTATTTATTGCTTTTATTGTTATCCTTATTGTCCAACTTGTCCACATGTGTTTACTGGACTAGTCGGTGTCAGAGCTAGAGTATGGAGGGCCCTGGTACAAAAAAAAATGTTTTAAAAATTTGATTGCACTGGGCCACCCCCATTACTAATTTACTCAGTGTCCTTTCCATATCAGTTCCACTCTCTATGTGTATACTATCTGTACCAAACCGTCCTCTCAGCACCCACCGCACATAGCGCCCATCCCTATTTCCTTTGATCCCCCTGGCAGAACCCATCCACTCTGTACCTTGCTGTCTCTTTGTAGCCCTTGCTCTCCTACCTACTTCCCTGATACACATCGAAAGCATGCTGAACTGCTCCACACTGCCACCTCTTGGAATTTCAGTAGAAATGCTATTTTTGAAAGAGGCATGCACCAATTTGAAGCTGGGGGGTGTGCAACCAAGGAGGGCCAAAGAGGCCAATAGGGGCCCAGGGGAGTTTGACCAGTTTGATGGGCCTCTACACTGAAGAATTGTTTTTTAACTCAAAAACAAAAAACCTTACACAGGACTGGGCCCCCCAAAGGAGGGCCCTGGGGCACTACACCACTGATAGATCCGCCCCTGGGACTAGTCATTTAGTAACAGCACTCATGAAAGATAACAATGGGTTATAACAATAGTAGGTGTGTCTTGTGGGGGAGGAGCACATCATGTGAAAATAGCTCAGTAATAAACACAAATTTCAGTATTATTACTTAATTTAAAAACATATTGTTCATTTCAAACTTATGACAACACTTTCTCCTTCCTAATACGCTTTATTTGAACCTGTTCGGAAATCCTTGATATTGCCTTTTGGTGTGGTCTCACACAAATCTTTCCTATCAGTGGATCTAAATTGGTGACCAGTATGAAATTATATTGTAATGGAAGCCAATGTGTGTTGATATTGTGTGTTTGTAGATTACAAGAAGTGGAAAGATATTATCTGAAAAAGAATACCGGATAAATGCAATGAGACGGGATCATCAGAAATACATCCGAGAATGTCTTGCACAAGCCATATTTCACAAAGTCCTCGATATGGAGGTAGGATTTTATCCAGGTAGTTTTCTATAGTGAGTCGTTCGATTATATTTTAAAGTTTGCACACAAATACTGTTTATGTTATGTAAAGTTGATTTGCTTGGGAAACTGGGAAAACGAAGTATGTCACAAACTAAAAATATTTGAATATATGTAAGCCATGGCCACAAACACATTGGAGAGACATCCTTAATTTTAATCAACTTTACTTGTGTTATGAGCACCTTTAACAAGAAAAAAAGACCCAGTAAAACCTTCACAGGGAGCCAGTGACACAATGAAAGAATGAGATCCGGATCAGATAACCTAAAATATACACTTTATTGACAAATTAAAATATACTTAAAAATTTACTTTAAAAACAAATTGAAATACGTCTCAGAAGGATGATCAGCAGTAAATTAAAGTCAGTAGACATAATACAGAAGATCAGAACATATGAGCCAAAGTGATAATGATAATAATAATAGATGATGAAAAGATAAAATATTTAACAATCCACATACATAAAGATGAACCTTAAAATTAATTATAAGGTGCTATAGTACAATAAATTGCAAGTATAATTAAAGTGCAAGATAAGTGCAAAATGTAAGAGGATCAATGACCCAATAAATATGATGCCATCAGTAATACCAGGTTCCCTAAAATTTTGTTTTTTGGCTTTTGGAACCGTCACTTGCTCCCTTGAAAAATAATAAACAGACTACACTAGTCTTAAACCATAAAAAATCTAATCTAAATGTGACGGCACTTGGGGTCCACCAATTACCATCTGTAAAAAATAAAAAAGGTGCAAACCTTCACTGATCTTCTCTATTAATGTCATCAAATTATACCCCAGTATAAATATATACATGAGTTAAATAGTACACAGTATAAATATATAGCTATCAAGATAATCAAATAATGTCATCAAAGAATTACCTATAATGGCCTAGCTATACCTCCTAAATACATAATATAAGATCAATACACATGTATTTAAGCTCTATATGGCATATAAATCTCAATATATTACTTTCCTGTATATATTCGTGAAGTCAAAGTCCAAGCAGCACGGATGCTAAGACCTTATCTCTAGATACTGCATTCACGGGCCTGAAGTGCGCGTTTCGCCCATAGCTTCATCCGAGGCCGTGGTCTTTCAGATTATGAGCACTCCTGCCTTAATGCGTCTATAGCTTGACTGATGGTCCCTGGGTTTCAGAAAAGATACATTCCTGAGAACGTCTTTAGGTCGGATTTGTATGTAACTTGGATCACTGATGAATAATAATAATAATAGCAATGCTATAATAGTGCATAATAATAATAATACCAATGTACTTTAATAATAAGTTAATTCAAACAGCCAGAACATACAACCAAACGCATACAAAGAGCCTTGGGAGCCCGTTCTTAAATACAACACGTCTGTAAGTCGGGTCATCTGTAACCCAGGGGCCTCCTGTACTATCCTACCTGACTTGCTGTTCTTTTACATTGTAATGTAGTAATGGTAGTCATTCAATAGAGCCAAATAGAGCATTAATCTGCATCCATGGATCCTCCCATTCTTTTCAGGATTCTTAATCCTGATAGGAACAAAATCAGTTTTCCTATTATCAGGTCAAGCTCTTTATGTGAACCTACTATAAGTATGGCAGTTCAGTGGTCATTCAAAGGAAGACATAACGTCATACACCTCCAAGATACACTCATAAATTAAAGTAAGTGTAGTAATGCAAGTGTTTACATATCTGTAGGAAAACTGATGATACATAGTTTACAGTAATATAATGGACTATTTGTAACAATACAGAGAAATGTACAGTGCAATTTGGGACTTATTCTCTTGTTATTGTGACGTTGTTTTTTCCTAGAAACCTATCCACACGAGAGTCTTGCTCCGCATTGCAGGACATAGATTTGACAGCAGAAAACCCCATCTATTATTCTCATTTTATTTACCAAAATTGTTTAGCTTAAGCAATCATCAGGGTGGCTTTATCCTTATACGGGACATGTTTGAAGTATTTTACTGTGCTTGTGCTATTACTTTCACTGAACAAAATGTGTGGGATACTATGATCACGGTATGTTAACAGGCTGATAACTACTAGATGGCATCTCCATATTTGGTGATTTCTTCTGGATCGCTACCTTGTCATGGTGAAGGGGCTTGTGTACCTCAGTAAAGCTGTGAGCTTTACTATGTGGGGTCACCCAAAATGAACAGGTCATTGCAGAGAATTCAGACAAATTGTGATACACTGGAGAAGGAACTGGCAACCCATTCCAGTATATTTTCCATGAAATCTTATTGATGAGCACAACCAGACACAAGATGTGCATGGTATGCTGTGGTCCATAGGGTCCTGGAGGGCATCCCGATCGCCGCGCTGCAGAACAGCGCTCCTGTTCTCTGCGCCCTGATGATGCTCTGTGCTCCAGCCTGCATCCCATCTGCTTTCAGTGACAGAAGCAATGGACAACTGGCCCCTCAGCCAGTGAAAGGGTTAATGGCCAAATGTGATTGTCTCCCTAATCTCTTCTGCATTCACATGAGACATATGCATTTTAATGAAGCAGAGATAACAGGCAGATCCCACTTATTGTGCAGTACAAGGAACAAACCCAAGAGCAGAGCTTGCAGGATATCAGGTCCTTCAATCCCAGTGCAATGCCACAAACACAGAGCATGCCCTAATTACAAACTCACAGCAGATCCTGGTCCCACCAAGCAAGTTGGCTTTGTTGTCTAGTACTGGAGCTCTGTCCCTTTGCACTTCTCTTTCCTTATTCAGCACTCCTGTGTCCCTGCCTCAGCCTGTCTCTTCCTTGTAGTCTTCTCCCTGTGTCCTTGCCTTCCTTACTCCTCCTGTCCTGGTCTTGGCAGCCTCCAGCAAGCAGGTGAGATGGGGTCGTGTGCATGAGAAGCCTCTGTGGCAGATGGGATGCAGGCTGGAGCGCAGAGCATGATAAGGGCACAGGTCTCGGCGCCCTGATGACAGCGCTCTGTTCTCCAGTGCGCGAAGAACGTGCCACTGTCCTTGAGAGTTGGACACAAATAAACGACCAAACAACAACAACATAGCTGTTAATGGTGTTAATTTGTTACATACTTCACATACAAGTGCCTTTTTTCTTGCCTTTGGCTTCCCATTATTTAGAGCAATGGTGGCCAATAGGTGCCAATCACTGTGAGTCCCGTTTTTTGGGGACTACATATAATGGCCTTCAAGAGAAATGAGTTGCCCGTCACTGAGGCTTAGTTAAATGGTATATACCAATTGTCTGTAAAGAATACATTTGCGATACATGGCTTTCCAACTGACAAACCCTTCCATGTGAATATTATTATAATGTAACAGCACTACATGTACATCCTTCAGTCTACAAAAGGCTTATAGAGCAATTGGACTTTGTGCTTGGAGACATCAGGTATATAATCTGACAAGGAGAAAAATAAACAATGATACAGATGAGTAATAAGCTGCTGCTCCTGTTGACTAGATATCCATTTGGAGCGTGAGCAGAGATATAAAATGATATTATTTTAAAGCTCTGCTGCCGACACTGAGATATATGTTCATGACAAACTGATAAATGTATGTTACACCTTTTACTGAAACGGCATTATTTCAGAGGCTTCTCTGCATCTTTTTTGCACATATATTAAGTCATGTACTTGTTTAATTTCTTGTTTTGTTTAAGATGGTACTGTAACTAAAAAAAATTTCAGAATATTGTATGTTTTTTCAGAATCTTGTGTCTCATTGCAAGTTCTTAAAGAAACACTGAAGTCCAAGATGTGTTATCCATTTAGATAGACTGGATATATTAAAGGGTCTCTATCTCACCAGTGAGTTAAATGGACTCAGCCACTCCAAGACCATTTTCTTTTTATTCTTAAGGAGCTATATATTGTACTAGCAATTTGATTGTAAATGAATAATTCCTGAGATAACATTATATCTCATATTCTGCAAATGAATGACCCTCAAATACTAATTAACTGCTTTTCTGCCTCATTCAATTCGGGCTATGTGTTAAAGCGTAGCCCGTAACATTGAAAATAGGACTTACGGCTATTAACTTAGCCCTGTAATGTAGACTGCAGATGACTTGCGGGTTAGAACGCAGGACAGACAAAAAATGCCTAGGGGATGTGAACGTGGAACTTCGTAGCCCGCAAATTCTTTGATCTGTCAAGCCCGTAACGCTACAAATCCAATCATGCTATTAGATTGCAACAAAGTCACCCTGAGCTAGCCCATAACACGCAAATGGATCCCAAAGCCCAACGTGTGCTGGAGAGGACTTGCAGGGGGGTAAAGACCAATACGTAGCACTGTAAATGGAAATAAAAACACACTACTGTACTTTATATAAAAGGGAAAGTGATGTTAGGTCTTAGAAATAATAGCACAACATTCTCAAGCTCGCAAATCAGCCCCAAAAATACTTTATTTGATGTTTAATTTCCGTGTTATATCGATCCCGGCAATCAATGTGTTAATACATATACTGTAACTCGCAGGAGATAATAATATTATTGCATTATTGTGGAATGTGGGTCCGATCGCAGCTTGTAATTGAAGCCCGTAGGACTTTAATATCTACCCTCCCCTTTTTCAGTGACGTAACACTAACAATCTCTTTTTCCACTGGCTCCATCAAAACCCGTAACTACGGTCTACACTAATTGATCATCCGCATGCCGCAAATCCAATGTTCTATGAACGAGCTACGATTTGCGTCTTAAGCCCGTAGCTCGCAGCCCATTCTAATTTAATAGCAACTTAACTCTGCCAAATGTCAAGCCTGCAGCCGTTACGGGCTTCACGTTTGGGGTTACAGGCTTGGAATTTAATAATGCTGTTGGTGTGCTAATTAGGATTACATTCTGCTTGTTTGTGTATGTGGTGGAAAACAAGGCCTCCCTAAGATTATCCTGCTTTTAGAAACCGTTCATCGCCCATATCAAATAAGCATATTTAGCTGCACGTTAGCATAAAAGAGTCACACAATTAATTCTAAATATCTTGTGAATTATTTTTATAGTGAGAAATAATGGCCAGTATAATGTATAGCCCATTTTTAATGTGCTTTAAGATTAAACCCACCATTAGCACAACCAGACACAAGATATGCCTGGCGTACTGTGGTCCATAGGGTCGCAGAGAGTTAAACATAACTGAACAATTAAACAACAAAATGAAAGGTGACCCTCAGATTAGCATTTATTTGTTTGTGCCATCCATAAATACTGGAGGCTTAGTGTGGCGGGATTGATTCTATGGAGAAAACAGTTGCTATTATTTTGCCTTTTACCTTATGATATGGTTGTATTTCACAATGATAAGAGTGACTGTAATACGATAGCGCAGCACTGAGTATGCCAGTTCCTTCTCCACTGGACTGAGATTTATCTGACCTCTCTGCTATGACCATCTTTGGTGACCCTACATGGTATAGCTCACAGCTTCATTGAAGTACACTAGCCCCTTCACCACGACAAGAAGGGGCACCTATTAATTACTAAAAATGTTATGTTTGATTTCAATCAAATAATATTTTAGTGTATTAGGAGACTTTGACTCATTCAGTTACACCCAAAAATATTATTTGAGAATTAGCAAAAAAAATATCACAACAGTTATGGTTCAAGCATCCATACCAGGCCAAGATTGATTGAATCCCAGCTAAACTCACACACGTTCTCCATTTGTTGGGTTCATCACTACAACGAAAATATACATTTTAATCTGTTTTAATATGTACTTTGTTTTCTGTTTTTTTCAGCGTCACCATCAAATTGAAATAAAAAGGAAACTGGAAACATTTGCCAGAAAAGAGCGTATCCAGAAAGTCAAGGTAGCTCCGAACCCGATACTGGGTATTCTTTGACGTGCCTATACAGTATTCATCTTGTATGAACATCTAAAGGCATTTTAGAGAACATTACTTTTTTTGCATTAATTATGTGACTTAGGAAATGCATTTATATTCCAGGGGGAACATCCTAAAAAGTCTGAAGATGAAACAGTCCCATTATTCTCTCCAAGACCTCCAACTGGTCCAAAAAGTGGGCTCAGTCGGCAAATAGCTGTTGAAGGAGAGCGGTCTGATTCATCAGATTCAGTGAGTATTAAATATACACGTATGTACCTCCGTTTTGTTATGAATTTATCATGTTTTGTTCATGTTGGATGGCCATGTATTTTTCTTCTTCAGATGATTTGTTGTGTTGGCGTCCATTGTTCTTGATAAGATGGTTTGAAAATGGCTATGGATTGAAGAGCGAGGCATTTGTGGGCACGTTTGTGTGTCCCAGCTCAGCTTCCCAGAATGCAGTGTGATAACTGTTTTTCTTGGAAATCTGAGCTGGAAGCAGGTTTTTTTAACTTATTTTAGACATTCAAATGTGAACACAGATGTACTATTTATTTACTGAGAATCTATATGTATATAAATATATAAATGTATTTATATGTATTGTAACGGAGTTGGAACACAAAGTCCAGTATCTCCGCTGGTATACGGTAAAATATCCAAGAAGCACTGCAGTCTCACCAACCCCAACCTCCCATATTGGACGACACTCAATTGGGAGTCAAATAATACTGTCTTTATTTTGTTATGCAGAAATATATATACACATCTCTTTCCACAGGCAATACACATCCCCCATATTTGGCCACACAATACACATAGAGAGACAATAGGTGTGGTCACACCTCCCTGAGGCTACCTGGCTACTTTGATACAATCAGACATTGATCAGATTATACTTCTCTTTGTTCTTATGTCTCATAATGAAAACACTTTATACAATAGACTTCCTTATCTTATGAGGAGTCTCTGTAATAGGATTATCTTTTAGCCTAGTAGCTGTAATATTCTGAGCCAATATATTCTGTAGAACATAAAAACAACATATCTACAGTATAGCAATGTGATCATATTTTAACCATAAGAATTAAATAACCATAAAACAGAGTAAAACAGTGATGGGTTCCGTTACACACCTCCCCCGTGACCATAAGCCGGCATACACGGTCTAATCCCAACGGATCGTCCTGGGGATGTCCGGACAAAAGTATTTGTTGGTCAATTCTCTAGTTTGACAACCCATCAGCATTACTGCAATTCACCTTTACTCACATTTCAAGAACAAAACAAACGCACACTTCATACAGCATTCACAGCAATAAACATTTCAAGGAGAGGGAAAATACATTTTACAAACTGGTTTTACAGAGGCCTCTATACTGGAGACAATGTGGAAAGTAATCCAATTATCCAGGGATAGAGGCAGACTCCATTGAGCACATGGTTGCAAAAAAACATAAACCACTTTAAAATAGATAAAGTCACCTTTTACACATAACACACAGACATTTCACATATCCCCAGATAGCTGGGATCTGAGCGCACAAAACTACCGAATAGCTCTCAGATCATATTCACACAGTTCAATTGCCATGTAGCTAAAGTCTTTCCCATAGTCTTTCATTATATGAATGGGCTCCATGGCATAGCTATCTAGGGTATCACCGCTCACACAGGGCAAGTACCGAATGACCCCCCTGTATTTAAAGGGCCAGAATGAGTGACATACACTCTGGTATGGCCGAATACTGTTTTTAAAGGGCAATATGTCCCAGGGCCATAGTCGCAGGGCAGGAGGCTGGCAATAAGTCCTCTCCAGGACAAAGTGGCGAAAGGCACTTCGTCACACATATCCCCTTTTGGGGAAGTCTAACCAGGCACCTGGATATTTCGCTGTGGGGATGGGGCAACACGCTGAGGGGACTTGAGGGGCAGAGGCCAGTGGCACTCTGCCCTGATGCCAGCTCTTCTGCTGGTATAACCTGCAGGACATTCTGCTCTGTACAAGGGACAAAGGGAGGGCAGAGGCCGACTGCACTCTGCCCCGCTGTCAGCTCTTCTGCTGGGGTACTTATTCCGGCTCAGTAGCCAGGGAAAGGTGGGGGTCAGTGGGGGTTAACATTTCCTCTGTTAACCCTGGGGCCACATTAGGAGTTAGCTGGGGAGGGGAATTTGTACTTACCCCCTCCCCCGGTTGTCCCAGTGAGGGTAGTTGGGGATCTGGACAGGCTGTCCAGCATCCCGGTAGGTCAGGCACAGAGACCACGGTCCCATCTGCGCCGTCTGGGAGATTGGTGTCTCCCCTTGTTAGGGTAAGCTGTCGCTGGGGGGAGAGGGCGACACCTTCAGCTCCCTGGGGTTCACACTGCCGCTGGGGGGGAAGGACGACACCTTCGGCCCCCTGGGGTACACACTGTCGCTGGGGAGGAAGGACGGCACCTTCTGCTCCCTGGGGTACACACTGCCGCTTGGGAGGAAGGACGACACCTTCTGCTCCCTGGGATACACACTGACGCTGGGGAGGAAGGACGGCACCTTCTGCTCCCTGGGGTACACACTGCCGCTGGGGAGGAAGGACGGCACCTTCTGCTCCCTGGGATACACACTGCCGCTGGGGAGGAAGGACTGCACCTTTAGCTCCCTGGGGTACCCACTGCCGCTGGGGAGGAAGGACGGCACCTTCTGCTCCCTGTGGTTCACACTGCCGCTGGGGGGGAAGGACGACACCTTCTGCCCCCTGGGGTTCACACTGCCGCTGGGGATGAAGGACGGCACCTTCTGCTCCCTGTGGTTCACACTGCCGCTGGGGAGGAAGGACGGCACCTTCTCCTTCCTCTGCCTCTGTGTCTGCAGCTGCTTGTACTGGGTTAACCTCGTGGAGGGTGCCCAAAGATTCTTCATTAGACCGGGTCCCGAAGAAAGGTTGTCGAGGCTCACTCTGGTAGCAGTGTACTGCTGCCCGGTTTGCAGGGGAATTAGTTGGAGTATTCCACGTGGAGCGGTTTCTGTTTCTGGGACAGTCTCTCTGCATGTGGCCCTGCTGGTTACACGTGTGGCACCTGATGTACCGTGGAGGGGTTTGGTAGTTCCCACCACCCGGACGCAGTGCTGGGGGGGGAGTTAATGGTGGGAGGTGGGTTAGCAGCTCCCAAGATGGACCGCCCCCGTGCCCGCTGCTTTTCCATTATGTATTCGTGGACATCTGCCATAATCCTTTCCAAGGTTTCTGTGGGAGGCGTACCTGGGAAAAAGGCCAGTCTGCTTTGGAGTTCTCTTCCAAACTCATTCTGTGTGCTGTCCGTAAGAGGTGCTGTAGCAGCTGCCAGGTCTCCCTCCATGAGTTCCTTTCTGTCTGCATCCCTGTATTCCGCGGCCGCCTCCTCCTCCTCATCATGGAACGCTGTCCGAAAACTAGCCGGTTCCATCCTGCTGTAGCCAGGGGCGCTGTACGGATACTATTGTTGCCCTCAATTTGTAACTCCACGGAAAGGTGTCTCCTGTAGCTGTCCTTCTGACCGTGGGAACAATTCCGCCACTTGCCACCAAATGTAACGGAGTTGGAACACGAAGTTTAGTATCTCCGCTGGTATACGGTAAAATATCCAAGAAGCACTGCAGTCTCACCAGCCCCAACCTCCCATATTGGACGACACTCAATTGGGAGTCAAAGAATACTGTCTTTATTTTGTTATGCAGAAATATATATACACATCTCTTTCCACAGGCAATACACATCCCCCATATTTGGCCACACAATACACATAGAGAGACAATAGGTGTGGTCACACCTCCCTGAGGCTACCTGGCTACTTTGATACAATCAGACATTGATCAGATTATACTTCTCTTTGTTCTTATGTCTCATAATGAAAACACTTTATACAATAGACTTCCTTATTTTATGAGGAGTCTCTGTAATAGGATTATCTTTTAGCCTAGTAGCTGTAATATTCTGAGCCAATATACTCTGTAGAACATAAAAACAACATATCTACAGTATAGCAATGTGATCATATTTTAACCATAAGAATTAAATAACCATAAAACAGAGTAAAACAGTGATGGGTTCCGTTAGATGTATATAAATATATATATATATATATATATATATATATATATATATATATATAGTAAATAAATAGTAGATTTATGTTCACACTTAAATGTCTAAAACAAGTTAAAAAACTTGTATAATACCCAGAATTCAGAGAAATACCGTTAATACACTGCATTCTGGGAACCTTGGCAGGGACATGCAGATGTGCCCACAAAGGCTTCGCTCTTGCAATCATTAACCATTTCAAACATGGCTTCCCTTAAGCGTATGCCCAATGTATCAAACCTCTTTGAGCAAAGCTAGGGTTGGATTATACACAAGCCAAGAATCCCACCCACATACAGCTATTTCAAGGTTATTGTCTATCATCTGCATGCGCTCTGTTCCTTAGCTTCTGTAGTGGATATCTTGAGGTGGTAGTTCACCACAACAATCATTTAATATATGGTGGTCGAAAGAGCGATAGAAGCCTCCACCGTACAGTAGTACAGTAAATAAATAGTACTTGTGCCTTCACATTTGAATGTCTAAAGCAAGTTAAAAAAATAGTTTTATGCCAAGAATTCCGAGAAATACAGTCATTACACTGCATTCTGGGAACCTTGGCAGTGACATGCAAATGTGCACACAAAGGCTTTTCTCTTGCAATATTTTACCTGTTATTTAATGCACATGGAAATATGTTTTTTCATTGTTGCATCAGAAAGAGGGTATTTGATAATGTGTCACATATATTTTTTAGCGCCTTAGAGCACAATAACTTATTCAGAACATTAACTGCTTTTAGGGCTTGCCCTCTGCCAGCCTATGAGATCCACAGTCTAAAGTCTGCATTTCCTATTAATTTCAATTAAGTTTAAACAGGTTTTACATAATATTTTGAATGCAAAAATTAACTTTTGTAACGTTTAAAACGTGCTCTATTAAATATTTAAAAAAACATGGTATTCCATGTCCCTTTAAGTTTAGTTATTAAATAGACCATATACACATAATAACATTGCTTCTTTAATGCGAACATTATATGTACATATAATAATACATTTGTGTTGTAGTTATTTACAATTTAAAAGCCACATTTTTGCCAACTAATTAAGATACGTTAACCTAAAAAAAGCTTATTGTTAAAATGGTCCTTTAAGACTTCATTATTATTATTCAAAATATATCAGCAGAGGTTGCTCCACTCTCACCACTTTCCCTTAATGAAGTCAGTGCATACCAAGAGTTCTTGCAAATAAATATATATATTTATTTGTATCGTATCTATTAAAAGCAGCATTATTTGGACAAGATATAAAGTCCCAACGTGTTTCGTGCTATCAGCACTTCGTCAGAGGTATTTTAAAACTTTGTCCATGTTTTGTATAAACAACAACTCCGTAGTTTGGTTTCCAAGCTAACTTTATGTGATTAATGCTTTTACTATACTCTACACAACAATATTACAAACAGTACATAAACACTAACCACAAAGCCTGTACACAATAGTATATATAAAATACTACTTAAATAGTGTCAACATATTCCACGGGCTAATAATGCTTTGGTTATCCGTAGCAATGAGTTATTGTGACTTGCTTTTGTTTGGGTAAAATGAAATGTATTTGTTCACTGCATATAAATCTATTTATGGGAAGTTTGTGACTTTGAAAGGAAATGTAAATATGGTTCTTGTTTTGGATTCAATTGAATTGTGAAGAATTAAACAATGTTTGTGTTAGGATTATTTTTTACTATTCAGCTCATGGCACAAGTTGTAAAAAGATCACATACATAGCTGTCAGTGTGCGTCACGTTGCGATGTTGGTCACGCTATTGCGGCCCTTGTGTAGCGAGGGCTGCAACTGCAAGATTTAGGCTGCAAGGAGCTCTGAAGTCGCTCATTGCAGGGTTTGCGATGAGCGCCGCAGGACTTAGGCTGCAATGTGCGCCAAAGGTGCTCATTGCAGGGTTCGCAATGAGCGCCACAGGCGCTCATCTACAGCCGCGCACACGGAACTTTCGACCCGTACTTGCACTGTGCTCCTCACAAAAATCCGACTTTAACGCCAGAACCACGGAACTCAAAACACCTGAAAATAACAAATATGTCTCAAATTAACTGACACACTCACACACAGCACAGTGGGAGAGGCAGAAAGCCTGTGAGTGAGGTTGCAAGTTAATTTGAGCCATATTCACCATTTTTTCATGATCAGAAATCGCCTAAGCGAGAAAAAAATGTCTGCCAAGAAAACGAAACATGACAAAAATGAGGCCGAAGGACGTAAAACTAGACCGAAGCGCGTAAAACTAGCCCGTAGGACGTAAAAACAAGCTTTAAGCATTAACACTTAACCCAAGGCAGTAACACAACCCAAGACAGTAACACTCAAGTGAAACACCTATAAAGTACACAGGGTGAGAGGCTTGCAATGAGCGCCGAAGGTGATCATTCAAAAGCAGGAAAGTTGCGGCTCGCAATGAGCGACAAAGATGGAGAGGGCCGATAGCCTCGCATTGTGTGGCAAACAGCATTGCCAGGCTTACAATTTTACTTCTGTCATTTTTGTTGAGCAATTTCCTAGTATTAACATAATTATAATTGTAGATCTGAATTGGAATGTGTTTATATGCCCACTTAATTCAGCACAATTTGGACCACATCACAGTAAAAATCTCCTAAAAGCATGATGAAATACTATTTGAATTTTTGAAACACATGCATTTTTCACTGAGGAATCAATAAAGTAAAATCTGTGTTTACATCAGTCACTGACTGTCCCCAGCCAGACCCACAGCTACAGCTCTATTTAGTGAGCAAAAGAAAAACAGAGGATAACCCTTACTAAATCCATGTGCAGAGCATGGAATGCAGGAATCCCCTAAACAGGTCAGTTATAGGTAAATGTTTCACTGCATTCAAGAGTTTGTAAGGAAAATAATATCAATCAGTGTCCTCACCGTATGGCTCGGCATCTGTTTTTACCCCTGAAACATTAAGTAGGCAGGAACAACTTTATTATGTAAACAGATTTAGAATTTTAGATTGATTAGGTGTCATTAATGTAATAAAAAAATGGATAATTTTAACATACAGTCTTATGCTCTGCCACACCATCTAGTGCTTTTGAGTAATAAAACTCTATAACAGGCAAAATATAAAAAAAAAAACATAGAAATAAACAATCCTTTACATGTGTTACTTTTATATGCAATTATTATTTGCTTCAGCCATTTTTTTTACTTACCCAGCTTCTATCTCAGCAGGGTCTGACCTTGTAAACAAATGAGCTTTCAACAGACCCCATCAATATACTTTTAGTTGTTTATGCCAAATCTTTTGTGCAGATACAAGCTTTCTGTGTTTTCAAAGTCAACTTTGGAAGTAAATCAATGGAAACTAAAATGATAGATTACACAGCAGCATAATCACATATATAGTTGTGAGCAAGCGGGTTGTTGCTAATGCTGCTTTAATTCAAAATTTAAAACTTTAATTCAAATAGGGATTCTGTTGCTTCTACTACAATGGGGAATCCATTAGTGCCAGTGCTGTCAAGAGAATTCACTGAAACCTCATCATTCCACAAATCTTCTTTGTTGTGAAATCAACTCAAACAAAAAAAGGGTTCAGTATTAGGTCTTCTCCTTTTTAGCATATTTAATAATGATTTAAACCAAATAAATGTAAGGTTATGCATCTGGGAAGGAAAAATAGCCATGCAATTTATAATCTTAATGGAGCAAATCTAGGGCTATCAGATATTAAAAGGGATTTGGGAGTGCTTATGGACAACCACCTAGGTAACAGTGCTCAATGCCAAGCAGCAGCTGCAAAGGCAAGTAAAATATTAGCATGTATTAAGAAGGGTATAGAAGCCAGGGAAGCAAATATAATTCTGCCACTATACAAATCTCTAGTACGCCCTCATTTGGAATATGGAGTACAATTTTGGGCACCACTTCATAAACAGCACAGGTAAGGGCAACAAAACTAATAAGGGGAATGGAGGGGCTAAGTTATGAAGAAAGACTAACCAAATTAAACTTATTTTCCATAGAAAAAAGGTGTCTAAGAGGAGATATGATTACCTTATATAAATACATCCAGGGTCAGTATAAGGCTTTGTCAAGTGAACTTTTTGCGCCAAGAGGTTTTCAACTGACACTAGGACATCCTTTGAGGTTAGAAGTAAAAATATTTCACCTTAAAGAAAGAAAAGTGTTCTTCACAGTAAGGGTGGGGAATTCTCTACCAAAGGAGGCGGTGACAGTGGATTCGATAGATAACTTTAAAAAGGGGATTGGATACATTCTTAAATAAAAAGGGCATTCAGGGCTATCCTGGATAAATAGAGAGGGAGTATTGATCCGGGGAGGAATGCAATCGACAGTATCTGGAGTCACAAAGGAATTGTATATTTGTTTCCCTTTTGAGACAACTGTCAAAGTTTCACTTGGGTTTTTTTCTGTTTGCCCTCCTCTGGATCAATTAACAACTAAGCCGCATATTGCAGATCAGAGGAGCTCTAAAAATGGCCCCTGGTAAAGAATAATTTTTCAAGAGCATGCTGTAAATATGGAACGATGATGTGTTGTGAGTGCATTCTATATAGTATATGGACTTATGGACATTTCCCATTATATGCCGGTCATGCTGGTGCCCACTCCCATGCTGATCTGCCCACTGGGACTTTTTTTCACTTTGTGTTTAGGGTTAGGGCTTAGGGTTAGAGTTTAGTGTTAGGGATTATGGTTAGAGATTATGGTTTCTGGTTAGGGTTAGCATTTAGGGATAAAAATGAGGGATTGAGATTTTAGGGTTTTAGGTTAGCAGTTAGGGTTAGTTTAGGGCTAGGGTTAGGGATTAGATTTAGGGTAGTGGCAACTAATGCCTAGTAAAACTGTGGTGAGCGCAGTGGCATGCTGTCTCCAGCTGGTGGCATGCTGGTGACAGACAGACAGCAGGAAAGATCTAACATATTATCACTATTTCTTGTTATTCTGGCTCTATCTTTCTCATGTTGTTTTTTTGGGGGGTGGATTGTTTCATTATAACAGGTTTGTCACTCTTAGTGAAATGTCTGTCCGATAGGATGGATATCAATGTGGACTACAGTTCTCTGTTTTTCATGTATATATTGATGTATATCACATATTATAATTGTCAAACTGCAATTCGTTGTCATGCTTTTCTGGCCTAAGGGGAGGGTGAAGAGACACAGAGTAGGGAGAGGGGGGAAAGAGACTCAGGGGAGGGGGAAAGAGATGCATGGGAGGGAGGGGGAAGAGACACAAGGGAGGGAGAGGGGGAAAGAGACACAGGGGAGGGGGAAAAGACACAGGAGAGGGAGAGGGGGAAGTGACACAGGGGAGGGAGAGATGGAGAAGATGAGGGAGAGGAGGGGGGAGAGACAGGGGAGTGAGAGGAGGGGATAAGATACACAAGGGAGGGAAATGGGGGGTAAAGAGACATGAGGGAGGGGGAACAAACACAGGGGGAGGAGGGGACAGGGGGGAAGAGACACAGGGGAGGGGGGAACAGATACAGGGGGGAAGAGACACAGGGAAGGGGGAAAGAGACACAGGCGAGGGGAAAGAGACGCATGGGAGGGAGAGGGGGAAAGAGACAGAGGAGGGAAAGAGACACAGGGAAGGGGGTTAGAGACATGGGAGGGAGAGAGGGTAAAAACACAGAGGGGGAAGGAGACACAAGGGAGGGTGATGAGGGTCGAAGGAGAAACAAGGGAGAGGGAGGGGGGAAATGAGATACAAGGGAGGAAGTAGACAGGGGGCGCTCATCGCAAGGCCAGTAAAGTAGATGTGGGAGAGGTAGAGGGGGGGTAAGCTCCCAATGAGCACAGAATGCGCTCATTGCGAGGCCTGTAATGAGCGCCAAAGGCGCTTATCGCGAGGTCAGTAAAGTAGAGGGGGAGAGGCTCCCGTTGTGTGAAAACAGCATTGCCAGGCTTCACTTTTTATTGCCGTCATTTTTGATGGGCAAGTAGCTAGTGTGTATATAGTATGTATTTATGTTTCCTATACTATGTTGTGTTGATTCCCCCTATATGTATTTACCTGATGATGTCAGACGGTGTCTCCACTCTCTCTGCATCTGCAGTTTACATTCAAACTGATGGTTCCATCTCATGTCACTATTGTTTCAGACTGGATAAAGACAGGTCAGACCTCTCAAAAGCTCAAGTGTTTGTTATACATATATTATTATTAAAAACATATATACATGTATGTATTTCAATCTGGAGATCTCTGTGAAATGTTCAACTATAAGACAAAATTGTGTTTGAATTACAAAGCAATTTATATTCTATAATTCAAAGATCTGCACACCAACTATGCGCCCCAAAAATATCTGAAAAAAAAGTATTGTAGTCGTTACTGGGCTGCACTGGAAGATTATATTTATTATAGGGTTACAATTTTATTTTATGTGCATTTACTGCCACCTAGTGTACGGCATAAATACAGCATTTGTTATGACAATTGCTTCTACAAGGTTTTTTTTTACAAATATCATACAATTAGATATTTTTATTTTGAGTGCAACATTTGGTTTGAAGTGTACTCTCTGCGTGATCAGCAGTTCCATTGACTTGAATCAAAATAAAACTTATTATTTGACCTAGTACGAAACATGCAAGACATGGAGAGTACATTTAAACCAATCAGTATATTTTGGTGTGTTTTGCAGTGTTGTATAATAACATTTTCAATGAACATATTGCTGAAAATTTCTACAACAATTAACTTTGAAGAGAACACAGGAGAAATCAACCAAGCTGACACTGATATAAACTATTAATTTACTGTGAAACTTGAGAAAAGCAGAAATTTAATTAACAAATTCATCTGACAGCCTGAAACATAACAGAAAAAATATTCTCAATCTAGTTAATGATGCAAATTTTTGGCAAGTTAACAGGAATTTGTAGGCCTTTTTTGTTTTATATAGATACTTTAATTAGGTAACTGAATTAATTTACCCTTCACTTGGTTCTAAGGAGCCTTCTTAGTAACAGATTCTCAGTTTCTGGAACCTACCCATTTCTTCCTGTTTTTGCTCATGATAGCTGCCAGACCGGCTCCACCCTATTATTATCCCATACTGCTGCTTTACTTAAAGCAAACAGTGACATGCTGTTTGTCTGGGCATCATGAGGCACTGGAGCCCCTCCCCTTTTTATCACAGCGGGGAAACATGGCATCCTACCTGAGAGAGAACAGGAAGACATGGGGACAGTTCCAAAACATGAGTATCTGTTACTGTGGTGGCTTATTAGAAGTAAATGAAGAATACATTTGTGACAGTTACATTGAGGAGGATACAATTAATTATGGAACCTCATTAAAATGTGTGTGTATATATATATATATATATATATAAATATATATATGTATATATATATATATATATATATATATATATATATATATACAGTATATGTATATGTATAAATATATACATGCCTAAATAGTCACTTTAATTATTAGTTTAGTTATAAAAAAAATAATAATAAAAAAGTTGAAGATTAAATTGACAAATTCATCAGACAGCCTCAAACTTACAAAAATCTATTGCTCTCAAAGCTGTTTTATGACACATTTTTTTGGTTTAAAAGTTAATATTTTTTGCATTTCTACAATAGGCCTATAGCTAATTTGGATGACGTAGATGAACATTATTTCCATGTCTGTTTAAGGCTTCACCTCGGCCAAACACGGCACCGGGAAATATGCAACGCCCTGTCCGCCTACAGCCAATTCCTGGTTATTCGGCATCTGGACCAGCACCAAAGACGACTTCGGGGTCACGGCAGAAACGCTCTGTTTATGAACAAGAACAGAACTACACCAGTGGGGTAAGTCATTAAAAGCAATGGGAACCAAAGCACAATATGTTGCAGTTCAGACATCCATAAGGCTCCTATAAAGTTTCAGGACAAAAGAAGAGAAAACAGTTCCACTCTGTCTATATTTAATGTAAGGCTTCTACACTCTAGATTAATTATTTGACATCAAGAAAAAAAGTAATTTTAAAGTGTTTTGGACTACAGTGGCCATTTAAAGGGACATTGCAGGTTTCGGGATTTCACTTGGAATATAATATACCTGTGTATCTATTTACTTTTGTGTACTTATTTATTAAGACGTGCTTAAAAGTTCTGTTTCTTCTGCCTAAAATATAAAAAATAACTCCTAACTGGTTTCTCCCCTCTGCAGCTCATGAAGTCAGTGTACTTCTAATTATAGGAGTTGCACTGTCTCATAGTAACCAATCAGTGGCAACATCCTGCAACATGCTACTTGAGAGTGGTCCCTGATTTGCTAGTTTGAATCACTGCACTTCACAGTCTGTGTATTTAGGAGCTGCATGAGCTAAGGAAGGCTGACCCAAACAGGTAGAAAGCTTCTAAGCACTTCTTAATAAAATAAATAGTGTAAATGTCAATAGATACACAAGTATATTAAATATCTTGTGAAATCCAGAAACCCGTACATGTCTCTTTAATTAAAAGCTATTAAATATTCCTGTCTGTATACAGTTTGCAGACAATAAGCACATATACAACTGTACTGTGCACACTTACGTTGGCTATCTACCCTCATACATCTCATTGGTCAAAAGGAAAATACCACCAGCATTATTAAACATTCATAGTATTTACGTGAGCGTGTCTTTAAAAATATCCAAAAGCCGCCGTTTCAAACACAGAAATAGTTTTCTACAGAAATAGTAAATGTCTATGCAAATGAATATTTAAATTATGACTATAATGGCCTCCCAAGAGGTTTCCTACTTCATAATTTATAATACCATTGTTCAGGTTAGCGTACAACGATTAGAGAAGCTGCCTAGAGCTGAGTTATTTTCTCCGTCCTGTTAAGGTCATTAAGAGGAGGTTGGGCTTTTTAGGCTGAGACATAGGTTTAACAAGTTTTATTAACAATCAGATATGATAAGAGGATAAACAATCACTAATATAGTTATCATAAGTGTGTAACGCTCCATGGGAGCGTACACACTTCCTCAGCCTGCACAGAGATGGGCGTATGCGCAGTTCTGTATGGATGCTGCCAGTGCGTGCACGCGCAGCTTGTGGGTGTGGCCACAAACGCAAGCACATAGTGCACGCTCATTGCGTGGCAGAGCCGCACATGCGCAACTCGCAGCAATAGCCGTGAGCTGGATTAGAAAACAGGAGGGGGGAGGAAGAGGGAGGAGGAAGACACAGGGGAGAGGAGGAGGGAGGGGCGATGAAGACACAGGGGAGAGGGGGGGGGGGAAGAGGTAGGGGAGAGGGGGAAGAAGAGGCAGGGGAGAGGGGGGAAGATACAGGGGAGGGGGGGAAGAGACACAGGAGAGGGGGGAAGAGACACAGGAGAGGGGGGAAGAGACAGAGGGGAGGGAAAGTGGTGGAGAAACACTGAGGAGGGAGTGGGGGAAGAGACACAGGGGGAGGGGGAGAGAGACACAGGGGAGGGAGAGGGGGAGGAAAGAGACACATTGGAGGGAGAGAGAGAGGAAAGAGATACAGTTAAAGGGGGTGGGGGGGAACTAAATAAATATCTCGTCATTTATGGCGAGCAAACGACTACTCATTAATAGGCTGCACCAACACCAAATGCCAACACAATGGAAACATCTAGAAATATTAGTACAAATTTAAATAAGGATGTAATGATTAGTAAGATATTGCTTTCACTCCTCAGCTTGGAAATATAGAAAATAATGCACTCATAGCCCATTTTGTCTAAGGATTAATCCTTATAAACATCTCAATAAGTCACAGATTAGGTTGCACTCCATTGATTGTGAGAGATAGGGGTGGATTTGGTCTTTGCCCTAAACATCTTCTTTTTATGTAAATGTTCCACTATTTCTAGATTATTCACACACAATTTTAACACAATACTTGGTAGAAAGTTTAAAATGTGAATATATGAATTTAATTGCTCAGAAAGACAAAAATAAAGACTTATTGTAAAGAATGGGTTTAGGTTACAGGCCAAGATGATCCCACATGAATATTAGATCAACAATGGGAAGGATTTTGTTTTACATTTGTAGTCACCAGGAGATGAAAGAGCTACTGATGTTCTATTGTGACTATAAAAGCGCCTGTTTTATACATTTTAGATATTTGTTGCATGGAAAATACATTACATTAATTTAAGAAAACAACACTAAATCCACACTGAAAGAAATAATGAACTAGGTGTTTGATCCACCTTAACCTGGAAATTGAAACAGACCTGAAAAGAAGAGTAAACAAGGACTCAATGAAAAGGTCCCTGACCATGTTAACTTAACCAGGACAATGGCACAATGTTGGTAAGATCTGCCATGTTTCTAGTCACATGTTTTTATGGGAGATGAGAAAATAATTACACAACAACCCTGAGTAATGTTTAAAACAAGATCTTGAGGCATGGTGGGACATTTTTGACTGCATCTTTTTTCATTAATTGTTAATAAATGTGCCAAGTGAGGTATTGAGTTTTCAAGACCACGTGATTCCTTTTGGAATTTATGCGTCTTACAGTGATATTTGATATTTCAGGGAAATAAAGACATATTCAAGCTTATGAATACGATGGATCATACCACGGAAGTGTCTCCTTATCGGCTTCCCATTATTAATAACTTTGTAATGCCTGTACCCCCTCCACCAAAGAAGAGTCCCAAGCACTCCAAGCAGTTCATGTATTCCAGAGGCAGGCGCTTCCGACCAACCACAGCACCCAACGAGTTTGAACAATCAGCAAAGGTACCTTGCTCTATTTCTTATATTTTATTAGTTAATGGACTACTATACTCTCATAACAAGAGGAGCTAGTTGTTTTAATCATTATAATTTACATTTAGTGATAAATAATAGCTATGTTGTTGTTCAGTCATGTCAGACTCTCAGTGACCTTATGGACCGCAGCACACCAGGCACGCTTGTTATGTCTCTGGTTGTGCTTATCCATAAAGTTTTCTTGGCAGCGGGTTGCCAGTTACCTCTCCAGTGGACCATGAATTGTCTGACCTCTCTGCTATGACCTGCCCATCTTGAGTGACTCAACATAATATCATTCAAAGCTTTATTGAGGTACACACGCCCCTTCACCATGACAAGCTAGAGATCCAGAAGGGGATAATAGCTATATTCAATATTAAATTCAATTTCATACATTAAAATATCAAACTCTAGTTGATCTGATTGTCTCCATAAATTCATTAAAGAGGAAGTGGTGGAGGCTTTGGCTGAGAGATAGGTCTAAAGCTTTTAAAGTAACAATCTCATTGAATAATAAGCCAAATAATCACCCATAGGGTGCTCCCACAGCAAAGTATTGTTGCCCAGGGAACTATTAGTATTGAAGATATATAAAGTATGTGTATGCTCCTAAAGGAAAGGTAGGTAATATATCTTCAAGATATAGGAAGTATGTGTATGCTCCTAAAGAAAAGGGAGGTAACATATCTTTTTTTGTTTATAATAAACACATTTACTGCAACTCTTTCTCACTCTTTTTTGTTTTTGTTAAAGAAGTACACTTAACTTCTCCTAGTATTTCTAATGTAATACTGAACAATATTCTTAGGGAGCTAACATATCTTGAAGATATATAAAGTATGTGTATGGTCCTAAAGAAAAGGGAGGTAACATATCTTGAAGATATATGTATGTGTCAGCATTCATAGAGAAGATAATACTGCTAAAGTGCATACTAAGACGTTATGCTTCAGATTTCATAAGAGAGGAGCAGATATCACAGTCTTTGAACAGGTGAATATGCATATGGAACAATATATCCAGTATAAGATATATATATATAGGTATCGAGAAGGTTTAAAATGTGGAAAACTATGATGCCTCAGGATCTAACTATGGATCAGTTGGTGGCTCTACAGGCACAGATCAGGCAGGAAGTATACACAAAGAGATGAGAGGTACCTAGGCCAGTCCAGCCCTACAAGCTGCCATCTAGGAGCTCCACCACTGCCACTGGAAAATCTGCATCCTCCCACCCTGTGATTCATGTACCCCCTAAACCTGCAACAGGTCAGTAGTGAAGAAGGCGAGATTGGGGCCCCAGTGCTATGTTTGCTAGCGGCTGGGCCATTTGAAGAGGGATTGCCCAAATCAGCCCTGTGGGAGCGAGTCTGCCCCAGTTCGCCCCATATTGTATTTGGGTAACTGGGGGCTTGCCACAGAGAGGGAAGGAATTGAGGGTTTACAGGACTGTACTGAGGACTTGCCTTCAGAAGACCCCACAAAGTGTCAAGGGATCTGGGGAGGGAATATCATGGACTGGTGGAAGAACTCTGACCCTGGGATTTTAAAAATGAGCAAGACACCTATAATGCAATTGTTTGACCCAGAGGAGGAAGAGCCTGTTCCCATCTTTTGAAGCCTAAGCCTGGAACAGTTAAAAGCGGGTGTAGATCCAAAGATCCTAACCCTAGAGCAGCTAAGGGAGCTGACCAGCAAGACAGTTCAACAGAAGGAAGATTTTTCGGCTCAGGCACATGCTAATTTTGCATATAGCAGAGAGGAGCTCAAGGCTCTACAGACAGTTAACATGTCCCTAAAAGCAAAAATCAATATGTTCCAGGGTTAGAAGAATGAGCAGGTTGCTGCTGCTCTCGCACTGGAACAGCTGCAAGGAAGTATTGAAAGAGATGAGAAAATAAGATAGAGGTGGCAAACAAGCAAGAAGAGTTAAGAATACTGAAAGAAGAAAATTCATCATTAAGAATGGATATTCAAAATCTGCAGGCTCACAAGACAAAAGACCTCAGGTGTTGAGGAACTGAAGAATGTGATCCAAGAGAAAATGGTTCAAGCATTGAATAAGGAAATCGAAGCCCTGGAGGAAGAGTTAGCAAATAGCCAACTCAAAAAGGCAGAACAGGTGCCTAATATAGCACAGGTACAGGAGCTACAGAATGAACTGAAAATCAAAGAAACACAAATTAAGGAAGTGAAGCAGGAAGTCAGTGCACTGAAGCTTCTAATTGAAGGTGCCCAACATCAGCCGCAAGAACTTATCTCCAGATCATCACAGCTGGAGGCGCTTCAAAATATGGTGAAGCAGCAAGAAGAGGAGTTGAAGAGCCTAACAGCTACACTCGGCAAGAGGAAGCAAGACCTTGCTCACAAAGCTTAGTAAAACTACAGGACATACATAATAAAAGGGAAATGTTGAAGGTTGAGGTCCAGGAATTGCAGCAGAAGCATGAAGAACAAGTACAGCGGATCTCATCAGTGACCCCAAGTGAAGAATTGTTAAAAGCCTTTGCAGAGAAGGACAAATGCATTACAGCTCTGCACAGTGATCTGGTTTGATGACCTCAAGATTTTGGGACCACAATCACCCCAATTTTCTCCTTCCAGGTCATGCCTTTTTGTGTTTAGGATCTCAGCACCCATCCAAAACGTCTCTTATTAAAAATAATAAGCTCTGTTACATCTGTTGTGTAGGATTAAATCACTAAATCAGACACAGACAGGCATCTTATTTTAGAATCTCCAACTCAGACTCAGACAACACTGTTGGTTAATATGTCCAAGTCAGACTTGTTTAATGGCTTCTCAACACCAACTGACTTTAGAGAAAACGTAGAACAAAAGCAACAAACATTAACATGAATTGGGGAGTGAACAAGTTTGGATTCCCGGACTGTATGCACAAACACCAATCAGCCGGTCAGCTGTACTGTCTGAATTAGCATAGTCCAATCAGCATTTTCCAGTGTCTGTGGGGACAGAGATGATGTCACAGAAATGGCTGCCCTCTTCTGGGGGGCTGGTCTGTGTTACCTGAGCTGGACAAGAGAAGCTCTAGACAAAGGACAGGCACTGAGCCCAGTTCAGACTAACTACATGCTACATTTTATTTGGCTACTGATGACTCAATATTACAAATATGTGTAAACATTACAAATCAAAGCAACATATCATACTCCCCAAAAAGGCATTTCAAACGCAGCATTCAGGCTAAACACCATCTATCCATATGTCCTTGTTTTGGGTGTGGTACCAGCCCAGCAGTTTTCACAATCCCAGTAAACATGGCTACCAAACTCCATTGGGAAAAACAATCCCAGTGATTCAGGGTCTGGGCCTCCTCCTGCACGGGCCCTGACTCTGGGTGCGCAGGGCAGATTTTTGCAATTATTTCCTTGTACAAATTCTATGAGGAAAAACTATTTTGGTTGTGAACCCAGCACAAACCCCACAGTCCAGGGCAAGTGCCAGCACATGGCTTTTAGGCCAGGAGCATAGTCATATTCCTTTGGAACAACAGCAAACGATAATCTAAGTAGGTACCCTGCCAGCTGGATCTGCTGGCTATCATCAGAGATCTCGGCCTCTTCTGCAGCCTCAACCCCCCTGGGTTGAAATATGGGCAGGCACTGTACTCAGTTTTGCCTTGCGGTCTGGACATGGTACCCCCACTCACATGGAACAATGGTCTGAGCATGGGACTCCATTTCTCCCTCTCCTTGGACCATGATTGGTGCACTGTATTCCACCTCATCTGGAACCACAAAGTGGGCATGATACTCTCCCTCTCCAGGGACCACTGTGAAGACACTGTGCTCCAGCTCAGCTTGCTGGGGCCCACAATATGGAGTACTGTCCCAGTCTAGTGTATTGGCTTGGTCTCTGCTGGGCAGAATCTCAAGGTTCATCTCCTCCCTTGCTCTCTGGTCTGTTGCTACCTCCCTCAATGGTACACAGTCCATTATCTCCTCCAAGGGCTGGTGGGTATGGCTGTTCCCATCCAGACTCTCCATTGCATCAGCAATCTGACAGTCCATTTATTTTTGCCCCACTGCCGTGCCCTTAGCAATAGTATCCCCACCACCTGGATAGGGCTGCGGCCCCTGGTCTGCCATGGTCCAGGGCTGCTGGATGAACCTGTCCCTCAAACTGTGGCTGGCCTTCTGACATTTGTTATCAGCTGGTGCCCCATGCTCGGTCCACAGTCCATACCCAGGGTATAGTGAGCATAGCTGCTCCCATCCAGAGTGTCTGCCTGACCTTGGTTCTGACAACAGTCCCCTGTACCCCCTTCCAGAACTGGACTTCTCAAACAGTCAGTGCTCTCTGAGGGCAAACAACTGTCTAAACAGGGCCTCCTTGCGCCAGAATGTGTCTTTCAACCGTGTGGTTGTTAATAATTATTATTTACTTTTTTTGTTCTGACTTTTGAGAATAAACCTCAATGTTTTTAACTTCCAAAAGGATGTACTTACATATAGCCAGGGATGAACTGGGGCTGTCTTATTTCTTGTAGCCCTTATTCAGGGCTGGAGGGTTTTTTAAGGCTTTCTCCTGGTTATACTAAACACATTTTCGATCCTTTCAATGCAAGGACAGCAACTAAGTTCCAACATATAAAACCAATTTCTTGATGAGTTAATAACTCTGTAGTCTTTTAAAACACCAATGTAGTGCTCATGTAATACAGGTAGGGTATTAATAATCCAGCATTCCCATTCCAGGAGCAGGCCGTTCAGTGGTGGTCCAGCAAATTGGGTTAATCTACTAAAGGCACCCAATCAGATCACTTCCTTAACGCTGGGGACTAGAGCTTCTTTAACCAGTAACTTTATGAAATCTGTAAATCATTTACATTCAAGAGGATAGTGTTGCCTATTACATTAGTACCGTATATCTCAATGTAGAAAAACTGCAGAAATCAGTTTGTTTTAACCCATTTATAAATACTTTTTTGTATAAGAAAAAACGATTTTTTTTTTGGTTAAAGGGTCAAATATTGGAATGTAAAACAAGTGCTGCAAAAATCCAAAATATATATTCTAGTTCCTTTAAAATACAGTTTTAAAATGTCAGGACCTCCCTAGAAGAAACCCAGATTTGGGTGTGTCAGAATACTGCACCAGCTGAGTTATTGAGCTCTATGGAAAAAATAATGTATTCTATGGCTGCCAGAGTTTTGAATGATTTTGCATTGTTCTTGTGGACCACATTTCTACAGTTGTTTTGTTTACTCATGGGTTTATTGCTCTCCTTCTTTATAGGACTCTGGAAAATTTCATAAAACATCATTACACAGCAATGTTGCGGTCACCATGTTGTATCTAGGAAAGAACGTGCACTTGTCTCATGATGACTATGACTACAGGGATGAAATAAAAATATTTCAGCAACATTGTGGTGGCGAAAACCTGTGTGTGTTCAAAGGTAGACTTCTGGAAGAAGGTGAGGAGTCCTGTATATATGTGTAAAAATGTTCTAGAATAAAAGTAACAGTAGATTTAATATCCTCAGATGGCGTAACTTGGGGAAAAGATGGGAAAGTAAGCCCTCTATGGTCAAACATATAAATGATAAACTATTTGGAAATACTATTTTTTAATTTTTGAAATACGTGCATTTTTCACTGAGAAATCAAAAAAATCAAATATGTAATACGTGTATACTTCCCACTTGTTTTTTCATTGCTGTAACTAATCAGGGTGCAGGGCTGTGTCCCCCATTCAAGTCAACTTTAGATTTTTTAGCTGTTATTAGTGTAATCAAAAAAAAAGGACCATTTTAACATACAATCATGTGCATTTTCACATCATGAAGAGCACTTATAATGAGGTAAACGGCACTTTAATGTCTGAGATCCACTTGGAAAAAAAAACTTAAATCTATACTGATATTTATAGTAAAATCAATACAAAAATAAAGAAAACAAAATATTGAAATGAAACTACAGTATATTAGTTATCAATTTAATATTATAATGTTTTTTTAAACAAGAACTTGTAATCATATTTTTTTCTTTTTAATGTCCCTGCTAAATGGCTCTGGATAGATGCATTTTTATCTCTGCATTAATCTTTATGGCATAGGTTTAGCGTGCATGCAAGCTAGCTTAGATTTATTTTAGGGTCACATTGATAGATTCTGAAGAGGCTTTGATGGCTAATCCTATAGAAAATAGCATTGCTGCCTCAGAAACTTAATAAATGTGGCCGAAGGTTTGAAGGAGTCATTTTGAACATTTGAAGTAAATATGCTCATATTAGAAACAAACAAGCAAAGTGGCTTTCAACAGATAGGCAGATAGGTCTAACTACATGATAGCGGGGTTGTTTTTACTAACAAGGAATTAAATAAGCACATAATGTCACAAATGAGCATAATATTGCTGCACAAACAATGGTGAATATCTCAATAACTATTTATTTTAGTATTAACTTGCTAGTACAATGTTTGGGCAGTTTGTAAGAATAACGTAATAACTTGATTTTTGGATGACAGTGGCTGATAAAGAATCTAAACATCAGTATAAAGCCATTTTTGTAATTTCAGAGTCATTTAATTTCATCTCGAGGAGACATCGCGGGTTCCCTTTTAGTCTCACCTTTTATATTAATGGGATGCAAGTGGATCGACTCAGCTCTTGTTGTGAATACAAACATCGCAAAGGCTCAAGGCTAGGTGGTAAAAATGGATACTTTGGATTTATCAACGTTGAAGGAGCCTCTCCATGTTACAGGTAAACACTGAGGGCCCGATTTCAATTACAAGCCCGCAACTCGATCATTGTAGGCCGTATGTCTGCGTGTGTGTTGCAGGCTCCCGTTTGTCTCCGAATCCGGAGCTATTCAATTGCTCAAGGCCTCAAGTTCCTGGCCCAAAGCCTACTCCGTAAACCATGCACTGGTTCGTAGTTGCTCAGGGTGGGAACACAATCAATTAAGCAGTTCCGTAACCTCCCATTTCGAATCAGCAAATAGAAAATCAGACTATAATTATTACGGCAGTAAAGATGGAGGTTACATGTCCATCAATTAGGTTTGGGATTCCGATATATCAGACTCGCAAACCCGCAAAATAAAGAATTGTGAAAATGAATGCCAATAATGTTCTAGTCCATATGGGTGGCCTGTATTGTATGTATTAACTCATTGATACCCGAGATCGATTTAACCCCCGAAATGAAACATAATAATAAATCTTATATACTGCCAATTTGCGGGCTTGAGACAGTGTTGCAATTAATTCTAATGTCTATCATCGATTTCCCTGTTATTTAAAGTGCAGTATTAATTTTTTATTTGCATTTACAGTGCTACGAATAGGTGTTTAACCCCCTTGCGGTTCCTATTTTTTTTTTTTTTTTTGCGGGCTTGGGGAAATTGATCAATTGAATAGAGATTTGCGATTTTAGCCATAAAGGCTTTGTGTGGCTGTAAGTAACGGGTTTAACCATCGCAATTTTTCAAGGCCATAACTCGTAACCCGTTTGGAGCACGCAAAAATATGCCAATTGAATAGCAAATTAACTTTTAACCTCACTTACGGGCTACCGGATCGAGCGAGTGCTCAATTTAATCAGGCTCTAAGTTTTCAGAGCAGAAGTATGCCGTTGTCTCTTTAATCATTGGTATTAGTAATAACACCACTTTTTGATGAAAAAAGATATATGTTTAGGACAAAAAATTAAGTCTAACAGCAAAATTAGGACAAACTAAGCTTGTGGTTTATTGTGGTGCTTCTACTCGACTCTGGAGGCATCCATGATTTTTTAGTGACGGTTGCATGTGTGAAAGGGGTGTTTACATTACTGTAGGACAGGGCTTTCAGTTATTGTTGTGATATGCCTGCTTCCTACTATATGCAGGGAAGTGGTGTTAAGTTCCAAAAGGTCCAATGATTCAAGAAATATCCCACCCATCTCCTTCCTTTCTCCTCTCCCCACTACTCTCTCTACTGCTCTGTAAACAAGCATTGTCCTAAGGCTCAATATTATCAGGAAATATTCAACTTGGATAAGATGGAAACATTCTATACTCAAACATAGTTTTCAAAATTTAAAAATGTCCTTTAAAAATAGTTTTAGATCCATAGCTACTCATGTTGTTAGTTTGTTAAATACTTCACAAACTTGTGGTCCTTTAAATGGATTACCATCACAGCCTCTTAATAATTTATTTCTGGTAGAGATAAAGAATGTTCACTTTTTACTCAGGAAATTGTTTCTTAAGCACATTTTCTATGTCTCAGTTCTTATCGGACATCTTGTTTCAAATAACTTGGTTAAAAGTATTCTGTAATTTGGTTTTATATTACAACAACCCGTTGTATTTATAGAAATTGTGGTTATTTCTAGAAATTGTGGCCGCGCATGTGCATTGTGCAAAGGGCCGCACATGCTCATAGCGTGCATGCGCATTGCGCAACGGGCCGCGCATGTGCATTGCGCTGCATAAGCCTCGCATGCGCATTGCGCAAGAGGCCACGCAGGCGCACTGCGTGGCGGCGGCCCGTGCAAGCGCTTTGTGTGCTGGAGACACATGAGGAGGAGGGGAGACACACAGGGAAGGAGGGGGAAGACACAGAGGAGAGGAGGGAGAGACACAGGGCAGGAAGAGGAGTGGGGAGAGACACAGGGCAGGGAGAGGAGGGGGGAAGAGACACAGGGGAGGGGTGACACACAGGTTGGGAGAGAAGGGGGGGTAGACACACAGGGGAGGGGGGAGAGACTCAGAGAAGGGGGGAGACACAGGAGGGGGAGAGACACAGATGAGGGGGAGAGACACAGGGGAGTGAGAGGAGGGGGAGGAGAGACACAAAGGAGTGAGAGGAGGGGGTGAGAGACACAGGGGAGTGAGAGCAGGGGGGAGAGACACAAACGTGTGAGGGGGAGAGACACAGGGAAGTGAGACGAGGGGGGAAGATACACAGGGGAGAGGGAGACACACAGGGGTGGGATAGGATGGGGTAGACACACAGGGGAGGGGGAAGAGACACAGAGGAGGGGGGAGAGACACAGGGGAATGAGAGGGGGGACAGACACAGAGGAGGGGGGAAGAGATACAGGGGAGTGAGAGGAGGGGGGAAGAGACACAGGGGAGTGAGAGGAGGGGGTGAGAGACACAAAGGAGTGAGAGGAGGGGGGAGAGACACATGGGAGGGAGAGGAGCAGGGAAGAGATACAGGAAAGGGGGGAGACACAGGGGTAGGAGAGGAGGGGGGTAGTCACATAGGGGAGGGAGAGGAGGGGGAGAGACACAGGGGAATGAGAGGGGGGAGAGACACAGAGGAGGGGGGAGAGACACAGGGCAGGGAGAGGAGTGGGGAGAGACACAGGGCAGGGAGAGGAGGGGGGAAGAGACACAGGGGAGGGGTGACACACAGGTTGGGAGAGAAGGGGGGTAGACACACAGGGGAGGGGGGAGAGACACAGAGAAGGGGGGAGACACAGGGGAATGAGAGGGGGAGAGACACAGAGGAGGGGGAGAGACACAGGGGAGTGAGAGGAGGGGGAGGAGAGACACAAAGGAGTGAGAGGAGGGGGTGAGAGACACAGGGGAGTGAGAGGAGGGGGGAGAGACACAGGGAAGTGAGACGAGGGGGAAGAGACACGGGAGGGGGGAGACACACAGGGGTGGGATAGGATGGGGGTAGACACACAGGGGAGGGGGAAGAGACACAGAGGAGGGGGGAGAGACACACAGGGGAATGAGGGGGGAGAGACACACAGGGGAATGAGAGGGGGGGCAGACACAGAGGAGGGGGGAAGAGATACAGGGGAGTGAGAGGAGGGGGGAGAGACACAGGGGAATGAGAGGGGGAGAGACACAGAGGAGGGGGAGAGACACAGGGGAGTGAGAGTTGGGGGGAAGAGACACAGGGGACTGAGAGGAGGGGGGAAGAGACACAGGGGAGTGAGAGGAGGGGGTGAGAGACACAAAGGAGTGAGAGGAGGGGGGAGAGACAAAGGAGTGAGAAGAGGGGGGAGAAACACATGGGAGGGAGAGGAGCAGGGAAGAGATACAGGAAAGGGGGAGACACAGGGGTAGGAGAGGAGGGGGGTAGTCACATAGGGGAGGGAGAGGAGGGGGAGAGACACAGGGGAATGAGAGGGGGAGAGACACAGAGGAGGGGGGAGAGACACAGGGCAGGGAGAGGAGTGGGGAGAGACACAGGGCAGGGAGAGGAGGGGGGAAGAGACACAGGGGAGGGGTGACACACAGGTTGGGAGAGAAGGGGGGTAGACACACAGGGGAGGGGGAGAGACACAGAGAAGGGGGGAGTCACAGGAGGGGGAGAGACACAGGGGAATGAGAGGGGGGAGAGACACAGATGAGGGGGAGAGACACAGGGGAGTGAGAGGAGGGGGAGGAGAGACACAAAGGAGTGAGAGGAGGGGGTGAGAGACACAGGGGAGTGAGAGCAGGGGGGAGAGACACAAACGTGTGAGGGGGAGAGACACAGGGAAGTGAGACGAGGGGGGAAGAGACACAAAGGAGTGAGAGGAGGGGGGAGAGACAAAGGAGTGAGAGGAGGGGGGAGAAACATGTGGGAGGGAGAGGAGCAGGGAAGAGATACAGGAAAGGGGGGAGACAGGGGTAGGAGAGGAGGGGGTAGTCACATAGGGGAGGGAGAGGAGGGGGAGAGACACAGGGGAATGAGAGGGGGGAGAGACACAGAGGAGGGGGGAGAGATACAGGGGAGTGAGAGGAGGGGGGAGAGACACAAAAGAGTGAGAGGAGGGGGGAGAAACAGGGGAGTGAGAGGAGGGGGAGAGACACAAAAGAGTGAGAGGAGGGGGGAGACACAGGGGAGTGAGAGGAGGGGGAGAGACACAGGGGAGTGAGAGGAGGGGGAGAGACACAAGAGGGAGGGGGGAGAGACACAGGGAAGTGAGACGAGGGGGAAGAGACACAGGGGAGGGGGGAGACACACGGGTGGGATAGGATGGGGGTAGACACACAGGGAAGGGGGGAAGGGACAGAGAGAAGGGGGAGAGACACAGGGGAAGGAGAGGGGGGACAGACACAGAGGAGGGGGGAGAGACACAGGGGAGTGAGAGGAGGGGGGAAGAGACACAGGGGAGTGAGAGGAGGGGGGAAGAGACACAGGGGAGTGAGAGTAGGGGGGAGAGACACAGGGGAATGAGAGGGGGGAGAAACACAGAGGGGGGGAGACACAGAGGAAGGGGGTGAGAAACCGGGGAGTGAGAGGAGGGGGGAATAGACAGGGGAGAGGGGGAGGGGGGAAGAGACACATGGGAGTGAGAGGAGGGGGAAGAGACACAGGAATGAGAGGAGGGAGTGAGAGACACAAAATAGTGAGAGGAGGGAGGAGAGACACAAAGGAGTGAGAGGATGGGAGACACAGGGGTGGGAAATGGGGGGAACAGAAATGAGGGAGGGGGGAAGAGACATGGGGAAAGAGACACAGGGGTGAAAGAGATACAAGGGATAAGGGGCAAAGGAGAGGGGGCAAGAGACACAGGGGAGGGAGAGGTGGGGAAAGAGACACGGGGGGGCAGGGGGAAAGACACAGGGGGGAGAGGGGGTAAAAACACAGGGGGGGAAGGAGACACAAAGGAGGGAGAGGAGGGGGGAAATGAGACACAAGGGAGGAAGTAGACAGAGGGAGAGACTCGCAGTGAGCGCCGAAGGCGCTTATTGCGAGGCCTGTGATGAGCGCCAAAGGCGCTCATCGCGGGGCCAGTAAAGTAGAAGGGGAGAGGCTCCCATTGTGTGGCAAACAGCATTGCCAGGATTCACATTTTATTGCCGTCATTTTTGACGGGCAAGTTGCTGATTATATAATATATTTGAATACATTTTTATATTTGAAGATCACTGCTAAAACTATTTTTAAAACAATTTTCCATTTAGGTGCATCATTGCGATGGGTCTCGATAAGAAACCATCTCCACCACCAAAGAAACCAAAACAGCAAGACGAGGATGAGGAGGAGGAGGAAGAACAGGAAGATGAAACAAGGATAGCAGAAGAGGTTGATGGTCAGAGGGAGACGCTCCTTGAAGACACTGTAACCACTGAAACATCATCTATTTTTGGTGTTGAGAAAGAAACCACAGAGGATAAATCAGATATGGAATACGAGGAGGAAGGAAGGGAGGTAGCTGAAGAAAAGAATAAGGATGATAAAACTAATGAGGATAAAGATGACAATGAAACTGAAGATGGTAAGTTTCATTTATAAATAACATATATCTATTATATAATGTTTGTGTTTACCAGATTCAACAAGCAAACTGTGGGTGGGGTTGTCTATCTGTAGTACTATACATTGTAAAACATAAATATAATTTAATCTTTTTTCCCTTATTGTGACTTTGAGCAAAGGGGTTTGCTAATTCTCTACATCTACATAGTAATGATGTTCATAAATCAGATTTCCCTAGCTACAAAACTGGACAAATAAGTACCAAATGTACCATGGATAATGAAACCCTGTATGCATATATAAGGTCTATCCAATTTTCCAACACAACATGGGTGAAGAGGACTGAGCATGGAAAGAATTATGGCAAAAATACATGCATCACTTAAAGGAGAATTATCACATTTGTAGTACAGAGTCTGTAGTATATCATAGATGGTCTTGGGGATATTAGATCTATACTATATATAGGCTTTGTTTACATACAGGCAAGCCTTTTAACACTGTATTAGAGTAAGGCACTATGTCACTTATAGCTAATATTATTTTTTTATTCAATTTGGTATCTCAATTTAATTTGGAAACTGTGAGTATAAATTCACCTACCTTAGGTAGGTTAATCTCTAAAATCCTCTCATGCAATTTTATTATGATCTTTTATCCTTATAAATAAAAGTTATGTTTTAGATTGTCACCTCTCTACGTACTTGGATGAAATACGAGTACATTAATATAAGTTATTTTTTTTATATCACATATATAGTTGTGAGCATGCGGGTTGTTGCTAACGTTGCGGACAAATCGAGGGCCCCAGTTGCTGGCCCCTTGCGCTGGTGATGAGCGCCATAGGCCCTCATCCCTACGACCCCCTATGAATTTTGGCCCGCAAATGCGGACCCTCGAGAGGGGCAGCATTTGCGGAGGTGGAGGCTCCCACGTCGGCTGCAATGAGCCGCAGGCGGGACTTACACTGCAAAATTTACGGACTTACCATCCAAAAATACGAGCCCCGGGACATTACGACCTCGCAAAAATATGACCTTTACGCCCAAACTGCGCGCACATAAAAACATTAAAAACACAATAAATACACACAACAAATACATAAAAAGCTTACCCATAGCAAGGGGGGGCACCCAGGACCTCTGCAAGTGAAGTTACACCTCAATTAAGTACAAATTAAAGAGTTTACACACACGAAAATCCCTGAAGCAAGATAAAAAATGGCTGCACAGAAAAAAACGGACCCTAAACACGCAAAACACCACCAAGCACATACGGATTTTCCAAAAAGCCGCACGAGGTACAAGATACACCATTAGCAAGGACGCTACATCATACACGGCCGCCTAGCACATACACATTAGCCGCCATTTTACAACACTAACTTACACAATGCGGAAGTACACAGCTAACCTAACGGCTTCCCCTCGCGCACGCAGCCTATTTACACTACACACTGCACACATTGCTGACACTTACACCTCAGCTCCACAACAGTGCAAACCTACATTATATGCTGCAGCAAAATAGATTGTCAGCTCTTCAGCACAATGCTTCCTGCATATATTAATTACAAATAGGTAAAGTATATTCATTTATTAATGTATTCATTATTTCACTATCATACACAAACAAATAAACACAAAAACAACCCCAAAAAAATATATATAGACACAACACCCATTCACTGCTTGTCTCCACCAAACAGCATTACCTGCCTTACAATTTTATTGCCGTCATTTTTTGACGGGCAAGTCGCTAGTATATATATAATTATACTTAGTGTGAACCCTCTAATATTGCAAAATCTGTTATATATGTCAAATGTACCTTTATATAAACAGTGCAGTGTTTCATAGTTAATGACGTGTGTTGCCTCAAATTTGTTCAATATGTGGAATTCTGATTAATAAAAAAAAACACAACTAAATGCATACTTGTATGTCCATTCAATAGAGCTTTTCATTGTGGTCAGAAATGTGTTTTTCAAACTGCCTATGTGAAAATGCAATTTAATTTTTTACCAGTTTGATAGGTTATTTCAAACCTCAATAAGAGCCAGAAATAATGGAATTGTATAATCATCTGAAAATTCTGACCTCAATTATACGGTTCAGTGGCTTGATCTATATGTTATTATTTAATATATTATTAGGAGTGAAAATTCTGTCTTGAAGAAATATGCACTGAGCAAGTTATAGGTATGACAATACACATTTATACATGCTGATATATAAGGAGACGAGGAGCCTGCTGTGTAGAGCTTACAATCTAGACGATAAAATGGTTCAGGTAGAGACAACAGACCACTTGGTTTAAATTAGCCATTTATAAGCATGGCTCGGACTGGAAACGAGGTGATGGATAAAGAAAGCACCAGAAATTAAAAGAACATATAGCAGGTTTAAACCAGAGCTTCTGGATAATGTCAGAATTTTTGTATTTATATAAATATGAGATTATTCAGCCATTGTTGCTTCATTTCTTTTCATTATTTAATATGGTCCCTAGGCACTAAAATTAAATAAAAACAACCCAGTCATGCCCATCAATATCATACTCTCTGCTCCGTGCAATCTGTTTATGTCTTTCTTAACCTCAGATCTAGTGTGTGATTGCAGAGATGTGTACTATGTTATTACTTCTATAGCAAAGTGCTGTCTAGTGACCTCAAATAATTGCTTATCTATTTATTGTTAGATATTAAATTCAACAAATTAAATTATTATACTTTCCCATTATTACAATGTGACTATACATATAAATGTTTATTTGTCTGCAATTTTAATATATTAATTCAATTTACAATATGTAAAACTAAAGGTATATACGTTTCCTGGGTTTCGAATGTTTGGTAAGAAACATATGTATTATGTAAAAAAGTTTGACCTTTCTGGTAGCGACCACAGGAAGTAACTGCTGATGGATGGAATCACATGATTGGATGGGCTCTGAGCTCACAGCTGAATCAGAATACAAGGATAGAGAGAGAGACTACATAGCCAAAGCTGCTTTGCAACACAGGAACTCCAGAATATGATACAAGTGTATCAACTAACCTCTGCTTTCTTCTGATAGGCCAATATAAATTATGAATTTTATGCTAATCTTAGCAGGGATTTTCAGGGGTGTCAACTGACGACAGCCTCAGCTTGCAAACTGAAAAGATTTAGTAAACATCAGGGTGAATTTGTAAATGTTTATTTTGGTATTTTTTCATGCAAAAAAATTTCCAATCCAGGAAATTTAGATATGCCTTTAATTGACTTTCCTCGTCAGCCCAATTGTAATGTTAAGACAATAAAATAAAGTATCTGTTATTTGATACAATTTGACTATTTTATATTTGTTTTTTTCATTTTCAATTTTTTATTTTATTGTTTAAAATATGTAAAATCATTTCATTGTATGGAAAAGTGAAAATGCATTGGAAACGCCAGATTGGAATTCCATACGTTGCCTATGGAGACTGTGCAGCTGCTATTTTTTTAATTTAATTTATTTTTTTGCTAGTTATTTAAAAGATAAAACAAAGAACTGACTCAACTTATTATACAATTGGTATTACTTACTGTACAAAGGTATAAACACATAAAACAGATTTGATTTTCTTTTTTTTTTTCTTTATTGCCCAGATGCTATTATTAAAAACACCTGTACAACAACGTTTGCTGTAATATTGTGTACAAGTGCTACATACAATTGCAAATGGGCAACTCTAATCTAGAGGAGTTGATATATATATATATATATATATATATATATATATATATATATATATATATATATATACACACATATGGAAATAAATGTGTATTCCAATGTTTCGTTGATCGGCCCATTCTAATACTGGAGATACATAACATTTAAAACAAATAATTTTTATTTTTTAAGTCCATCTAAGACTCTACATTTATTAGCTGAGATAGGTATATAAGTGATATGATATAACTAATTGCAGCTTTGTTTTTTCATAGACTACGATGAGGATTTTGAAGTGGATGAAGAGAAGCCAGATGAGAAACTTAATGAAGAAGGACAGGTTGATGATCAAGTGAATGGAAAGTCAAAGTCACCCTCAGATGATGAAAAAGATGATTTAGACCATGAAGAGAAATATAACAAGCCATCAAAGGCGGCACCAGCGGCATCTGACAGTGAGACAGATGAAAGAGATGGCCATTCTGACAGTGAATATGAAACAGATAAACAAGGTTAGTGATTCCACTATTTGAATTTCTCATTACCAGAATGTATTCAGGATCTCTTTTTGGATATATACATTACATACGACTCAGAACTTTATCCAACTACAAATTTAATATTTTATTTTGCTGGAGGAAAGTTAAGCGAAGCCACAAAAATAACCTTATTACAGATTGTATTCTGATTTTTGAATTTTGTACCATTCTGCCTAGATCAACTTGATTAATTTTTAATTAAATTTGTAATTTTTTGGGATAAAAACAAAGAACATACTGACTTACCGTATTATACAATGGGTATTACTTACTGTACAAAGTTATAAACACATAAAACAGATAATTTTAATTAAAGGGATATTATAATGTGTTTTTACCCTGGTCACGTGGATACCTTGTTCTTTTTTTCTATTCTCCCCGAAGCATTTTTTTCCCTTTTCACCATAAAACATTCAGTTTGCCATCATCCATACTGTAGTTTCTGTTTCCAATGAGTTGGAAAAGAGTAGATGTGAATTATAAGCCAACAATGGGATCAGATAAATGCTTCCTACCGTAAAGTATATTAAAAACATAAACCGGGACAATTCAACATGCTCTGGGATGTAACAGAATGATAAAATATTAAGATGCTACTTTTAAATGAGCATACTCAATGTGGAAAAGAATGGTCATATTTACATATTTGGTGGAATTGTTCAATAGTTATGAAAATATGGCAGACAATAGAAGTAATTAATGATATGTACAGTAGACAAGTAATACTTTCACCACACTTTTGTTTAATAGTAATGTTGCCTGGAGAATTGACATTTACAAGTAAAATACTATTAGCAGCAATATTTAGCTTTATAAATTTATATATAGCAAATTAGATCTCTCCTGGTGCATTATTATAGAGGAAATAGACAAAGCGACCGACTGGGAAACGCTAGCTCATTAGAAAACGTGTTATTACATTATAATAAGAAATGCGTCTCTTGGATCAATAGAGCTATACAATAAAAAAATTTAAAAAAATTAATGCTTTGAAAAAATTAAGATGATATTTGTATATAAGTTGCTAATTTAGGTTCAGTTGTTTTGATTATTAAAGAAAAAGTGAAAAAAATAGCATACTCTTCAAGAACTACTTTTATTATTATTATTATTATTATTATTATCTTTTATTTCTAACAAATTATATATATTAACAAACTGTAGAAGATCTAGGGCCCTGTTATATGCTCCAAATCTTTGCAGAAAGTTATTTTTCCCAAAGCACCCTACAAGATTAGAAACTTGCTACTTACAATCTAAAGGGAATGGAAAAACCTGGGGAAGAGCAGATAAGTAATAGTGAGGTACGAAGTGAATGCTGGCTAGGGGGGGAAGTAGTGCAAACTATGAGTTTTTTTTTTTTTATTAAATGTGAGAGGGGACGTGTCTAACAGAGTTATTTGAGCCATAACTACTTTACCTATAAGCTAATTTGACATAGGGCTGGAATCTACATCTCACTGGGGATATGTGCGTTGGCCATAATTCAAACAAACTGATCTAACCTCCCCAAAGAACTATATAAATCTTGTCAGTATTAACTTTCTGTCAGGGCCAGATTTACCATTAGTTAGAGAATACGGTAAGTAAAGACATTGTGGTTTACATGGTGTTCCTTGTAGGAAGTGTCATGCCAAAGGCGTGGAGTAAGAAAACTCCATGTACTATTCACCAAGACACTTGTTCTTTCCTTTACATAGCGTGTTGGAAGGAGTTCTAGTCTAGCAGATAAAAGGTTAAACAGTGGATAGCGTTATATTCTACTATACTGTAAATATATAAATATATATATATATATATATATATATATATATACTTATATCACATATGTAGTTCTCAGCATTGCTGGCTTGCCAAAAAATGTTGGTAACACAATGTTAAAACTGCGGGCTCGCAAAGCGAGGGCCGCAGTTGCGGCCAGGCAATGAGCGCCAAAGGCGCTCTTTGAGCTGGTGTAGATGAGCACCATAGGCGCTCATCCCTACGACCCTGTACCACAGTAAAAACAGTACAGTAGCAATTATACCTCGAACACAGTCACTTTGTAAGGATGATTCTTGTTTAATTTCAGTGTTATTTTTACCTGATATTGTGATAACCAGTTTGTAACTTTTTTGAAAAATATCTTAAATTCTAGGACATTCATAAGTCCAGTTATCTAAACAGTTCTCATCTTAGAGCATATTGTTCCATGAATATGGTTATTGTCAATAAAACAACTATGTTAACAATTTTGTATGTTTTTTAGAATGTTTAAAGTATACCTTTTGGAAATACTTGATAAAAAAAATGTGTCCCTTTAATGCTGAATCCATATTTTAAACTATTATGTTACAATACTTTCTTGAGACAAGTTCAATTTCCTTTGAATGTGTTAACATTTCTTTGATGTTGTATTTTCCATACTGAATAGGCAAAGATAGCGTAGCAGACACGGAAATGATTGCAGCTGCAAGGAAGATACAAACACTTTATAGGAAGAATAGAGAGCGCCAAACGAATGATCACAAAAAGAAACCAGGTTTGAGAAAGTTTGTACGGAATAATCATTACAAGGAATCCATCTTTAAGCTGTGATTGTGAATTGGCATCTGGGAACAATATGGGCACTCTCTGCTTCCTCTGAAATTTATATTCCAGTGTGGCTGCATGCTCTGCAATCAGCTTTCTGCCTGATTAAATTTCTGCTTGTTAATTACCTAGCTATTTTTTTGTCTCAATATCAAAATAAGCATATGAATAATTATGCTATTTCGCTGTAAAACAAAACACCATTTTTATCCCATTTTTTTGCAGCAGCAGTAGGACAGCTTCACTATATATTTAGCAAACATTTGGCAAATACTTTTACACCTTCAGGAATAGTTAATTATTTATATAAAGTGACAGAGAGAGGTTCTAAATATGGTATTATTTAAAATACAGGTGAACTAACATTGACGATTGCCATTTTGAGCTGTTAGTCAGCATTTTTGATTTAACCACCACAAAAATTCATATAGTATGTTAATAAACAATTAATGCCATCAATAACTCTAAGCATCCAAGGTCCATTGTCTTCAATGCAGCCATCTGCACATTGAGCATATCTAGTTTCTTTTTGTGCAGCCAACTATGATGAAGACAACAGACCCAGTGCCTCAAGGGGCTAATTAATAGTTAATGGCAATTACCTCTCATTACAAAACAATTCCATTTCTGTTAGTGGATGGATCAGAAAGGGTGACTGGCAGGTCAGAATGGCAATGTTTAATTTTGTAATCACATTCAATTGATGATTATTATTATTATTATCTTTATTTATATTGCGCCAACATATTCCGTAGCGCGGTACAGGGGTTTAGTACATGGCAAAAAATAAACTTAATTTTTAATTATACCATATTTTAAATTTCCATTATGGCACTTTAATGACAATGTCATAATTATTATGTTAATAATTGTAATAATTTTAAGAAATTATTAAAATTATTACTTTAATCATTTTAAGATTTTTTAGACAAGATAACCAATTAACCATGAATGGAGGAAGCATCTTCCATATAAAGGCCCTCATTCAATTGTAATTTGGCCAATTGAATAGGGCTCTAAATAAGCACATAACATATTTTTTTAAAGAAGTTTTTAGTTAGTAAACATCTATCCAAAAGCAAGGTTTTCACGAACTAAAAACTTCTTTAAAAAAATATGTTATGTGCTTATTTAGAGCCCTATTCAATTGGCCAAATCGCAATTGAATGAGGCCCCTAGTGTACCAGAAAAAGAGACTATGGTATGAATGTGGAAGGCAGAAGATTCAGGGATAATCTGTGAAAGAATTGTGCAGTTCTTCAGAAAGATTTCAAGAATGTCTGATATATAGATATAGTTTTTCTGAGAAAGCATTTTAGATAGATATAATGGGCAGATCATTTTGGTTTGTTGGTTCTTATAGACCGTCGAAATGTGTAATGTAATCATATTAAATGGACGGAATATCTTGATTTTACTATTGGGCATTTAAAAAGTGCAGTTATTAAAAGGAACATATACTTCCAGTTCATAGTTCCACCTTTCTTATGTTAGGCAATCAGTTTAAATTGATTAAAATGACAGCCACCACTGCAGTCCCATATTTAATGTACACACTTGATAAATAATATGTGCATTGGTATTATTAAATTATAAATAGTGTTAAATGGGGGAGGTGGGAGGTGGGGGTACATATACTACCGGTAAGCATCTCAAGTACATCTCACAGCATCTCCTTATTCACGATGTACTATTTCCTTTGGGGAAAACAGCCTTTCTCATCTTATCTCAGCTGCTTAGTGAGAAAGTGCATAGTAAATGCAGCTCAATGTGTTTTGTTAGCCATGTTTGCATATAGCCGTGCTCTTAGACGCTCTTTGCTTAACCTGGATTTTAGTCAAAATAGCACCTCTGCTACAGCGCCGGAATATAAAATAAATGTGGTGGGAAGAACGATGGTAGTTTTTCAAAACTCTGGTAAGTAGTTGATAAAAATACATTTTAGTTCGGGGCATAAAACTTGAGAATTAATATTAGAATATTGAGAATTAAGTGGTTAATTAATGTTTTGATGTTTCTTTATATTTAGTTACACTAAGATATTCTGTTAGACTTGCCATTGATTATATTGGGGTATTGTATTACTAATTGGATAAAACTGATAGGTGTCACTCAGCTTTTACAGTACCCTGCTAGAATATTACAATCCTATTATTACACTTCACTTACATCGCAGTAACACATTCTCACCTCCTTGAACCTACCTCTCGCATGTAGAATGCCATATAAACACCAGGAGGGGTTTCACAGTATCAGTGCCATGCTACTGCATGCAGACATACAGCATGTCACTGTCTTGCTATTCAGGAAACATGGCATCCTACTTGAGACAGAACAGGAGCACAGGGGAATGTTCCAAAAAAATGATTAGAAACTGAGCTAGTTTGAGTGCTAGATATCCTTTGGACACCAAAATAAATGATATCACTAAATGAAGCAAACATTTTCTTCTTTTATATTATAATAATATAGTTTATTTTGGTAGATTATAAACTATTCAGGATATGAGGCGGCCAAACATTTATGCACCAGCATTGTTTTTATAGAAACTTTTTAGATTTTTTTTGACCAACGAGTTAGTGGTCTAGATTTAATATAATAATTAAAAAATGTTTAGCAAAAAATATACTTTTTTTACATTTATTTGCATTGTATGCAATAACTAAACAAATGGGAATTTATATAAGATGCAAAAGTGCATAAACTTGGTGTTTTCAATAATGTTAACATTTTAACAAGACTCTCTATGAAAGGAGCTGGTGGGTTATATCTGGCCAGTGTGCCGCCAGTTGGAAAACACTGTTAAAGGAAAAAGAGCGTTCTCTAAAAAGTTTTGTTAATGGCTTAAATCTTTTGAACTACAATTTAGCTATGAAAAATCAAAAATACATTGTAGTGTAAGAATACAACTGTTTAATAGGTCTGTCATTGATACATAAGCCTCCTTACCCAATATTTGGTATTAGGTAAAGAGGCTTATGCATCAATGACAGACCTAGTAAATGGAGGGTCATTGTACAAAATTATTCAGAGGGCCTGGATGTAATAAAAAAGGCCAAAATATATATGTATTAGGTCAGATCACACATTATTCCAGGCCTTTCCCTTATTGTGCTGGTCTTTGCACCTCCTGCCCCGCCATTGCTTTGTAAGCTAGAGCAATAATGGGGATGTATCAATTAATTGTATTATTATTTTAAATTTATATCTTTTTTAGATTACAAGCATCAAATTTAGATATGTATGTTTTTGTAAAAGAAAAAAAACATAAGAAAATTGGTTATTGCACTAAATCACTTACTATATATTATATATATATATAATGTTCCTGATACCTACTGTTTTCAAAAAGTAAAGCTTCTGTATTGGTAAAAGTTACATAAAATTTGAATATGTCATTATTTCTGTATCATATGACACACATCTGTTCCATACTAATATATTAGGATTCATTTTTCTTTTTTCCCATTTATAGACAGGAAGCCGGGCACAGAATCGGTTTTATCCAGCAGTACACTGTCAAGCAGTTCCAGTGAAGATGAATCAGATGCCGAAAATAATGAAGAGAAAGCTACGAATCACAGAGGGGAAGATGTCAAGAAGAGGTCACATCAAAACGTACACGAAGAATCAGAAAAACGCTCTGTTCTAACTGACAAAGACACAGGGAAGCAAAAGCACGAAGAGGAAACAGGAGATGAAAAATCAGAACTGAACGAGAGAGATACAGGAAACGAACCAGAAAGTGGTCTTGAAGAAGATGGCACCAAAGTTGACGATGATGTGGAAGAACAACTGGCCCCTACTGGACGCCACAGTGAAACTGAAAATGGACAGGCCAATGAGGCTCTTGATGAGAGTAGAACTGAGGCAGAAGATGACAATGGTAATAAACCTTCTGAGATTGAAGAGGAAGGTGGTGAGTATTGAGTGGAGAGAGTTTGTTGTCATCGGCTCGGTGCATGCACTTGCTGTTGTATGTGCTGTTTGCAATAAATCTGCATTCTAACAAGCATGCAGAATGCAATTTATATATACTGTATCTTCCAGAAATTAAATTGTAATATTAATTTACCTTTTTATAAAAAATAATAATTATAAATATCTAATGTTAATTCATTTAAATTGCAATATGTTTTGTAGATCATGATACAGTATTTCTTTGTAAGCCATTTTCTATTCATATTTATTTTTGCAAACAATTGTTTTATAACTGAATAAAGTATCATATGTCATTTTTTTTATTATTACAGTAGCAAATATACAGTTTAGGCTACCATTATTATTATTATTATGGCCTTTTGCCACTCATTACATTCTTAGGCCCAATGTTTAACGCATTTCAACAATTGAAGAAAGGTTTTCTTTAGACTAGGTAAGTTCGCTTAAAGGACCACTGTCCATAACACTGTTCATAACATGTACGTAGTAAATATCATTAGAAATAACTTTTTAGTTTATTTTTATTAAAATGTAATCTTTTGTGAGGAAACTGACACTGAAACTAGCTATTTTTTGATTATATTTAGATGAGAGTTTAGATTTTTGGTTCAGTCTGTGAAAATGTTCTTGACTTTTTGCTAAACCCTTAAAAAAAAAAAGATTGTGAGAAGAAGAGCAGTTTTCATTGTAAGTCTTGGAAAAAAATCATTGTTTTTAAATCACAATAAACTAAAAAAAAATTATTGTGCTATTTTCTACTTTGAGCATGAAAACGGGAACTTTACAGTGGCTCCTTAACTATACATCTCTCTAAGGAAGAGATTTATACACAGAATGCGTAAGGGGAATATAGACATTTTTTACTATATATTAGATCTTATTAGCAATATCATATATTTTTTATCCAAATATATTACTATGTAACTCTTTTAAGAAATATATCAATATATAACTGATTTACAATCTTTCCTGTTTGCTGCCCGTGCGCAGTGCCACCCATTGACCACTAGGTGGCCTGGCTGAGGAGTCCATGAATTTCTTCCCAGTAAACGGAACACACCTAATCCTAACACCCCTCCCATAACCCTAACACCCCTCACCCTAACACCCCTAACACCTAACACTTACAACCCTCACCCTAACACCTAACCCTAACAACCCTCACCCTAACACCTTACCCTAACACCTCTCACCATAACACCCCACATCCTAACCCTAACATCCCTCACCCTAACACCCCTAACACCTAACTCTAACAACCCTCACCCTAACACCTAACCCTAACACCTCTCACCCTAACACCCCACATCCTAACCCTAACACTCCAAACCCTAACAACCCTCACCCTAACACACCTGACCCTAACACTAAATCGTAAGAAATTCACAGACCCCTCTGCGGCGCCACCTAGTGGCCGATGGCCGGCACTGCGTACGGGCAGCCAACAGGAAAGGTCCCTGATTTATAATATAGGGGCTTCTGTCCAGCAGATAACCTAAATATTACCACCATCTGCGTTTCAGCTTCAGAAGGATGGCTTTTTGCATATTGATTTTTCTATATTTTAATTTAATAATTTCATACGTTTGTATTCAGTGCGTTGTTTAATAAAAGTCTAAAAACTGTTAAACATTATGATTTCCCATGTTGTCCTTCTCTCTCATTTTTATGTAATGTACCTTTTAGATTTCCTTTAGATAAAAACATATTTTTTAGATACCAGAAAGTATGAAAGGAGTAATGTAATTTTGTTTGTTAAAGGATAGTCATACTTTCAATTAAATGAACATTGTCGTTACATATATAATTAACTTTCATCAACATGTTACATTCTTTACCATGTCATACCATTTCCTTCTCTGTGCTGATTTTAGTGGCTTTCTCAGCAGAGTGTGAATTTGTAAACTAATAACATTTCCATTAGTCACATTGAAAGCACTGGCACCTATAGTTACCACGATTCCACTGTAGAAATGAAAGTGCCCAGTGAAATCAAAGTCTCCCTCCTTCTGATACATTTTGTAAAACTTTTGACCTTTTTAAAGGTTTTCAAAAGAGCATATTGCACATTTTAGCTGCTATCATATATTTAAAATATAACATTTTGAAGAAATAGCCTTGAAGATATGAAAAAAAACTTTTTAGAAAGTAACCAAAATAATAGAAAATGATGCTGCAGTGTATTGTGCCATTTTGGTTTCTTCTGATCACCTTTCCTAAGTGGGAGGAGACTTCCAGAATCCAGAAGAAAGTTTGATCTTAAAGGGACATGGAAGGTTTCTGGATTTTAGTAGTAATAATCTATGCTATATGCTCAATTTTATTAAGAAGTGCTTACAAGCTTTGTTCTTTCTGCCTAAAATCTTACAAATGTAATTGATTCCTCCATTCTACAGCTTATGAAGACGTAGAAGTACAGGACGTGTGGTGTCTCGTAGCAAACAATCAGTGTCAACATTCTGCTTTACAGAGGTCACTGACAGGCTAATTTAAAATACTGCACTTCATAGTTTGTGTATTTGTGAGTTGTACAAGCAACAAAGGGCAGACCCAAACAGGACAAACTTGTATGATTCTAGGCAGTAAAAACAGACCTTATAAACACTTCTCAATAAAATAAAGTAAATAAACATAAATAGATATATGCGTATATTATATTGCTAGGGAAATCAATACCATGTCCCTTTAATGCGGTAGCTACAAGCTGCCAGTGTTTTCAGCCGAACTAAAAGAAAGCTCATTAGCTGACAATGACACACCCTGCTGAGAAAGTACATGCAAATTCAGCTGAAAAAATGGATTCCTGCAGTAAAGAATAAAATATATATAAAATATAAAAATATAAAGGCTCATTATCATGTTATAAAATTATTCAAAAGGCAGTTAAGAAAAAAATATTATATATATTATTTGTAGATTTTTTTTTCTTAATATACATTATTACACATTAAAGGGACATTGACATAGATCTTTTTAATATAAAATCTATGTATGTTAAAGGCATATCTAAGTGAAGTGGGTTATTACATTTTTGCACTCTTTATGCAAAAAGCGTCATTTTTATATGCTGCACATTTCATAAAACATTTTATTTGTATTAATATCTAAAATGCCTCTAATGATTGTGTTGACACCCTTAGGGGTGGCTAAACAAGCCCCTGACCAATCAGCATGCAGCATTAGGTGAGCAGCTTTTAAATCATTACATACCCTGTGTGCCTTCCTCAGCCAATAGCAGAGCACTGATGTCAACCCTGATGTCACTGCCTCCTGCTGCAGTCTGCTGCCCATGCCTTTCACCAAAGACACACTACATATCCCAGGCTGCTTTTCAGCACAAACAGGAACCCAGAGTGAATTCAAACGTTTCAGATAACTGGATTGGCCACAACAAATTATTTTACATTTTATGCTAATTTAGCCTGGGATTAGAGGGTGTTAACCCTGATTTACAACTGTCAGAAATTACAAGATATTTTGCAAACTTTAAGGTAAGTGTTTAAATGGTTATTTTGGTATTTATTCATGCAAAAAAATATTTGCATACACTACTAATTATCCTCTATCAGATGCAATAATAATCCAGCTCATTTAGATATGCCTTTAAATACTTCAATATCCTGTTTATAATCGAGGTAACCATAATTATATATTAGGTGGGTCAGCCCTACCAAGGTTCAAAAGCTATTATTGAAATGGACCTATTTAATCTTTCTCATCCCTCTTTCTCACCTCACTCTTCATCCTCTTCTTTCTTGAGAATGAGCAACTATCATCCCAAGAACATATACCTGCCTTTGGAACACCCTTTGAAAACCAATCTTTTAGGGGAACCACTGCAGTGGTATAGATGAGGTTGAGTGATGCTGAACCACACAATGGTTTCATTTTCAAGGACATATATATATATATATATATATATATATATATATATATATATATATATGCCTTTCTATTGTGCTTCTAGAAACTTCTGTAATGTATGATTAAAAAAAACAGTGGAGCCTTGGTTTCTATACTCCTATAAAAGTTAAAAAAAATCACCTTCCATTAAACCTTTGCCTGCTCTGTGTGACAAGCCATATTTTTTTTATGTTGTACTATTAGAGACTTATTGTCTCATATTTTCTAGATATCTAGACACTTTTATTATCCCCAGAGATGTGCATTTCAGAGTTAGAGAAGTGAGGTAGAAGTTCAGTTTGGAAAAAACGAATATCTCTCTGTTTTTATGAGTTTATTTTTAGCTTATCTAAAAAAAGTCATGGGATCTATCCTGTTATGGTGTCGGGACAGGTCCGCTGCTGCAGTGTGGCCTCCAACCGCTAGATGGCGCTGCCGATATGAGAGAAGTTCTAAGCTTATAATGTTAGCCCAACCCTTGAACTAACCCTAACCCCAACCCTCACCCTAACCCTAACAGTTTACCTAAGCCTTGACTCTATGATATGGCACCAGAATATCAGCAGCACCATCTAGCGGATTCTCAGCGCCACTGCTGCTGCCTTGTGCTGCGCTGCCATAAGAGGATAGGACCAAGTCATGTGATCCAAAATTGATATAGTCTTAAGAAAAGTGGTATACACATACCAGTCTCACAGAAATGGGCAAACCAATACCAAACGTGCAGGCAAGATTTTGCTACATTCTTCTAAAAGATCTAAATTAATTTCACAAGGATTGTTTGAATATTATTGTTCTAAGCAAATACATTCTTAAATCTGTTTGCATTCCCTGAAAATTAGTGGATTATTTTCATATGCTAATGGAATAATTGCATACAATTGCTAATTAAGAAAAAGCACTTTGCCTTTATAAAAAAATCTCGGCACATTAATAACTCTTAATAACTATTTTCTATCAGAGTATATTGTAAATATAGAAATCAAGCACATTTTTAAATTTAAAAGGCCCACTTAATTTAGCACAATTTGGAGTTTGCAACCCCTTAAAAATGTGTTTCCTTAGGTTTATGCCTTATTGGCCTAAACAAAAAAATGCACATTAACTACAAATAAAGTCACTTATAATGAACAAATGATTTCTTGATAGATTGACATTGAGAAAATCATTTTGATTACTCTGTTAATGTAATTTCACTTCCAAATGTTGAAGTCTGTAAGATTTATACTTGATTATGTCATTTTCCTGTGCAGGCAATCTTAGAAAATGTGCACTTGAGTTTGTCAGTCTAATTCTTAAAAAGAGCTATGTAATTTATGCTGGTACATGCCTCCCATCTCAAATTATCTTTTTTTTTAAATACAACACTATATTCTTAATGGAAAAAATATTCTATTCATCACTAAGTTCCTACTTATCAAAACATTCTGAAGAATATTAATTTGAAGAAAAATAAGCTTTATAAGATATGCACATGCAAAATAAATATGAATAGATCCTGGTCCAGCATGTTTTGTATTTTTATATTGTATTTTCATTTTGAATTTAAAAGTCTTCTCACAAATTTTAATTTGATATGCTAATGCAATGTAATAAGTTGCTACTTGTGATTGGTAATGTGTTGCCATAATCTTGTAATATCGAATTGTATTTTAGTTGCCTTAATTCGCTTTTATTGTTTGGTATTGTGCTGCATGTCTAAAACAGTACTGCATGTGTATAATAAATTATGGTGTGTTGTGCCATTTTTCTTGCAATTCGTGTGTTCGATTACATCTTATACCTATTTCCTTTGCGCTCAAAGAACATTTCTGTGCTTTTTATGGTTAAACGTGATTGTTTTAACAAATTTATTGAGCTGGATTACTAAACATGTTATCTAGAACTTTTAATATAGGAAAACAAAAGTTTTAAATGAAGATAAATAGCTAATTAAGTGTAATTTCACCCAACCATATCATTTTTAGTTAATTGTATTCCATTTTGTTGAAGTATTATCTGAATTAGTTATTCTTGACTCTCTTGGAAAATAAATGTATTGAAACATTTAAAAACTGAAGAACAAATTAAAACTAGTAGAATATGTTTGTTTACAACTTAAATCTGCTAAAAGACCAATATTCATTTTACAGGGTTTTTTGGATATTATTTTTCTAAGTAAAAACATTAACATATTAATATTTCAAACTTTATTTTATCAGTTTTAATTTCTACAAATTAGCTATTTTGAATGAGTTATTCTGAATTACCGTAGTTATTCTTGTCTCTCTTTAAAAACAAATGTATTGAAACATTTAAAAACTGAAGAACAAATTAAAACTAGTAGAATATGTTTGTTTACAACTTAAATCTGCTAAAAGACCAATATTCATTTTACAAGGTTTTTATGGATATTATTTTTCTAATTAAAAATATTAACATATTAATATTATAAACTTTATTTGATCAGTTTTAATTTCTACAAATTATTTTGAATGAGTTATTCTGAATTAGTTATTCTTATCTCTCTTTAAAAACAAATGTATTGAAACATTTAAAAAACTGAAGAAAAAAAGTAAACTAGTAGAATATGTTTGTTTACAACTTAAATCTGCTAAAAGACCAATATTCATTTTACAAGTTTTTTTTTTGGGATATTATTTTTCTAATTAAAAACATTAACATATTAATATTTTAAACTTTATTTTATCAGTTTTAATTTCTACAAATTATTTTGAATGAGTTATTCTGAATTAGTTATTCTTGTCTCTCTTTAAAAACAAATGTATTGAAACTTTTAAAAACTGAAGAACAAATTAAAACTAGTAGAATATGTTTGTTTACAACTCAAATCTGATAAAAGACCAATATTCATTTTACAAGATTGTTTTGGATATTATTTTTAATTCAAAACATTAACATGATAATATTTTAAACAGTTTAATTTCTAAAATTTTTTAAAAGGCTAGTCATCTAAATAGATTGTTACAAAAAGACTCACCGTCACATAAAAATGCTAGTGATTTATTAGTATTTACTGTAAACTTCAGCCTCTAACTTATATTTAAATCTTATGAGCCAAGGGAAACCAGACTGTTCTCCTGGACAACTTTGGTTTGCAGCAATGAAGAAGGATTAGCAGAGGTTTTTTTTTTTATAATGAATTATTTTGGCATCGTAGAGCTCTGGCATGTAACTGCTATTATGAGACAGATTCTTATGTACTTTGCTTTTCAATCCATGTTACTTAAAAAAAGCTTATTTAAAGGATCAGTGCCATCTTGTAAATGTATTTCAAGAAGAGGGTATGGGGTAGAGAAGTGCAATGTACCCTAATAGTGTAAGTGGAACATATACACACTAAATAATAGTAACGGGGGACTAAAATGTATAGATCTGATAATAATTGGAAAGCCCAACTCAGCAATTCCCTCTAGGTATAGGTGAAGGCCCACACTCTAAGGGCTGTATGGCCCTAATAGTGTATGCCCACCTAAAGAGTTGTGGAAGTGGGTTTCACAATAAACAAGATCTCTTGTTAGTGCACCCAAAGACAAATGCAGTATATCAGTCCTTCAAATAGGGACTAGCAAATATACATACACAGTATAACTGTATAGATAAAGTATAGATAGATTTCAAATGCGTTTTAAACTGTCCAGCAGTCTTTCTCATGGTGAAACAATACTTATAATGAAAACCTATAAGAAAAATGCTTCACACTACCAAAATAGTATAGTGTTTGGTAGTTCTGAGCTGGTTTGCTCAACCTTCCGCTTTATATTAGTATTATGCACTATACTATCATATTTTTTGGGGGCAGTACTAACAAGAGATCCTGTTTATTGTTAAAACCCACTTCCACCCCTCTTTAGGTGGGCATACACTATTAGGGCCATACAGCCATTAGAGTGTGGGCCTTTACCTAAATCCAGAGGGATATGCTAAGTTGTGCTATCCAATTATTATCAGATCTGTAAGTTTTAGTCCTCCATTATTTCTATTTAGTATGTATATACTCCACCTCCACATTGATTACAAAGGAGCAATGTTTATCTAAGGAAATACATGCTATGAAGATATTCTGTGACCGGTGCACTGAAATCTACACTTGTTTGCTACTGATATTCCTCATTTGTGATCATCAAGTGTGAGTGCAATTTTGTATATTTTATGTGTGAATAAATTGTTTTAATATACTGCACTCGGGGCATCTTGCGCTTCTCTACCCCGTACCCTCTTCTTGTTTTTCATATGGAGTACAAGTGTGAACAGTATTCCCACTAAAGAAGCTGCACTTTCACTGCTGATTATACATCTACCTGTGGATTTTGAGCACTGGAACTGTGATTTATTGAGATCCTGAAATTGGATGTTTATTGCATGATCTACCTGTTGTTTTTATGTACAAATTTTTAGGTAGTGATTGCTTTCATCAATTCTGAGGATCGGCTCAGGGCTTGATGTGCAGGGCTACTAATAGCATCTATTAGCCCATTTTATTTTCTATCAGATTTAGTTTTTATCAGGATATTGTTTATGCCAGTATTATTATGTTATTATCTTGTTCTGTACTATAGGGATCCCTTTTAGCGCTAAGGTCTGTAGTCATACACCTCCTTGTGGATCTATTTGCAAATGTATTTGTTAATATATATATTATTTATGAGCCTTACTAGATTCTCATTTCTTTTATTTTGAAATGTTTTATAAGTCAAATGTATTTTTTTTACTCTTGTTGAAATGTATTCAACCATCCACCAAAATACACACAAATGAGGAGGTAATATTTGGGGTCAAAGGCCCAGGGACGTGCCCGTACACATTTATTCTTCAGAAAAGCATTGAGTGTGTTGCATCAGGTGATTGGATCAGGATGTTGAAAAATCCCTGTATAGACAATTTAGGAAAACTAAGCCTAGCTAATGCACAGAGGGTTTTATGGCACTGTTGTTTTGCTTTACAGTACGCACTGTAGATGCTCCAAATCCTAGCAATTGCTGATTTCTGGCTGTCTTTCAAACATGTGCCAGCTTGTGCACACAGTCTATAGTACAGAATATTTGGATACCAACTTCTACAAAATCACACATATATAAATAACGTAATATAGAAACCTTGCATACTTAAAAAAAAATTACTTTGTTGTTTGCAAAGATTTCCTCACATATTTTTATGTGTATAAATTGACATTGTAATATATTAACCAATAGTCATGTTACTTACATTGATTATACCCCAATCGCCAGTGCAAGCAAAAGAAGATTGACACATTTATGTATATATGTTTTTTTGCTATATTCAAGTGCATCCATAGCATATGAACTGATTTGATAATGAAACATATATATACTTATCTGTATCTTTCCAAATCAAACTCAAGGAAATTCATTATTGTATAAATTATATATCTTATTTACTCTATTTTTATTCATGTGAAATTTTACTTGGTAAAAGAAAATAAATGTTGAATGAATTATACATAATAATTTAGCCAATAAATGCATATGTACTATTAATGTAATGCATTTTACAAGTTAAAAAAACTCTGAACAACACCACCAATAAAAGAGATTATGGTTTGTAATCATTTTAAGTTATGCCCAGTTTATTCACAATTTAAACATTTGACTGAGCAACTACTCTTTAAACAACAAACTCCAAATCTGCATAAAAAATAAGCCAAAAGATGTTTGAGTTGAGTTGTTAGAGATTTACATTGGTTGTTTGCACAGTTTAAATATTTAGGGCCTCATTCTATTATCGTCCGCAGCCGCTGCAGGGCCGCAAGGACCGGCCGCAAGCTTTCCGGCTATTCTATTCCCCTCCGGCCGGGGACTCCGGCAGGCTTGCGGCCGGCGCCTTGCTATCTCTTGCGGCCGCTCGCGCCGGAGGAAAGCCTTTGATCTTAAACGGCCGCAAGGAAATCGGCCATAATAAAAGCCTGGTTGCTATTCTATTGCTCCGGGAACCCTCTCTGCAAGGCTAAAAACGAGCCGCAGCTTACTTGCAGCAAACAGGTCCCGCTAGCACCAATTAAGCACATAAAATAGCTCAAATAAAGCCATCCTGCACTTTGCGGAGTCTATAAAGTGATATTCGGTGTTAGCAAAAATAGCACATAATTCCCCTATACTCAAACCGTAAAATAATTTTCTTTTTATATACGTAAAATATACATGTAAAAAGTCCATAGGGCTTGGAGCACCTCAGACACGCCCACGCCACAGCCGGAAAATAAACAGTTAATTTGAACTCGGGTTTGGGCTGATGTGCAAGCTTGAGAGTGGGTTACTTTTAATCCTCATGTTCCCAATATGATCCCTAGCATTCACAGAGCTGTACAGTGCAGGCTTGAATTTATTTTTGAGTTTTTAGATTTCAGAGCTTACGGACGGTTTCAAGATATGCGGCCGGCCGGTTTCAAGATATGCGGCCGGCCGTAAGGGGAGAGTTAACAGAACCCCCGCAAGGAATCGCAGCCTTATGGCCGATTTACGGCCGGTAATAGAATGAGGCCCACAGAATATATAATTAAATAAAGCAAATTACTTCTATTATCTAGTTTATATTAAGTAGACACTGACACACCAGGTAATCATAAATGAATACATCTTTCATTAATAGCGATCAGTTGATGCTTAAATTTGAATTTTGCTAAGGCTTCTGAGATAGTGCCATGTGGAAGACTATTCTATAAATTATAAACTGGTTAAATATCAGTAAATGAAGGGTACTTAATCAAACTGGCCTAAACTGGTAAGTGGTGTTCCTCAGGAATCAGTACTCAGACCACTTTTAATATGTTTATTAGTGATTTATGAGCAGTTTTGGAATTTAGTCTGTAGACACTAAATTATTCATTGAAATAACCAGGACGTACTTTAGCGTAATATATAGGAGGGAGGCAGTAGCAGGACAAAAGTAGAATGTCTATGCTGACCCTTATAAAGCATTTTACACTATATCACACACATAAAGAAAAGCCTGCAAAAAGTTGTATTATGAGCAAATTGCCTTGTGCTACAGAATTTCTTTGCATGGTTTGTGCATTAATTGTTATCAGATCATTTTTGCTTTGAAATCATGCTTTATCAAATCCTAGTGCAATGACCAACAATGCATTGAGTTATTTTGATTCTGCCTCTGTGTGCGTTTGGCATAAACCATATAAATTTGCCTGAACAACTGTTTGTGCTTGCTCTCCACATTATAATTTGCTGATATTTTTAAAGATTGCAAATCAGTCCAGGAGAAAATAGCGGAAGCCATCGGAAATGATGATCATTTAACCTCTGAACCAGAGCCCAGTGATTCAAGCACAGATGATGAAGATAACTTTAGGAGTTCGTTTATCAGAAGCAAGTGTAAGAAAAAAACATTTAAATTTCCACAAGCCGTTGCAATGGGTGGTTATGAATTCTAAATTTATATCCATTATGAAATAGACCTAATTATATGTTAAAGTATTTTGACAGCTTCCAAAAATCATGCATAATAAATCTACCTTTCATGCAAATCTTGTAAATAATGTTTAAACAGGTTGTCAAGTTTGATAACAGTAGCGATGTTTTAAACTTTTATTAGAAAAATTAACTGCTGGTATGCCAATGACATGTATCTTTGATGTATTTGAATGTATTTATTTGCTTATATTTTAATTTGCAGTGGTTGTTGAGCCTTCTTCAGAAGAAACATCAAAACATGGAAAAAAATGCTTGAAAGAAGTAGACGATGCAGTCCAAGAGCAAGAGGATGCAACATTATATGTGCAAGAATCATCACCAGATTCACACAAATTGCAATATCTACCTGTAGATGGAGATGAGTCTCATGAAAAGGAGATGTTAGATGAGTTAGAAAATTTAATAGAGAGTTCAGGTAAAGAAAGGGTAGAGGAGGAGGTGGTAACAGTTGATGTACTAATGGTTGAGAAAGTAAAATACCAAGAATCAGTTACTAGAGATTTGAAGAATGTGTCGACAGAAGATGGTAATGAAAAAAATGGGGAAATAAATACTAATGAAAATAGAGTAGGTGTTTTTGTTGAGGAAGTAAAAAAGGAACAAAAGACCGAATTTGAAGCTCTTGGAGAAGAGATATCAAAAGGAGAAATAATTTATCTTAAGAGTGAAGAAACAGAAACAACAGATGTAAATCAAGACATTGACATGGAGAAAGAGACTAACGTTGCTGAAGAGTTGCAAATTGAAGCTGATGAAACAAGCAAGGAACTTTTTGATTCCTTATTGGCATCACCCGTGGAAAATATTGAGTTGTGGGAGGAAGACCTACAGGAGAAAAGTAATTCAACAATCAAGGATGAGAAATCTGATGTTACACAAGAGTCTGCAAATATAATGGAACATATCAATGAAGGTGTATCTGATGAATTAAGTAAAGATGAAATAATTAGTAGTGAGATTTTTACTGTGATCGAGACTGACAAGCCATTAGCTAATAAGGATGCTGATTTTGAGGAGGCAGTACAAGTATTTGATAGAGATAATTTGTCTTCTAGTTTTAGTAAGCAAGTGGGAGAAACATCTTGTAATGAAGACATTAAAAAAGAAGAAATACACAGTAATATTGAGGAAGGTGTGGCTTTTAGTGTGGTTACAAATTATGAAAAGGACAGAGTATTCACAAATAATGTGAATGATGAGATGAAAGGAAATGATGTAGGTCAAGAGGTGGAGGTAGTAGCTTCTAGTGATAATGAGGAAGGGATTATTTCTGAAATGGACAAATCTAAGAATGAAAAGTCAGAGGAAAAACTGGACACTAAGAATGAAGAGATGGGGGATTCTAGAGAGAAAATACAAGAGCAGGAAACTGATATTAGTGAAACAGAAGTAAATATAGGGAAAGAAAAAGAAATAGCATTTGGTGATTTAGGTGAAAAAGTAATAGACACTTCTGTAGTAATGACAATGAATGATGAACCTACTGAGATAGAGGAAAAAGAAGACACAACTGATGATGTGGAAGAGAAAGAGGAAAAAGTTGTTGAGGAATGTAAGCAAGAAGAGACAAATATGGGTGAAGAAGAACAAACTAGTAGTGTCGAAATAGATGCAGAAGTTTGTGATGTGGAAAAAGAAAATGGGGCAGCCGCTGATATTGTAAATACTGATGAAATGGGAAATGTACCTAGTAATAACCTAGTTCAGGAGGAAGAAACATCTGGTAACGTTAAGGAGGAGGTGGTAGAAACTTCCAGTCATATAAATGCTAATATGGAAGGTGCATCTGGTAATGTGAGTGTTGAAATGAGTTCTGAGAGAGAAGATGAATCTGGTTATTTAAGTACTGAGAGGGAAGCTGATGTTAATGTGAGTACTGAGGAAAAAGGGGCACATATTAATTTGAGTACTGTGAGCGAAGACACTGGTGGTGTTGAAAGTACTGAAGAAGAAGGCACAAATATGAATACTGAGATAGATACAGATGATAATGCGGCTAACGAGCGGGAAGGCACAGATAGTAATTTGAACACAGAGGAACAAGCCATAGACGTTGATGTGGGTACTGAGAAAGAAGGAGCTAATGGTGAAACTAGTCCTGAGAAAGAAAGCACAGATGGTGAGCTGAGTACTGAGAAGAAAGGTGATGTTAATGTTAAGAAAGAGGGCACAGATGGTGATGTAACTACTGAGAAAGAATGCACTGATCCTGATGTGAGTACCGAGAAGGAAGGAGGTGACAATGATATGAGTACTAAGATTAAAGGCACTGATGGTGATGAGAGTACTGAGAAGGAAGGTGATGGTGGTGATCCAAGTATTGACATGGAAGATGTTGATGGTAATGTTAGTACTGAGAAGGGAGGCAATGAGGGGGATGTGAGTACTGAGAATGAAGCTGATGATGGTGAGGAGAGTACTAAAAAGGAAGATGCTGATAGTTATGTGAATACTGAGAAGGTATGCACTGATCATAGTGAGAGTACTGAGAAGGAAGGTGCTGATAGTGAAGAGAGTACTAAGAAGGAAAGCACTAATGGTAAGGAGAGTCCTGGGAAGGAAGGCATTGATGGGGATGTGAGTACTGAGAAGGACGCTGATGATGGTGATGAGAGTACTAAAAACGAAGGTACTGATAGTTATGTGAATACTGAGAAGGTATGCACTGATTATAGTGAGAGTACTGAGAAGGAAGGTTCTGATAGTGAAGAGAGTACTAAGAAGGAAAGCACCAATGGTAATGAGAGTCCTGGGAAAGAAGGCATTGATGGGGTTGTGAGTACTGTGAAGGAAGGTGCTGATGGTGATGTGAGTATTGAGAAAGAAGGTAATGAGAACCCGTCTACAAGTATCCATGACATGGAAGGGGGACATTTGTTTAAAGGGGAAGATAATTCAATGGGTAATGTTGATATTAGTGGAACTGAGGCCAACCAAGCAGATGAAGTGATTAATAAAATTACAAATGATGGTTCTAAAAATGGAGATGCTAAAGACGAAGTCAGTGAATATAAAACAAAGGAGGTGAATGCAGATAATGCTGTGTGTTCTGGCGAACAAGAACTCCAATGTGAACCAGCTGAAGGACAGGAAGAAAAGCAGACTAGAAATGAGTGTGGTGAGGAGAATGACAAAGCAGGTAGGGAGAGTGAAGAGGATACTGGCAAAATAGGAACAGATGAAAGAGAAGTAATGGGTGAAGAAGAACATTTAGTTGTTAAATTCACACCAGATGATAAAGCTAAGGCAGAAATTATAGAAGTAGAAGGAATTGTCGGTAATGGAGATGTAGATACAAAAGAACACAAACCACTGGATGTTACTATCAATCATGACTTGAGTAGTACAGAAGCAGTTAAAGATACTAAAGATAAATCAGTAATTGTTGAGGGAATGGAGAGAGAAATGGGAAAACTGGTTGAAGTTACCCCAGTAACAGACATTTTACTCCAAACAACTGATATTGAAGAATTGTCTAGTAAAAGAGGAGATACAGGAAACACAGCAGACATTGGAGAACCAGCTTCAGGTAGTCATAATGGGTCAATGGAGCATTCAACTTCTAAAGAAACTGAAATAAGAAATGCTGGCACTGACTTACCAGCCAATGAAGAAACAGCGGAAATCAAAAGTGAAGCTCCTGCTCTGCATATTAAAGAAAATTCTATCAGCACCACAAGCAATGATGGATGAAAAATCAAGGAATGGCAAAAAATATGGTTAGTAACTATGATAGATGTACGTTGGGGGCTTGAAGGTGTCGGCCAATGAGTTGTATGGTTGTGACTATTAATATGAATACAGCTGGGGCTAAATGGTTGTTAGGGACAAGGCATCAAGTTGTGCAGACATGCATAGTGTACATAATTCATAGAGCCTAAAAGGACCACATAAATAGTAGAAGGATTGCTTCAATGACAACTATTGAAAAATGGATTAGTATTAGAGAAATGTTAACTCAAATTTCAAATAAAATTCTGATATAAAGGATACCTCCCAAAGTGAGTGTGTCACAGTTTTATGTAAGAAAGGCATTTCTTGTAGCCTAGGATGTTCATAACGCCATTAAATTAAAAACACATAGATTAGATTTACAGGCTTGACACTATGATATCCTGCCACCAATTGATCAACTCCATATTTGTTTGCAAAAGAATGCCAACTGAGAAATACATTTTAACAATTATTTTATACAGATCTTCACTTAAATATATATTGATGCCATTAAAACAGCTTGTACCTGATTTATTCTGCTGGAATATATATTGATGGTCATACATACAGAGCTTAATGAGCTGCTTAGGTCACCATATCGGCTGTGCATCATTACATTGATCATGAAAAAGCATCTGGAAAAAGTGCTTTCCTTTTTAAAATGAAGCTTGAATTCAAAGAGTTGTTCAGTAGAAGATAAGGCAATATTCTAGTATATATATACAAGTAACTATGACAATTTTAGATATATTCATGTCAGTATAAAAGTTTATGATGATTCCTAAGAGTTTTCCATGTGTAAATGTTAGATTCAAATGTCACAACTTTGCACACACACTTATGCAGACACGCGTTAAAAAAAAGTGTAAGCCATGACATTTGAACCTATAACTTAGAAAGAAAAAGATCTTAAGTAGCAGCATTTCGCATCTTTATCCTCTACAGTTACAGTCTATGCAGATTCCTGTGTGGGGTTTTTGCCAACTGAGAAATACATTTTAACAATTATTTTATACAGATCTTCACTTAAAAATATATTGATGCCATTTAAACAGCTTGTACCTGATTTATTCTGCTGGACTATATATTGATGGTCATACATACAGAGCTTAATGAGCTGCTTAGGTCACCATATCGGCTGTGCATCATTACATTGATCATGAAAAAGCATCTGGAAAAGTGCTTTCCTTTTTAAAATGAAGCTTTAATTCAATGAGTTGTTCAGTAGAAGATAAGGGGATTTCAGTGTGTTGCCTCTGCCTTGAATCATATGTCTTGCACTGCATGATGGTAATAAATATTAATTAGACATGGCTGCACTCCCTCCAAGTTAGCTAATGAATTTATCCTCTCTAGCTATATATCTATGTTTTAGCTTACAGGGTATCAAGTATAGGTATAGCACAGAAAGCTAAGCTTCAGACTGGTACTTCTTTTGTATTAACAAAAATAAAAATGTTATTTAGATTATATAATAAAACAAGAGTTAATATATGACAGGTATGTTTTTTGTAGTTCTTTATATATATATATATATATATTTATATATAATTTTAGATATATTCATGTCAGTACTTTGCGCACACACTTATGCAGACACGCGTTAAAAAAAAGTGTAAGCCATGACATTTGAACCTATAACTTAGAAACAAAAAGATCCTAAGTAGCAGCATTTAGCATATTTATCCTCTACAGTTACAGTCTATGCAGATTCCTGTGTGTGCTTTTTATTATCTATAAAACCATAAATAAAATGATAACATCTAATTTAACTACTAATCAATTTTAATAATGTAAACATCTTTCTGGTATGCTTTTCAACCCTCTACATAATGGGGCAGAGCACATCTGGTGACTTCAGTGTCTTATAAAAAGACTGGAATTTTCCTGTTCTGTAGGAAAATTACTGTGACATAGGAAAATGTGAATTACACATATAGATAAATATAATTGCAAGTATAAGATAATTGAGCATGGAAGTTAGGTATTGTTTACCTCTAAAGGACTTTCCCCTCTCTGACCCTTTATTTAGGGCCATCAATTAACTCTCACATTGGAGGAAGAAAAAGAAGTGAACTGTGTAGGTTTTGTATAGATTAGAATTAATGAGTTGAATATTTCCAAGCCTGTTAGTTTATTATTACTTATCCAGCTAGGCATGCTCTTCTTCTTTATGCTCCCCACTTTAAGAGTTAATTGCACTAAATAGAGTTAAAAACACAAACAAAAACACTAAGTCAGAGGCGCTCATCAGAGAACGAACCAACCTTAATAGCTTAGTTCTATGTCCATGATAAGCCACTCTGAGAGCAACCTCTTTCAGCTCACTTGTGCCCTTCACAGGGAGAAATATCCTGTAGTATATCAGTCTGGTCCCACTCAGAAGAGTGATCCAGTCCCGAAATACCAGGCAATTCTACCCTGAACAGGAGAAACAGCAAAACTCAGACGCGTTTCGGCCTTTATGGGCCTCGTCAGTGAGATGCAGCTGAACTCCCTAAGGCATTGTTTATGCAAATTAATAGGGGAATCCAGACGTGGACCCCTTGCTCACTGTGCCTTAGAGATTTCAGCTGCACCTCACTGACAAGGCCCATAAAGGCCGAAACGCGTCTAAGTTTTGCTGTTTCTCCTGTTCAGGGTAGAATTGCCTGGTTTTTCGGGGCTGGATCACTCTTCTGAGTGGGACCAGACTGATATACTACAGGATATTTCTCCCTGTGAAGGGCACAAGTGAGCTAAAATAGGTTGCTCTCAGAGTGGTTTATAATGGCCATAGAACTAATCTATTAAGGTTGGTTTGTTCTCTGATGAGCGCCTCTGACTTGTGTTTTTGACTAAATAGAGTTAGACATTACCTTTATGTATAACTTATGCTAAAAACTGGAAACCTAATTTTCCAGCTCAATTATCTAATACTTCCACCAATAACCAAACAAATTTATAGGTGTACTGGGACCTTTGCTCTATCCCTTTAATCATTTAAATACTTTAAAAATGGAAATCATTTTCTCAAACACAGTGATCTTGGAAGACTAATTTCTGCTTTGATTTGGACCCAAATGAATAATTTTAACTCATCAGACCTTTTCTAAATGGCACTAATTTGATATGTTTATGACTTTGCTGTGATCTTCATACTTATTTATAGTGTTGGCGTCTCCAGTAACGTTCACATATAAATATTGACTGTAAATTCCAGTGCTTATAGTTTAGTTAGTCCTTGATTCCAAGGACAAATTAAATTATTTGTGTACCTGCTCTGTTTACTATTGGGTCTTTTATACATGCAAAATGATTCTTTTCAAAATAAAGTAGATACTTTTGGGCCACATGTAAACCAGATTTACATATTTTTTAAAGACAAGAAGCGTATTAACATGCACCCGTTTTATCATCAGATTTTACTCAACACTTAATGCACCACTGTACAATGAAAAAAGAGATCTATTTGTGTCTGAACAAGAGGGAACAAGTCATAAAGCTAGTTTTTAATAAATATAAAGTCATAAAGCTAGTTTTTAATAAATATAAAGTCATAAAGCTAGTTTTTAATAAATATAAAGTCATAAAGCTAGTTTTTAATAAATACAAATTAAGTGTTGATGCCTTTGGTGGACTCTGGCAGCATCCATGAGACTTTAGTGTGTAAGAGGGTTATTTATATTTGTCCTATAAGGGGAAAGAATGTGGTATAATTTTTAATGTGATCCAGTTATCTAACAAAGACTATTAACATTTAAACACTTCACCATCAAGTTACTTTTTTAAACTAAAGTGGCCCTTTAAAGGGACTCTGTATTCCTTTATTTTCTATTTTTAAGAACTAGAATTTATAGTGACCTTTAATGTATCACCTATTACATGCACTTAGTCTTGGCCATCTCAATGGTTGCCTTATATTGCCTTTACCCTATCTTGTTTTGCTTATAGGGGAGATAAGCCGAGTCTGTTGTCCGTGTTATACTCCGAGAGCAATGGAGATTACCAGGACAGCAATGGAGATTAACAGGACTGAGTACAATTGCATACATAAGTGATACGTCTAAAGACCATTATCAATACGTCTTTAAAACAGCAAAAGCAAAATATTGACTACACTGTCCATTTAAAAAATAATGCAAGGGCTGAACACACTCCAAAATGTGTTTTGATCTTGTATAAGAACTTTTATAGGATGCTTTTATAGGATGCTCTTTTAAAATGCTATTTTTAGATAAGAAAGACATTTTCAGAATATATGCTGTTTATTATTACAAGCACTGAGTCCATTAATCACACTAGTTTGACAGGTCACTTCAATAGGGGAGGCGTGCCCAAGCAACTTTTAAAGTGTTGACTTCCATCCCAGTTTGCAATCTTAAACACTATATTTGTTAAAAACAATATATATATATATATATATATATATATATATATATATATATATATATATATATATATATTTATTTACAGATTATATCATGTCTAATAAAAATTTGCCTACTCTTTAACACAGTAAACTCACCCTTATAAATGACATCAATACAGTTTTAATATGTCCATTTGTTTATCATTGGGCACTATATTAATGGTGTGAATTTTATTTTTTACAGCTATTTGATCAATCTTCCATTGCATGGGCAAAAGAAGAGAGAAAAGAAAAAACTATTTTTCTATACATTTACTAAGAAATTTAGGACTATTTTTGCAGAAATCCTCAATGTATCCATCTTCAAAGTATCCGTTCTGTGATGTCAAATCCAGCTCTTGCTAGAGTTGTTAAATGCTATTAAATCTTAATTATGTGTAGTTCTATAGTTATATATTGCAATATCTTGCCCAAACTATTATCCTTTTAAGTTTTGTTTACTGAGACAGGAAAATGGGTTCGGTCATATATTTTTGGACTGGGAAAGAGAGTTAAATGTGCAACAAGCTTTTGTATTACACAGAACATGACATGTTACCTTATTACCTAGCCATTATCCTGCCTTTAATTTCATAGAGACAGGACAATCTTTATTTAAATATACAGATAGCAGCATCAAATATGGTATTCATAGAAAATGTTATATCACTACTTAGATAAATGAATAATGCATCTTAGTCCTAATTCCAAATGTTTCTTAAACTTTGTTTCATTGGTTTTCATTAACATACATTCATATTAATTTTTACATGAATATACTAAAATATAAGTTCATACTTAAATAGATTTAACACAAGTCAAATAAATAAATTTAACATAATAAAAAAAAAAAAAAAAACAGTTAACCTAAAATCTAACAACCCGTATCTCACCATGGCAGCTAGATCTCCAAATGAAGTGTTTCTAGATTGTTTAATCCAGGATAATCCATGCCTGAGACTGAAATAATCATATTCAAAATGTTTCTAATTCTGGTACTTTCCAAGCTGTGCAAAGAAGCAACTGCTTGTCTAGTTGTATCAAGTGGATGCGATAATAATTATTTAATATTTTCCCTACTTCTATATTAATATAGTCCAATAAAGACCATACGGTTTATCTATGTGCCTTTACACCAATTACTTTATATATAATATGTATTAGAAATTCTGAAAGCTCTTCATATTTCCTTTCTCATCTGATAAATACCAAATGCGCAGTTACCCAATTTAATTCTCAAAAATTATGTTGTTCAAACTTTTTGGCATTTTTGAGTTGTTAAAGATAGTAGTAACAGAGACATTGCCTTGTGTCATTGTAAGACCAGGCAAAAATAAAGTACTATTAGTAAAGAATACCATAGCTTGCATTTCCTCTCATCCATCAGAGTGTGTGACTATCTGAGTTGGGTAGAGTCCAAGCTGTGGATTTCCACATTGCAGCTTCTAGTGCAGCTTCTAGTCAGGTGGTACTGACTTCAGCACTAGAAAGAGCAACATATGACAGCTTACACCAGGGGTTGTCAACCTTTTAATACGTACTGCCCATTTTTGATGGTAAAATGTCCTTACCGCCCACCGGTGCCGCAATAACTCAAGTTACCCTATCTAATTTCTGGTTCCATAAATCATATGACCCTAGTTATGTATCACTTTGTACTTTGTAGTGATCTGGCTCTGACTGCTGTCCCTCGGCTCTCACACCAGCTCTCCAACCAGCCAAGTGTGGTTCTGCGGGTCCTTGTCGAGTGATGTCACTCGTCATCGACTCCACCTAGTGGTTACCCTGCCGCCCAGGTTGACTACCACTGGAGTAGACAAATAGGAAGCAGTTGGTTTTGCTGTGTGCACCAGCACTTGAAACATAGGGATTTACAGCTTACTACCCCACTTAAAAATGACATGCTCTGAAAGATAGGAGGAGTGAGAGAGCGTAACATGGCAGATCCCCAATTTATTTAAAAAATATGAACGGATTTGTTAATATAATAAAATCAGAGAATATACTGCACTCCACTAGGTTGCAACAGAGTTTGGCCATGATTCATTTATTAAATACCTGAAGTTAGACCATGACAGCAACAACATCTTTGAGCTTTTGCCAATAAGGGCTACATCAGCACACCATATCTATTCATCAATACTCATGTTATTACTTTATTTGTATGGAGACATTATGCTTGACAATGCATGTATTGCATGTGACATGTATGTGACTGCTATATGTTCAGAGATGGCCAGTATTGTTCTCCAGAACAATATCCTTCACAAAAACCAGTGAGATCAATAAGGACAGGTTTATCCAAGGTTAGTGTTTTGGGGTTGATCCAGGTCACATTTTCAGGATGTCTGGTCTAAATACAAGAGGATCAATAAGTGACTCAATCATTTTGATTTACCTACCTGTGCTGATGCCGGGATATGCCGATAATGTGGCCTGGATTGGCCTCTGGAGACATAAAAGAACAATTGGGAACTAGAAAGTGTTGGCGCTTTACAATGGCTGTCTGAGTGGTGATATAGGCTATGTTTCATGAAAACCATATTTCATATGTACCTTGGTGCAACTTTAATCAAAATGAAAGATCATTTGTTTTTATTTTGCATTATTACTAGAATGCAATAACTTGAAATGTGTATAAAAATAGTTTTCAGAGTATTTATAGCTTAATCGCAAAGCACTTGTAGCCAAAACCTTTGAGGTTACAAATTCTTTGTAAACCATCTACAGAGACAATTTCCAGTAGATCTTCTTACTACACATAACTTTGCTTTTGGGAATTTTTTTATTTTATATTATTGTTTTAAGTAGGTTTATGTAGTAATTTATTTTTTCACTCTAAAAATTGTAATTTAATATTTATAATTCTCTTTATTATACAAAGTCAAAAACTAACCGTCTATAGGTTTATGGAACCTCCTTCTTTCTTTGTATATTCTCCATTGTGTGCTACAATCCTTCCTACCCATAAACCTAGCTAAGAAAAAGAAAAAAATCAAAGCAAAATGCCTATAGAGTCTCTTTACGTTGAATACTGCAAATTGTAGTTTCTTACCGCAAAAATGTCTACAAGTATTTTAATAATAAAATCGAAATCTGGGCAAATCCACTAACCACTGGACTGTAGTCAGTAAGCCGCCTGTTACCTGGCACGAAACAGACACTGGCATATGTGGAAGCTCACAAAATCACTTTCAAGTGTATTAAACTTTATCAGAAACAGAGTTCATATGAGATTAATTTATCAGAGATTTGGCTACATGGAAAACTGAGATTCCATTTTTTTTAGGACAGCAAATGCTAAAATGAATAAGCCATATCTGTGATCACCATCAGTAATGTGTTGCAGACTAAAGTTTAGCATGGAAGTTGTAAAAAAGTTACACGACTTACCCACTACCCAATAAAGAAATTTCCATGGCTGAAGTTATTTGATTATTTCTTCTAATGGCCCCAGGGAATGTAAATTGGGCTACATCTGTACGTTCTTTGTAAATCACAATAAACAAAATCTTCTTTGTTTGTTTTTCTCAATAAGATGCCTTCAAGATTATAATATGGGATGTAATTTATGTTATCAAATGCACATGATGGACAGAACAGACGTTCTGAAAAGTAAATAAATTCTATAAATATATTTTACCCATAAAACATTACAAACATGTTATATAATTTTAACATTTAAAAAAAAAGAGTTGACAATCAATAATGTAGTTTATTTTTTTAAACTTCCAGAATTTCAGAATAAAATATATTAAGTTCACACATTAAATATACAAATAAAAAAAAATGTAAAAATTGCTTTACATTAAATAAGTCCCAAATCCTCTGACCCTGAGCTGATAGAGTGTTGTGCATTTTATTACTTAGGAATCATAGTTTTCACTGTAAACGTAAAACTTCATAACATCCTTGGTAGGTGGTCCAACTGGTACTGGAGCTCACTAGAAAAGTATCCATCAATTGCAACATCTCACCGCATTACCTGTGTGAAACTTCAACCCTATGTACCTGAACATTGTTGAACTATTATTACTACCCTACTTCACAAGTTGGTTTATCCTAGTATTTTGTAGATTTAGTCCTCTGTCACTACAATCTACTGATGTTGGCTCCTACACTAGAAGATGTATGGACTAACAATGGCTGTGCCATGTGCACTATTTAAAATAATAGAATATAAAGTATTGCTTTTTTTCATTGCATGTTTAGTTTTAAAAAATGTTTTTGAGAAAACATGGAGGATAATTTCCTATTTATCTTCAGTGTTTGGAAAAAAAACCACTACATTTGACATGATAAATTACAATAAAGGGATGAAAAATGCGTCCGGTTCATTTTTACTATTTCTCTTGTCCTGATATTAAATGATGCGAAGTGGGAGGAAGCAGTGACAAGTGCTTGCAATTCCAAACTGCTTTCAGTTGTTTCCAAACAACTGACTAACCAGATATAACAAAAATATAGAGATTAAAGGCCAAAGCTCCTCTCAAGTTCGTTTCATTTAACTTGTCAAGTTAGGGGTGGAGCAAAGAATTTCCTCTGGAGTTTTTTTGTGGCAAATTAATGATAGTTTTCTAAAGTTTAGGTCATTCACTTTTCATCCACAAATATTTTTTAATGTTACAATGTGATTTTAAATGTATTAATGAAAATAATACACAATAACACATAATACACAATGTACACATTCTATTTGTTTACAGTAACATTCATTTTGTGTGTGTTGTAATTTCAGTTATCAAGAACTTGAGAACCTTTAATGATTTTGCTGTCTTTTGAGTGTGTAATATAGAATTTTGAAATACAAAAATAAATGACTATTTAATTTACGAGCTTTTGTTGCTGCTGTCTGTAAATTTTTAAAACATCTTGCACTTTGTCAAGCAGAAAATTAGCTACACTATTTTGGGTGAGCTACATAATGTACAGTCTCAAATTATTTGTATAATGTATCTGCTCCCAGATACATGTTTAATTCTTTTATGTTTAAAATGAGTTTTGATATTATTTCCTCCACAGTTTAAAGTAACATGAAACTTCCAAATTCTGGATGTAAAAGAGTATCACATATAATAGTTGCGACAAATAGTTGAGCTTGCGACAAATCTCAGTTTGACAACTGCGCATTGTGCAATGGGCTGTGCATGCGCATTGCTGCCTGCGCAGGCGCACCCCGCGGCGACCGTGCAGGTGCACTGCGCGGCGACGGCGGCCCTTGCAGGCGCAGTGGCCCATTGCGCGCAGAAGACAGGAGGAGGAGGGGAGACACACAGGGAAGGAGGGGGAAGACACAGAGGAGAGGAGAGAGAGACACAGGGCAAGGAGAGGAGTGGGGATAAACACATGGCAGGGAGAGGAGGGGGGAAAAGACACGGGAGGGGGAGACACACATGGGTGGGAGAGGAGGGGGGTAGACACACAGGGGAGGGGGGGGGGGGACACAGGGGAATGAGAGGGGGAGAGACACAGAGGAGGGGAGAGAGACACAGGGGAGTGAGAGGAGGGGGGCAGGAGAGACACAAAGGAGTGAGAGGAGGGGGGAGACACAGGGGAGTGAGAGGAGGTGGGGAGAGACAGGTAGGGGGGGGAAGGGGGAGAGATACAGGGAAATGAGACGAGGGGGAAGAGACACAGGGGAGGGGGGAGACACAAGGGTGGGAGAGGATGCGGGTAGACACACAGGGGAGGGGGGAGAGACACAGAGGAGGGGGGAGAGACACATGGGAATGAGGGGGAGAGACAGGGGAATGAGAGGGGGGAGACACAGAGGAGGGGGGAGACACAGGGGAGTGAGTGGAGGGGGGAAAGAGACACAGTGGAGTGAGAAGAGGGGGGAGAGACGGGAATGAGAGGAGGGAGAAACACAAAGGGGTGAAAGACACAGGGGAGGGAGAAGAGGGGGAAGAGACACAGGGGAGGGGAAGACACAGGGGTAGGAGAGGAGGGAGGTAGACACATAGGAGAAGGAGAGGAGGGGGGAAGAGGCACAGGGGAGTGAGAGGAGGGGGAAGAGACACGGGAGTGAGAGGAGGGGGGGAAGAGATGGGAGTGAGAGGAGGGGGGAGAAGATGGGAGTGAGAGGAGGGGGGAGACACAGGGGAGGGAGAGGAGGGGGGAGAGACACGGGAGGGGGGAGACACAGGGGTAGGAGAGGAGGGGGGTAGACACATAGGGGAGAGAGAGGAGGGAGGAGAGACACAGAGAAGGGGGGAGACACAGGAGAGTGAGAGGAGGGGGAGAGACACAAGGGAGTGAGAGGGGGAGAGACAAAAAGGAGTGAGAGAAGGGGGAAGAGACACAGGAGGAGGGGGGAGACACAGGGGAGGTAGAGGAGGGGGAAGAGACAAAGGAGAGGGGGAGACACACGGGTGGGAGAGGAGGGGGGAAGAGACACAGGAGAGGGAAATGGGGGGGAACAGACATGAGGGAGGGTTGAAGAGACATGGGGGAAAGAGACACTGGGGGTAAAAAAAGACACAGGGGAGGGAGATGAGGGTGGAGAGACACAGGAGAATGAAAGGGGGGAGAGACACAGAGGAGGGGGGGCACAGGGGAGTGAGAGGAGGGGGAGGGGGGAGTGAGAGGGGGGAGAGACAAAAAGGAGTGAGAGGAGGGGGAAGAGACACAGAGGGGGAGGGGGAGACACACAGGGGTGGGAGAGGAGGTGGGTAGACACACAAGGGGGAGAGGAGGGGGAGAGACACAGGGGAGGGAGAGGAGGAGGAAGAGACACAGGGGAGGGAAATGGGGGGAACAGACACGAGGGAGGGGGGAAGAGACAAAGGGGAGGGGGGAGACACACAGGGGTGGGATTGGAGGGGGTAGACACACAGGGGAGGGAGAGGAGGGGGGACAGACACAGGGCAGGGAGAGGAGGGGGAAGAGACATGGGAGGGAAATAAGGGGGAACAGACACAACGTAGGGGGGAAGAGACAAGGGGAAGGAGACATAGGGGAGGGAGAGGGGGCAAGAGACACAGGGGAGGAAGAGGGCGGGCAAGAGACACAGGGGAGGGAGAGGTGGGGAAAGAGACACGGGGGATGGGGGAAAGACACAGGGGGAGAGGGGGTAAACACAGGGGGGGAAAGAGACACAAGGGAGGGAGAGGAGGGGGGAAATGAGACACAAGGGAGGAAGAAGACAGAGGGAAAGACTCGCAATGAGCACCAAAGGAGCTCATTGCAAGGCCCGTGATGAGCGCCGAAGGTGACATAAGTGACATAATAATCATAGCCTTGCCCTCCTTTACTGAGTATTCTCAGTCTGACTGATCAGCCTTTTTAAATCCATCTTCCAGGCAGAGCTGGCCACACCCCCTAATAGGCACAGGTAGGAGGAGGTAAGCAGTTCTGTTTGAGAGGAAACGGACACAGTCAAAAGTAAGAAAATATATAAACTTTTATTTATTTTAAACTGCATACTGTCTTTAGCAGTCTTGCCCAAGGCACAAATGTATTGGCTTTGATGGTAAATTTACTACAATGGCCATTAAGGTGGATTAACACAGTTATTGATCAGACTAAAAACCATTGTACTATAATACAATGCAGTACAGATTAGACCCTGGGGAATGAGTGGCTAAAACAGCAACAGTGACATCACACCTGTTTTGAACATCCTATGAGGGTCTTTCTGACAGAGCTGTAAGTCACAGCCAGCTAAATAGATTCCAATGTGCTAATGCAAGACACTGGAGATGACTCTAAGGAGCATCAAAAGCCCATATAACACAAAGATAGATGAAAAAGGCATTATTAAAAACAACCAAGTGTATATTTATCTTGGAAGTCTTTCCATGCTTAAACCTAAATGTGTAGAAAGGTCAGAACATGGGATTTAATATTTCCTAGTGGTTCTAGATTATGCAGCACAAAATACAGAAGAAACACCCCTAATCAATACAAAGAGTTGGGATACCTAAGAAAATTATCATTTTCAAACAGATGGGATAGAGGAGCTGTTTAATTGAACCCTTTAGTGGTCTTATAAACTAAAAAATAATTGGGTAGGGATGGACAAGAATGAAAAACATTATTAAACTTTTTTTTGGTATTCAGTTAATTACTATTTTTCAGTTATGCACTAGGCTAAATAAACTCTTAGGGCCTCATTCAAATGCAATTTGGCCAATTGAATAGGGCTCTATATAAGCACAGATCATATTTTTGTCCTAAAGTTTTTAGTTAGTAAACTTCTATCCAAAAGCAAGGTCTTCACTAACTAACAACTTATGTAAAAAAATACTATGTGCTTATATCTTCAACCATATAATGAATGTTTTTTTATAGTGGTTTCTAGGTCAAATGGGACTAAAATTGCTTATAATGATGTAAAGAAAAAAGAGTGGACATGGTGCTGAACTTTTACAGACTAAAAGTGTGTCTTTTGCCTTATATTTCTAGTTTGTGCCCAAATAATGGATGCTGGTTTCTTTGCTTTGGTAATATACTAAACTGAGACAGATATATATAAATATGCAGCACCAAATAAAATGATTCTGATTCACCATTTAGCCTGTTAAATTTTATATTGGTAGAAAGGAGGTACACATGTAGTTTAGAAGAGCTGTCAAGCACAAACTACAACTTTAAATTTATATGTATATGCACATCTGCCTAAATAGAGAAACTGACTCGGCTGAAAAATCCCTACAGACTTTCCATCAACGAACAACAAAAACAGTTATTGTACCCCAGTTGGACACCATTTTACCCAAAATGATCACTCAATCTAAAGCACGAAAATCAAAATACTCAGGGGGTATTTCCAACACAGGAGAGGTAAACATTTGAAATAAAGATGATCACATCCCACAATACTAAACTTATAGGACTCAACAATGACTGGTGATTTTAATGACATCAAAACTTCTGCCACATTCCTTCTCACATTTTATTGTTGTTTTTCTACACTTTAATAGGTGGGGATATTTACAGTCCTTACTTATATTACTTTGGTTTTCTCTTATCTGAAACTTTGTGTATAAACAAGTACACTTGACCGATCATTCCTTAATTTATAAATCCTGTCACTTTGAATCAGTACTCTCTAACTTCTTCTCACCTTAATAAGTATTGCTTCTTACTTGATTGAGAGGTACAGCTCTCGAAAAATAATCATTCTAGCTATAATTTTTGTCCAATAATTAAGGTATCATTATATACTGCAATAATCTGATTATTCATCTAGATTACTGGACACTCATGGATACCTTGATCTTTATATATATATATATATATATATATATATATATATATATATATATATATATATATATATATATATATTGGTGTCTTACTCTGCATCTGTGCATGTCTTGAGAGAGCATCTGCTGTCTCAATCCAGAGGGACACACCACCTTGCTGATGCAGTTATCCCAGTGCAATGAAAGTGAGGTCAGATGCAGCCTGTGTCAACATTAGTGGAATGGACCAGTTACTCCAGTTTGAATATACCTTGTCTGTGCAATGATCTCTGTTTTGTGATTCTCTATTCTTCTATTTACAGAATTGATACTTTGGATTTGATGCTGTACCATGACTCCTACTATTCTTCTGATTATCATCACCAGTCCCGACCTATTGCCTTCGGACTGTTCATCCTTGTCTGCTGCCTGCACTGACCTCTTACCTATCAATAGATTAGCTTGCTACCAGCCCTTGTCCTTGAATCAAATATCGACCATTCCTCTGCTAACCAGACCTGGACAATGGTTCAAGGACCAGACTATGATCTCCACCTAATTAGCAATCACTAGCATTACAGATATTTGTTGAGATTATTATCATCCTCAAACTTCAAAGAATTAAAAATACTTGAAAAAGTTTTTGTTTTATAATGTTATTTACTATATGCAGCTTGTATGCATTGCAAGCCAATTTACAGATTCATGATTAATTACTTTTCCTCTAAATATCTGGCATATGGGTGTAGGTGGGTGCGTAGGAGAACATATTGTAATGTTCAGTACGAATGTCAAGCAATCACATCTGTTTTTGGAAGATGCCTAATGGTTTGTTAGTGCTTTCTCTGTATTGTGTTCAAAGACCTTCCAATAATAACGCAGATAATTAAGTGAATATATTGTAAACTTATCTAAGCCATGGGTGTCCTAAGATGCCATTATTCTATTTCAGACATGAAAACATTTTGAATCCTCCTCAGTTCTTGCATTTCCTGGCAGTTTAATTCCTGTTAATTACTTTCTCATATGAAATAGTAGTATCAGGAGATAAACTCACATTATGCAGTCTAGCAGACTTTTTGATTGTAGCTTTTGCGTGATAGACAAATCAATCAGTCTCTGGTATGTATGTCTGCTGATTTATGTAGCCTGGGAGGTTTTCTATTGCTCTATAATTGTGTTAATAAAAAGGTTACATAGAAGACCTTTATTGTGTTTTCCGCACAAATGGCACTATCACTTCTAAATAAAGTGATGCAGTATTTGTTAAAGGGGAATTATAAAGTAATTTTACCACTTATTCTTTATTTATTTAAATATATTTGCCAAGAAAACCATATAGATAAGCACAACCAGAAACACAGACAGGTGTGCTGCGTCCATATTGTCAGAGACTAAGCAACAACAATATTTGGGCCACTGTAGAGAATGATGTTTGAGAATAATTGCAAATAGCAAATGTGGGGCATATTAGTCTCCTTGCATGTATCCTCCAAAAAAATGCTTAAAGATATTTAAAATACAATTAAGATATTAGAGTTGCCCTTTGGATGCAAATGTATCTGAAATATCAAAAGACATATTGATTGTTAAAGGGGAATTATAATGTAATTTTACCACTTATTCTTTATTTATTTAAATTCTAAATACCATGACAGCTAGTATTACAGGATGATGTACTAGTAAGTGCCCCTTAATTCAGCACAATTCGGACCACAACACAGTAAAGATCACCTAAAACCATGTTGAAATACTTTAATTCTTTTTTAAATATGTGCATTTTTCACTGAGAATTCAATAAAGTAAAATCTGTGTTTACATGTGTCACCGACTGCCTACTACCACAGCTCCAGCTCTGTGCAGTGTGCAAAAACCAAAACAGAGTTAACCCTCAACAAGTCAATCTGTTCAGAGCATGATATACTAGAATCACATAAACAGGTGTACAGAGAAAACCTGCTATCAATCAGTGTCCGCACCACGCTCTGCGGTTAGGCAGGAAATACTGTGGGCCCTATTCTGTTGGCCAAATCGCAATTACATGAGTCCGTAATGCAGCCTGTATTTGTTACTGCTATTCAATTGGATACATTTAGCAACTTGCATTCCAATTGGGCGTTACCGGCTCCAAAGCACAGCGGTTGTCAAAAATGTGTCTCCGTCCTATCTCCTGCTTTGCTTTTTCAAGCCAGCAAATGTTACCAGTGCTAAAGACACAAAATCCATATTCAATTACAAAACTTTAACAAGCCCGCAATTGCCTTCAAACCCGTAAATGGCGCTGTATTGAAAAATGTTATGAGTAGTAGATAGGACTTGCAAGTGGGTTAAACACCTGGTCATAACACTGAAAAAGCAAATAAAAACATACTACTGTACGTTAAAATACTGGGAAAGCAAAGAAAGGTATTAATTGTACAACAGTCTCAAGCTCGCAAATCGGCAATAAAAAAATATGTTTGTAAAATTTTTATTACAGGCCACCCACATGAACTTAAACAGATGCTTGAGTGCAACCCGATCGCCAAACAATACTTGTTTGCATGTATTAAAGCTTAGCCTACAATTGCAGGTCTCATTTACTATTGGCTCTGTCTAAAAAGTAACTCATGGGGTTGCTTAATTATTGCCAGATCACATGATCCTGCCCCCTGAAATGCTACTTACGAGGTCATGGTTTGCGTGTGCAGACTTTGAGCCTGTAATTACGAGTTGGAGACAATTGAATACATCTAAATGTTTAGAAAAAAATTGCCCTGCAGCCAAAAATTCAGTTTGTAAGTAAGTACGGGCTTGCAATTGAATGAGGTCTGTGTTTTTAAACAGACTTAAAACTTTATATGTTTTAGCTGTTATTAGTTTAGGTCATTTTAACATTTTAACAATCTTGTGCTCTTTCACACCATGAAGAGCACTTACAGTGAGGTCAATGGCCTTGTAAGGTTTGATAATTTAGCAAATTAAATCATAATTTAATAAAAACAAATCCAATGTAGCTTTTACATTTTTTTATTTGGATAAATGGTGAAAGAATAACCTTTTCTTTCAATTTATATAAATAATACAAAAAAACAAATAACTGGCATAAAGGCTAACATGAAAAAAATAATATACAATAAAAACCTTACAACATCTAATTTATGTCAGATTCAATATAAAAACACAGCATATGATCACGCTAAAAAATCATTGAAAAAGCCAACTTTCCACTGTCTATGTGAGCACTTTTCCAGCATGTCATATTCTTTCACGGGCCATAGTACATCAATGTTGTTTATCTATGAGCTGAACTTTTCATGCTTGAATAAGTCATATATATGTTGCATTATAGACTGGTTGAATCTCCCAGACAAATAATATTGTGGATTTTTATTATTTCTGGACTGAAAATGTGAAAGATTGTTCTTTTTGTGCTGGACTTTTGGCAATTATTATATAGCAATATACCAAGTGTGTGTTTTAAATTTGGATTTGTCATTAATTATATTCAGAAAGATTCTTATTTTATATTTTATTTTTTTATTTTAGTCATATTACCAATATTCTCATGAATTTTTTAAATCATTTGAAAGAAAAGTGTAACTCTTTATCCTCTATGTTTTAGGACATAAGTATGTTTGGGTCCCCCCTACCTTATTGTGGCGAATGGGCTTGTGTACCTCAAAGAAGCTGTGAGCTATAACATGGCGGGTCACCCAAGATGGGCAGGTCATAGCAGAGAGGTCAGACAAATCATGGTTCACAGGAGAAGGTACTGGCAACCAGTACAATATATTTGCCAAGAAAACCATATAGATAAGCACAACCAGAAACACAGACAGGTGTGCTGCGTCCATATGGTCAGAGACTAAGCAACAACAATATTTGGATCACTGTAGAGACTGATGTTTGAGAATAATTGCAAATAGCAAATGTGGGGCATAATAGTCTCCTTGCATGTATCCTCCAAAAAAATGCAAGATATTTAAAATACAATTAAGATATTAGAGTTGCCTGTGGATGCAAATGTATCTGAAATATCAAAAGACGTATTGATTGGATTCAAATTTAAAATTGGAAATATAAATGTGTATGTAAATTAACACTTATATCATAATTATAGTTCCTGGCGTATATAATATGCTTCTATCATTTTGGGACTGATGATCATCCCTCAAAACTGTGTCCAATCCCAGTCTCTCTAGAGGCCAGAACAAACTTTTGGCAATATATGGCTCTCGCCACTAAAAGATGCATTGCAAAGAACTGGAAGGCCGTAACACTGACCTCTAGAGAGGTCATTTTGAAAATGAACTATATCATGGTAAACGAGAGATTGTCCCATGTCTTACAGAACATGGTCCCCCTATTCCTAAACATTTGGGCTCCATGGCTGACCTCTGCCTATAGTAATAAGCTTTCGATTTGACCTGGACAGTGGTAAATGAGGCTCTTGCTGGGAGGTAGCGATCGCAGGGGAGCTTGGACAGTCGTACAAATGGATTCTCATTGGGTGGACGAGTATACCAGGTATTTTCTACCGCCACTTTTTCTACCCTTTTAAGTTGAAATAGTTGATGTTTTTATTTCTCACCTCCTTCACACTTATAAACAATACTTGATAAATAATAAAAAAATAAAAAAATAATATGATGGAAGGCAAGAATTAAAGGGGTAGACAGGGCTCAGGCGAGTAATGTAGTACTGTATCAGTATGACTATTATGTAAGTTGCATCCGGTCTCTATGTCATGATGCTGGAGATTTGAGCTTATATATAACCCTATTGCCCTGATATCCTCATCTTTTTTCTATTTTTCTGTTGTTAACTTGTCTTGAATTAAAAAAAGAATGGATAAAAAAAATAAAAAATCTGTGCACAATATCAGCTGTTAGCAGGGCCAATAGATGGCAGGATCTCGACCTTTTTGGGGCTGGGACCTGCTGGTCACCTCCCCATGCTCATGTGGACCGGCTACAAAATCCAGAACATTTTAACAGGGTTATATGCTAACTTTTCATCTAGCCTGATTTAAATAGAGTACAATTTAATTGTTCCTCTATAGCCTGTCTATACATAATACTAATAGTGATGGTTTGTATAAAGTGTTGAAATCTCATAATCCCTGAGGACCAGCAGATAGGTTCTCAGACACTGACACCAATCCTAGAAGAACCACTGGTCTAATGTCAAGGCACATGTATCTTACTCTTTTTCTCCCTTATACCCTCTTCCATCACTGATGTTCCCATTCTTTGCCTCTTCTACATCACACTTTACGAGCCTAGCGAAGCGAGGTGAGCCGTTAATGCGTAGGACTTAGACGATGAGCGCCGCTGCAAACCTCGCGAAGCGAGGCGAGCTATTAAACCTTTGCACTTAGCCCATGTGAGCCTCGCAAAGCGAGGCAAGACGTTAAATACGAGACGCAGGACTTGGGGGAAAAAAGATGCGAGACGCAAAAATTTAGAAGATTAGCGGCCAAACAAAAACTCGAAAAACACAGTAAATACACCCCCAAAAATTACAAAAAACATCACAGACAGCATGGGGCAACAGCCAGGACGTCTGAGAGTGAGGTGGAACGCGAATTTAACTTGATTTAGACGATTTTCGCCACTTGAAAATCGACTAAGCGAGAAAAAAAATGTTTGCTGAAAAAAATGAAAACGAGGCTACATGACCCCGGACCGCGCAAAACAGTGCTAAACGCGTAGCACTTTACACATCACACTACGACGTACAAGATATACTATTACAAAAGCCGGAAAATGCTCACGAGACGCGTACCACATTACTATCATTACTACTATACAAAGCAGCTTTACACAATAAACCAACGGCTTTACCTCGCGCACGCGGCCTATTTAGAATGCACAGTTCAAACATTCATTACACTTTATAAGCAGCGCACTAACACTCACACTGTATATTCTATGCAGACGCAAAATACAAACAGATTGTTAGCTCTTCAGCCTATTGCTCACTGCATATATCAATTATAAATAATTAAAGTATATTAATTTATTGCATAAATAATGAATTCTTAATTAATTAATTAATTAATTGAATAAATCATTAATTATTACTTAACTACATATACTGTACATAGAAATATATATCTCTCTCAGAGGACCAAAAGAACACCACAGGAGAGGTTGGTGCTCATTGCAAGGCATGCGATGAGCGCTGAAGGCGCTCAGCGCAAACCTTGCAATGAGCGTCGAAGCTCCTCACACTACAAAAAGGTTTCAATTATGTCTCAAACAGCATTCCCATGGTTTAAAATGTTATTGCCCCTTCATTTTTGACGGGCAAGTCCCTAGTATAAAATATTTAAGAGCCAATCAAACTGTAGCAGAGTTTTAAACTAAGACAGTTACATTCTTATTCATGTGTTCTTCAGCCGCTCACATAATCTAACTTACAGAGATCTTGTAGAAATAAAAGGCAAGTACTAAAAATTATACACATATTCTTGAACTTCTATATGTATACTGCTATATATATATATATATATATATATATATATATATATATATATATATATATATATATATATAACTAACTAGTGTTTACATGAAACTTCCACTATTAATCCGTGCCCTTTAAACATACCTACCCCATATTTTTGCAGTTTCCATGTACAAGGTGACTTTAACTTGACTTAAAATATCTCTCCTGAATTGTGGTATGTGGGTTATGAACTGTGAGATAAATGCTCCTCATAGAGATTTCTCTTGCAAACAGGACAATGGTTTTTATGGCCACCTGCAATACAATTTATGACAAGCATTATTTTTAAGTGACACCTGCAGTAAGTTTGGGCTGGTTCTTTTTATACTGGAAATACTAAACAGAGCGACAAAATAAGACCACAATCATCTAAACGGGATTCCAAGGTTAGAGCAAAATGGTTGTTTCAGCCTTTTAGAGTAAAATCGATATTGTAGTTTAATTTATGTGACCATTCTTTTGTTGTACTCCATTGTTGAACATGGTTACAAGTCATACTTTTTTATATGTATCTATTACTAGAATGTTTATTTTTTTTTACATTTAACTGAAATTCATTTGAAAACTTAGTGTATATTTAAAATATATGCACTTGGAAACCTAACCTTGAAAATACATAAAATATCTTCAGAATGTAAAAAATACCCTTCCAAAACTATTATATTTGTTCCGAACTCTCCCAGTTTCAGTGAATATAAAGGATTTGAAGGGATTTCAGAGTAAGGTTTTTAGGTTCATTTGGCAAGACAGATCACCAAGAATCAGTAAAACTACTATGTTCAAAGACAAAACTAGGGGGGGCTTGATAAAATACTATAGGGCCACACAACTTTCTTCCATCCCTATCATACACTCACCACTGCACCAACCCTTGTGAATGTTTATTGAAAATCAGTCCATGCATCCTTATTTGTGGGATCCTCTGGTTTGGCTAAATCGTGCCCCGGGGCAGGTCATTCGATTGAAACACTCAATGATTCTGCATACAATTCACTGCTGGAAATGCTCCATGAAACACTCCACCTTAAACTCCAATCCGCCACATTTGACATCAATAATCTCCCATCCATGGGTGCCTAAAGACCTGAGTAGGGAATCCATCATTTGGTGGAAGTCGAGCTAGACAGACTGGGTACCTGGATAGAAGAGGGACGACCTATCACTTTTGATATAATGAAGGATAAACACAACCTCCCACTAAGGGAACACTACAACTTGTGTAAATTCAGACAGTTTGTGAACTCTTTAATAAAGCACCAGGGCTATCCTAAGAAAAAGTGTCTATCCCTAATCAGAAACTTCCACTTTCTAAAGGAATAATTGTGGGTATATATGACATCTACAAGTCTCCTCTCAGCAACACCAAAGACAACTATGTTAGGACTGTGGGAGAAGGATTTGAATCAAATCTGGGATATGGAGAAATGGGAAACTGCCTGAAAAGGCGTTTATAGTGGGTCCCTTAATAAAATTCTACTGGAAACGTCACTAAAGGTACTGCACAGAATATATATAGCACCAGAAAAGCTTTCCAAGTGGAAAACAACAGAAAATACATACTGCTTTAGGGGCTGCCAAGTAACGGGGTCCTTTATCCATATCTGGTGGCTTTGTCCACAGAGTTGTTCTGCACTCCAGTAAGGGAGGAATTAGAGGTATGTCTACTAGGGATTCTGGTGAAAAACCTTACGCCCCCTCAAAACAAGCTCCTGCAGCTCTTCTATTTAGCTACCAAGAGCTATATAGCAAAGAACTGGAAGTCTGATACACTTGATCTGTCAATGGTTAAAAACAAAATTAACTATATATCAATAACACACTTGAACACTCTAATCGTCGGTATATGGAGGTTTGGGGAGGGTAGAGGGACAACACTTGCGTTCACACAATTAACAGATCTTGCGATGGAGGGGGACGGGGCTCGGAGTTCATGATGGGGGCCTGGAACCTGGAGACCCTCTATTTCTAGAGGAGAAACGGCTCTGACAAGTTTGGAAATGTCATTACTATTTTGAATGATATGTATATTTATGTGAACTAAATTGTTAATATTTGTTTTGTTTGAAAATGTTCAGTTTAATTTAGGGGAACCAAACGGGTTATGGAATCAATATGAACAAGATAACGTAGGCATACAAATTCAGATTACTTTAATGGAAATTTAACAAATTATACTGAAGTATAACCATGGGGTCCTTATGGACCACCATAGCACCTAATATTAACCTCCAGGATGGTAACTACTCCTATAGGGGACCTTATGGGCCCATAGGATTTCACAAGTACCCCCAAAGTCCCTTACACACCTGAAAAAATAAATAAATAAGGGAAACTATAAAAAGACTATACCTATAGACGGAAAAATTCTACTTACCCTCCACCTTGACAATCCTCCAGTTATGGTCCCCAAATTTCTTATCCTCACTTTTCAGCCCAGGATAAACGGGCACTTCATTGTTCATTGAAAAATCAGTCCTCTTCACATGTGAAGATGGGCCTCCAACTAAAAATTCCTCTCAGGATAAAAAGCAGATAAAAAAAACACATGGCTGCACCCAGTAAATCATATTACATATAATAGTTTAATTCTCTTATTTTAATTTCTAAAAACATTTTTATCTAGTTCTTCCAAATATACTGTAAGTACAGGACTTCAGTGGTCCTTCCTTTAAGTGCATCTCTTCTTACGCCATGTCAGTGGTGTGTTGTACTGTTGAGTCTTCTGTAATATCTAATTTACCATTTCATTGTTATGACTAATTGTAATTATCAGAAGAATTTCTAGATTGTCGGCACACCTCAGTTTTCTTTTCAATTCAATATTTTAAGCAGTAGTGCAATATTTAGGATTTATGCTGCTCTATGCCCATTCAGATTTGTGCAATCCCCAACAATCTAGTTACTATTCCTCCTTTCCTCTTGCTATATCCCAATTAGAATATAGGGCTCAGTAGCGGGCAAGGGTATCAACCAGCTGCCCTTGGCATTCTGCATTTAAATTTAAGGCTTGTCCTACCACTTCCACCTGACTGTTGGGTCCAGCAGGGGCTAACAGGTTAAGTAGGACTCCTTCCTTGGGGTCACTGATGGTAGGCAGACATATGGCTGGAACATTTTGGGGTCGTCTCTCATACTTTTTTAGCCTGTTTATGCAATCCACCCTTGTAACATTTCTCTCTGGGCCATATGGGGAATCAACTTCTTGGTAATGGGTAGTGCCCTTTCCAGATGGGGAACTAGCATCAAAACCTCTTGCCCTGTCTCCATTTCCCTCTCCTTGGTTCCCTTATCATAGTATATCTTGGCTTTGGCCTGGGCCTCCCGCATGTGGTCCCTAACCAACCTACGTAACATGGCTAGTTTCTCTCTGAAAGCCAGAACATATGAAGCTACCGATATCTCATGCTGCCTATAGTCACCTTCCCATGCTTCTCGGATCACGTCCAAGGGTCCCTTTATCTTTCTGCCATGGACTCCTGTGACCCTTCTCTGTAAACAAAGGGAAGGTAAGGGAGTAGTTGCTCCCAATCCTTCTCTTGTTCTGTGAAGGTACAGAGCATTTTCTTAAGGATACAGTTGAACCTCTCACAAATGCCGTTGGTCTGGGGATGGTATGGGGAAGAACTCAGATGTATGATACTACATAGTTTCCATAACTGTTGGGTTACTGTAGTAATAAACTGTGTGCCCCATATGGGAGAACGCCCCCAATAAAGCCTCTGCTACCTTGCCAAGGGAACAGCTTCAGTGGCGATGTCCACTATGGTCAGAATGAACTTCTTCCCAGTTCTGCTACTTCTAGCTAGGGGTCCTATCAGGTCAATAGCTACTCTATGAAATGGGGTATCCATCACTGATAAGGTTTGCAGAGGGAGCCGGGTACCCTCCCAGGACAGTCATACCACTAGCAGGCATCACAGGAGTTACAGTAGGTGGCAACATCATGGCACGGTGAGGTGATGCCGTTTCTTCTTTGTGGCCAGCTAAGGGTACCTTGTGGGCTATCTCCTGTAATTCCACCTAAACTTCTGGGGAACAACCATTTGTTTCTTCACCTCCCTCACCCATACTCTTCACCTTCTGGACCATTCTCTCACTTACCTGCACAGCATAGATAGAGATTCTCCTCTCTGGGTCTGATCGGGATCCCACTCCCTTAGAAAGTAGACTGGCTTTTTTTTTTGGGGGGGGGGGGGGGGGAGGGGCACACTGCAAGGCATGTTGGTACACTCTCTCCTCATATATCCTGGTTGGTGACAGCCAAAGCACTCCAAGCCCCTTGGGGGCTGAGTGTCAGGACGATAACTGGTAAGTCCTGTGGTTCCCCGAGACTGATTTTCACCTTGTAGAGCAGCAGGACTGGGGCGGGTGGCTATAGGGTGAAAAGTGACCAGTAGTATGGTTGGGGGCCTTACCCCTAGTCTCCCCTCTGGTAGCCACAAAATGATCAGCTAGGAAAACAGCCTCCTCCCCTGTAGTAAGCTTTTGATCCTGCACCCAAGCCCTCAGCCACGCAGGACAGATGGAGTAAAATTTCTCCAGTAGTATGACATCCATAGATTCCTTCAAAGTAGTTACCAACCTTCCCTTTCCACCATCTAAGACAGGCCTGCCTTATCCAAAAGATGACCTCAGAGTAAGTGTCCCCAGAACTCCTGGTTAGTATACGGAATGTTTGCATTTAGGTTTTCTGGGGTTACTGCAACAGTACTTTTTTCACCTTCCCATATGTTTGCTGTCTTTTATGGATACTCCGGAAGGCTTCACTTGCCCTACTACTGAGTTTGCTGGTATCTGGTGTGGGTCACATTGTTAACTCTTAATTAGTCAGATGTAGAATACTTAATCCCAATGATAATGATTTACCCTTCCCTCAAAAATGAACACAAAGTTAAATATGTATGATCACTCTGAGAACTGTTTATTAGTCACAAATCTAGAATATTTATCCACATCCATCACCCATCACCATCAAGTAAAACTCCATTAGCAAACATTCCCTTTAGCCAATGCTCAAGCCCCCTTCTACTAGCCATGTGGCTCGCCTGTCAATCAAGACCTGACAGCCTCTCTAACAACCCCCAGATACCTTGGAGCCTGGGACAGTAATTAACAAATTACTCCTTTATTCCGTTTGGCAAGGAGCTATCTGGCTTATTAAGAAAGGAGAAAGTGTGTCTTGTGACCTACATGACTAGGCATCTATTGGGATCAGAGCACAGTTGCGGTCAGAGATTACAAGCCTATCTGACATGCTCCCAAAGTGGCAACAACCTTATGTCACAAGAGAACAACAACGGTAAATTAGATCACCCTTTCCCCACACTTACCTAAATGTACTTGGCCTCTAGATGTCTTGCATTTGTTCCTTAGATCCCTAGCTGTTCTAAGCATTGTACCCCGGTACCCCAGAACTTGGACCCCTAGGATGTGGTTCATAGGCTTTATTGTATTCCTCTGGGAGAACCAAACCCCTGGATAACAACACACTAGGGCCACTGACCATACATTTTAAGTTCCCCTGGTAACAACTATATCACACATTTATAATTACACATGTCCTTGATGCAACAATAATTATTATAAGCCCACACATGCCAGCAGGGCAACCCTAACCCATCCATCCAGGGTGTGCCACAATTGCTCACAGGGAAATAACAGTCCATTTGTCCTTTTATAAGAATCCATATATCCATTGGGGGTGTAATGTTTGCACTGAAAGGGACTCCTTGTGCCACACACCCCATGCCCTCCCAGGGCACCTGTTGGTTATATCAACCCCAAGAGACCCCAATGGCCCCTGTGTGTCACAATATAGACATACACACACACACTGCAGTGCATCTTTGTTCCATATTGTAGATCACACTGATATACATACTTGCATTAATTACAATTCATCACAAGAGTATATTGCTCTACATCCTTGCACATGGAATTTAAATATATATAAATTTATATAACAGATATCTCAAATATATGCAGTATTTATAAAAGTATATTGTTAGTCAACTTGTGATAGATATATAAAGGTTATGCAGCAGACTGTGGCAACCTGTACTTACCATCTCTTGCCTTCTGCTTGGCATAACAGGGCTCTGATCACGCTCTGCTATAATAAAACAGTCACTCACCAGTCCAGTCCAGTCCATGTAAGCTGATGGAACCTCCTAAAGGACCCATAAACACACATGCACAACACCATATTTCCCCTCTTTCTGTAGCTGCTCCGCTGATATTGCTCCAGGTTTCTTCTCTTTCTCCATTGGCAAGATCAGAAAGTGCCAATGAGTCAGTCTTGGCAGTTATCACCACCTTTTCTCCACCAGTTTGACCTTTAGTAGATCTGGCCCATGTATGAATTAAAAAGATTTAATATAGTTCACCATCATCAGCTAGCTTTCCAAATGTACCACTGAAGTCTCATATTTATAGTATGCTTTTAGAAAGAACATGACTTGCAATAATAATAATAATGTGAAACATATTTTAAGAAAATTTAAAATAAATAGTGTATGAGAAAAAAAAATGCTTTTAAATTTGCTTTAATGGCAGCAGACATTTTCTACTTGTTCTAAACAGGATTCTTAAAAATAATTCTCCTTAAAATAGTATTTTACTCTAAGCTATGTTATCTACAACACAAACATGTGAAGTTTTTCCCAAGCAGTAGTGGTTACTTTATATTTTAATTAGATATTATTTTAAATGTGATTAAAAAAAAACATTTGTTACACCTATATATAAATGGAAGGTTTCTCAACAGCAAATGCTGACAATGCAGACATTCAATATTTCAATAGATTTATTCATATTTCACGCACATATTTATGTAGCTATAATATCTAGAACATGTGTACATAGTTTGCAATTACCAAAAACACATTTATTATTTGTAGAAAAATGTAATTGGTAACACCATGCAATAATTCCTAATAAAAATGTGCATATTTTATCAGATTAATCCAAGTACACATTATCAGGCATAAATACAAGTCGCTATCACAACAGTCGGTTGTATCTATAGCTATAAACACGTCACTTTGGGATATGGGTGTATGTGGATGAACTCTTACATAGGGATATCATTGCTGCCAATGACGGCTCACTGTCAGTTGCTATCTTCAAAGCCGCTACTTTGACAGCAGGAATGAAATCGCATTGTGCTCATGGGATCAGACACGTAACCTATATGAAAGGGGGAAAAAAAAGAAATTCAACGGCTTTGAGATAGATCCATGTAAAATAAGATCATTTTCTGGCACTGGAAGATAACAGACATCTCAGAGTAACTTTATAGGAAATAGGATTAGCCACATTGGTGACAGAGAACTCGTCGCAAATCCCAAATAGTCTCAAAATACAAAATTCTGCTATAGCCACTTTATCCATGTGTCACACACACTGCGTGTTTTTTTTGTGCGGTCATACATAACAACATACATTTGCATGGTAATAGTGTTAACCCTTTAGCAACACAGGCTTGTTTCCATTTTCACATCATTATTTTAATTTATTATTTGCAATAGACATTGTATTTTATAGGCTAAGGCCCCTATGCTAATTGAGCTGTGTAATTCGCGTTATACCCATGAATCAAATTAGCGTTATACCCATGAATCAAATTAGCGTTATACCCATGAATCAAATTAGCGTTATACCCATGAATCGGCGGTGGGAGCTTTTTCTACCTACATTACATTTAGTTAATCGTTTCACTCGCAATATTACAGCAATCAGACCAAATTTGTAACTCCAGCTTTGTCCTCAAGATATTAATGTGCAGGGAGTGTCCACACCCAGCTTTACGGATGAGAAACGGCTCTAGGAACCAACAGAAAATGAGAACGTCATTCTAATGAGTGAGATATATAAAAATCTATATAAAAATCTATTTTATTTTTTAGGCCGTATATCTGCTGGCTTGAAATTTGCTACACTTACAGAGCGATTCAATTGAACAAGGCCGCAAGTTAAGGCCCGAGGCTTCAAGACTGTAAACCCTTCCCTCGGCCGTAAGCTGTTAGGGGGCTGGAATAAAAGCGGTCAGCAGTTACAATCCAATTCCGTAATTACGGAGTGCAACAGGCCTCGCAGCCAACAGAAAGCAGGCTAGCCGAAGATGATTGACAGAGAGAGAGTATAAAGTTGCGTTCCACCTGCCCCAGCGTTGACTGTGTTGTAGATTCTCACGAAGTAGCACGCAGGTCCCGGAGTTGGCCAAGGAGACCAGTCAAGCTGCAGCACCAAGTGGTGGCTTCAAAGTAACAGTCAGATACAACGAGTGGGAGAGAGTCGGCAAGGATCTTTTAAGCCAGTTGCCCACCACTGTAGCTTCAGGCCTGGTGGACCAGCAGGATTCAGCCTCCATGTCAGGTGAATATCACATACATCAACATGCCATCACATGTACTGCACACACACTACACATGTACATTATGACCAACAAGGACACTGACATGTCAGCTCCGTGGAATTCCATGAAGCTGACATAGCACTGTCATTCCTGGGCACAAGAACAGTACTCAACCAATAGAGAGTCCATGAATTGGTGTGCCCACTGCAGCCTAATGCCTGTACATGATGACCAACAAGAACAGTGACATGCCAGCTCTATGGAATTAACAAGTTATAGATGAATCTGTCATGTGTCATTAAATCCATGAAGCTGACAAATCACTGTCATTCATGGGCACATAGATGTCAGATAGTTAGGAATGAACACAAAACAATGTATTATACACCATACTAAACATGCATACCTTTATTTTCTCGTTTTCAACTTCCAGGACGTCTGGGTCCAGTGGTGAGCCAAAGGCGGGGGTGTCGGCTCCAAGGGAGCAGGACGTCGGGGACTGAGCCCCCACCCAGCCGGAACCAGTGCAGGGGGAGGAGGAAAGGAGAGGAGCAGTGTGGTCACCAGCAGGACCATCACCATTCCACCCTCCCATTCCACCCCACTATCCTCAAGAGACTGAGCCTGTCACCAGGACCTCCTCCTCCCCCAGCAATGCATCGGACTGGCCACAACCAAGCACACCACCACCATGGTACGAGGCTCCAGCCGGGCCACAGCCCCTCCCCACTGGGACACCGCCACCTACTCACCCAGCAACGCCACCCCCCACGGACCTTCATCCCCACCACCACAAAGCCAGGCTGCTCAGGGGGAGATGCAGGCCGTCATGCACCAGATCCCGGACTGCCTCCGGTGGATCCAGGACAGCATCTCCTCAACTCATGCTGAGGTCATGAGCAGTCTGGCCAGGGGCAATAGGGAGGAGAGGAGGCACTATCTGATGAGTCATATCATGCCAGGCTGCTCAGCATGCGGGCGAACCAGAGCACAATTCATCAAGTGACTGCAGACGCAATGTGCCATGCTCTGGTCCCCAGCCCCGCTTCCTCCACCCCCCCCCCCCCCCCCCCCCCCCCCCACCGCCACCACCAGGGAGATGGTGGACAGCCACAGTGGATTTGGCCCCTGATGCAAGGCGGATGTAAGGGCTGCACATATTTGTTTGCCTTCTCAAAAACACTCATATTTTATAGAAGAAAGCAAACTGGAACTATGGTAACATGCAAGTCACATTGAATATACTGTATGATCACAGATCCTGGGCTGAAATGTATAATTAAACTTAACTTTTATTTACAAAAAATCTAAAAATAATATACATAAAATCTGACGTGTAAAAATTGATCCAACAATCATCCCCTCCTGATGAAATCAATATATATGGGTATATAGTAAATAGGCTCAGAAATGCTAATTTTTAGAAAAAGTCCAATAACACATGTACAGTACCGAAAAAAAAAAAACTTACACTGTGTAGTGGAGTTTGGACTAGGACCCACTCTTGCCCTCTATCTGGTGTAACCTCTAACTACACTCATCTAAATGGATACAGTGAATATACTGAATAAAACAAAAGTCTGGTGGGTGAGATCAAGAGCTATTAATATATGGAGCAGTACCCAAAGCGGTTATTGGACACATCCATATATACATGGGTATAAATATATTATGAGCTATTTACAGTGGCAGTGCAAATTCGCAATGGTAGTAATTCATATAACTTATATAAATACACATCCAAAATACAGTTGCATGTATTAATCAACATCAATGAACCTATACAAATCACAGTGCAAATGTATAATAATAATAATTCATATAGCAGTATCTGTGCATCTCCAAAATCCAATTACATATATCCCCAGTAGTATGCTATATAAATACATGCCATACACATTAAATTAGATTGGTAATAGTGTACTGGTATTTACATGATAAGCAAATCACGTCTCCAATACTGATCCATATCGATAAACCCCTAAATAACAAAATGCCCAGTATAAATATGGATATGCTGAGATAATCAATAATATCTACAGTACATTACATTAAGACAGCTAAAATCTCATATATATAGTAAGGCACCATTTTCCCCACCATGTGACGTCATCAGGAGGGGATGGCGACTTAAGTCTAATGAGCACGTTTCGTGGAAGGGCTTCAATGGAGCCTATGTACTAAATACCCATTTATATTGATTTCATCAGGAGGGGATGATTGTTGGATCAATTTTTACAAGTCGGATTTTATGTATATAATTTTTTAATTTCTTGTAAATAAAAGTTATGCTTTATTATACATTTCAGCCCAGGATTTGTGATCATATATTCAATGTGACTTTCATTTTACCATGGTTCAAGTGTGCTTTCTTCTATAATATATGTGTTCTTAGATTACCATAGTAAATTTCCTATACATAAAATGGATTTATTAGGAAGAAGTTCTTCCCTTTTGCTGTTCCCAAGAAAGAACAAACTATGGATTAAGGTATGGGAACAAGTCCCAATGTGAGTTCTCTATTTTTCTAATTTGATTCTCAAAAACACTCCTCAGTGACAATCTATTGGTCCAAATGTTAACGTAATCTAGCCTGGCTACAGAGTATAGGATCATGGCCTATGTGATGGTGATATTTTGTATGCAGATGGCTACTTCCCATCACATGGTCCTCTTCTCTGTGGACACGTAGGGTTCTGTTTAACATTTCACCAATTGACTGTCACTTGCGGTTGAGAAGAGTTGCTGCAGTCCCTATTTTTTTTAGGGCCTTATTTTGCTGATGTTTTTTTTTTTTTTTTGGTACAATTCAGATCCATGAAGGCAAGCATTGTCAAAGAAATGAAGTAATTGTAAGATATTCCCAGTGCCTCTCAGGTAGACATTCCTTCAATTACAGACCCCCCGCCCCCCCGCCCCCCCCCATAACAATATATGGCGGTGGACTTGCAAAGTGGCATGTTAATGAAAGCCATCATTAATACGTGCACTAGTAAAGCATGTGATCCTGACCTCAATATCAGTCTGAGAACAGATCCTTGCGTCTGATGTAAGTAACATTAAATCTGGCTGCTGGCCTTTGTGTCCTCTCTGTATTAATGGGTATTTTTCCTATATTGCTGATATCATGAGTATCCTTTAACATGTGGTAACAGCTGTAAAGCTGATGGATGTGATATCAATGTTGATGAACAATGTCATATAGAGAAGGGGATAGTACACCTTGACCACTGACGCTAATCACAGCTAAGCATTTATTGTGTGATGACACATCATTATTAATGGTCATGGGCAGTGAGTTCTCCTGAGAACTAGCTAATGGTTAGTAATGCTTGCAGTTGGAAATCAGGTGAGTTTGTATATTGTTACAGTATTTAGCATAGTACTCTACATGCATGCTTTTTTGTGTTATTTTTTATCCTCCTCTGCCTTTTTTACCACCTTTTTTAAGTTTATTGTTTTAGGAACACACAGTATGTGTGAAACTGGTTTGGAAGAGATAGTTCAGAAGTTTATGGATCTGTTTAATTGAGCAGATGCTAACCAAAAGTAAGTGCTATGCGCATTACTGGTTACTTCGATTAAATGAGTGATTTCTGATGATCCTTTTTTTCATCAGCTTTCGGTTTTCATCCACGTGCATCACATTTGTGTCACATCCCTATATCTGTAAACTAATGAGCCCTAGTTACTATGCAATAGATTAATACATATATATTAATAATACTAATATAATAATATATCATATTATATATATATATATATATATATATATACGGTATACATATATATATGGGGTTATTACACATGACAGGTCCAATTAGTGATACTGTGGAGTATCAACATCCCCCTGAAGGCCTGATAACAATATGACAGGTGATAATGTAAATTGACTGATAGCAAAACACTGGGATTTCACCAAATGATAATGGGTATACATCTTGGCACATGGCCACCATCAATGGTGTGGGACTTTCCAGGATGGGCGTAGCAGAGATTATGTCTGATGAAGGTTAATTGGCTGTTGCTCCAGGTGCCTATGCACAGCCTCCATGTGTGTTTATGGCCCTTCCTGATGGGTTAGAGTAGATTAGTATGGTGTATGTTCCCCTGGTCCCCTTCTGGATTGCTACCTTGTGGTGGTGAAGGGGCTGGTGTACTTCAAGGAAGCTGTGAGCTATACCATGTAGGGTCACTCTAGGTGGGCATGTCATAGCAGAGAGGTCAGACAAATCACAGTCCACTGGAGAAGGAACTGGCAAACCACTCCAGTGTGTTTTAAGTGTATTTTGCAGAGTTACAAACTAGTCTGTAAACCCTTTGCGGGTTCTATTTGTAACCCGTAATATTTTTGGCTATAGTTGCCGTTTGCAGGTTTGAAAACAATTGCGGCCTTGGGGAATTGTAGCATTTGAATAGCGATTTGCGATTTTAGTGACTGTAACATTTGCTGCCTTGAAAGATCAAAGGCTTAGATGGGTTGGAAGTTACAATTTGATTGCCGTGATCGATATAACACAGAAATTAAACATAAAATAATGTATTTTATATGGCAGTTTGGAAGCCTGAGAATGTTGTGCTATTAATTTGAATACTTAACATCACTTTCCCTTTCATTTTAAGTATAGTAGTGTGTTGATATTTGCATTTACAGTGCTACAGATAGGACTTTAACCGCCTAGCGGGTCCTTTCTAGTACCCATGGGCTTTTTGGTTCGATTTGCATGTTACGGGTTTGAACGCCAGTGGATTCTTAGCAATTTAATAGAAAGGCACTTCCAGGCAAAGGCTTCTGATGGGCTCCTACAGGGTCAGGATCCACTTCATGCACGTCCAGGGTCACTTGGAAATCGGGGAATGGAGGTAGGTGCCGGGTGCTTGAGAGTTCCGGAAGCTTGAGTTCCGGATAATCGTGAGTCTACTCTATATATGTAAATAAATATATATATATATATATACTAGTGACTTACACGTCAAAAAATGACGGCAATAAGATTGTAAGGACGGTAAATTTTGTTGGTGTTCCAAGATGCTTTGGCGCTCATTGCGAGCCTTGCGCTGAGCGCCTTTGGCGCTCATTGCGTCGCTCTCAATGAGCGCCTTTGGCGCTCATCGCGTGGCTCGCAATGAGCGCCTTAGGTGCTCATTGCGAGGTTGTTTGTGTTCTATGAGCATTGATGTTTTTTGCTAATGCTAATGAAATAATTAATAAAATAATACATCAATATACTTTACCTATTTTGAAGTAATATATGCAGGAAGCATTGTGCAGTAGAGCTGGCAATCTATTTTGATGTTGCTGCAGCATAGAATGTGTGTTTTGAGGGCTGTGGAGCTGCTGTGTAAGTGTCAGTAATGTGTGCAGTGTGCGTGCACGAGCCAAATCCATTAGGGTTGTACTTCCGCATTGTGTAAGTTAGTGTTGTAAAATGGCGCTGAATGTGTGGTATGCGTCTGTTGCTGATTTGGCGTTCTTGGATCGCGTCCGTCTTTTTCGGAAAATCCGTAGGTGTTTGGTGGTGTTTTGCGTCTTTAGAGTCCTGTAGCCTCGTTTTCGTTTTTTTCGGTGGCCATTTTTTCTCTTGCTTAGAGGATTTTAGGGTGTCTAAACTCTTGTATTTCGAGTGAAACTGAGGTGTAACTTCAGTTTTCGAGGTCCTGGGTGCCCTCCCTTGCTGTAGGTAAGCTTTTTATGTATTTGTTGTGTGAATTTATTGTGTTTTTAATGTTTTCATGTGCACGGGTTTTGGGCGGTAAGTATGTATTTTTGCGTTGTTGTAATGTTTTTTTTTCTAAGTCCCCCGTCTCGTATTTGTTTCTCGTAAGTCCGTAAATTTTGCGAGGTCCGCAGAGGTCCTTTGGCGCTCCATGCCAGCAACTGAGGCCCTCGTTTCGCGAGGGCCGCAGGCTCCGTACTCGAGCCTGCAGCGTTAGCAACAAGCCGCCTGCTCACAACTATATATGTGATATATATATTTATATATATATAGTAAATCAATAGTATATTTGTGTTCATTTGAATGTCTAAAACAAGTAAAAAAACTTGTTTCATGCCCAGAATTCCGAGAAATACAGTTATTACACTACGTTCTGGGAATACACATACATACTACTAGCCAACAGTGTTAAGCCCTGCATTTAAATTAAAGTAATATAATACTATTCTAAACTGTTAGGGGTCAGTAACAAACTTACCGTTTTTGTCTAGTGGTGGGTACTGAAAACTTTTTCTCATTTCTTCCAGGGACAGCCCACGTGCTGGGTTCTGATCATTGCTGTGAAGAAATATTGAAGAAGAATTATCTTACACTATTTAGCACACTTTTTTTTTATTTGGCAAGTTACACACATTTTGCCAAGAAGATCACCATCAGATTTACTGCATTCTTCTTCATTATTATAATGCACTTTTTATAAATGGCAGCAAAATTTCTTATTGAAGGGTAATTGTAAGTCATAGAATACAAATACAAATTTGCTTAATTACATATGCCCTGCAATTTGTATTATAATACAAGTAAAAAAAACAGTTTGCCCCTTAGTTTATCTTATTCTATAAATGCATAATAGAATATCTGTGTGTTCTTTATCTCTTAAAGGGTCATGGAGCACAACATTTTTATATATTAAAATGAAAATGTTCATATATTACCAGAAATGTGTTCTGCATGAAAAAAATATTATGTAAAACCTATTTAAACTTCATATCATGAAGTGCATAGAGCATATATACCTCTATAGGCACGTTTTTCAAAGAAATATGCCATACAGCTGTATGACTGCTCATTGGCTGACAGGGAGAAGCCCTGTTACACATTTGAATATTTTTTGGAAAAAGAAAACACACACTGGTACATTATCAATTACCCTCTTTCACATACAACAACGAAAAACATGCTTTCAACATCCCTTTAAATACAGCCATGGACGTTTTTAGTGGTCGTCGCCATCAACAAGCAGTTGGAAATGACTGACCTTAGTTGACATAGCGACAGCCAAATAAGATATGTGAAAAAAAATACTATATACTATAGTTTTTTAAGCAGCTTACCTACTTAGTCCTATCAGATTAGGGCAAATAAGGTATTGGTTGTGTTTTGGTAATGCCACGAAATACCTTATTAAAAATGTAAGAGCAATTCTAGGCTCCTATCCATTGCTGTTCCTGCATTAATATTTTAGCAGCTTGTACACTATCCTGTTCCTGAGAATTAGTTTCTTTCACAGGCCCTGTAACATTAGCAATAACCTGCCCGGTGATGGATGTGTTTCTTTCTCAAAGTGGGTTTATCAGTAGCTTCCAAGTAAGGAGAACTTTGAACCTGACTGCACCAGCCTCTCTCAGATAACTGAGGGGTCAGGAGTTGGAAATGGAGCTTTATATTGTTAGTACTTAATGGCCGCAACATAATGGACTCATTATTACTACTGGGTAGCTCGGGTCCGTGTAACTCATAACAATTAAAAAACGTTGCCAAACCACTCTGGATACAAATTTCTTTGGGATTAAGAAGAGCGAGACTTTCAAGACTAATTCTGATGTGACTCCAGCATATGGCAGGTAAGGATAACCTATTCAGTTGGAAAAGTTTGGGCATAATGGTGTATAACTATCATTTTATTTAATAGTAGTGCGTTTGACATGAACACTCTTTTTTTTTGGTCACTTTGAAGCAATACCTGTTCTTTATCCTTGACTAAAGGCCATTGCTACTTCATAAAGTGGCAAATAATGTTCCATAGGCTTTCAGGTTATCATTTCATCTAATGATTCCTGACACTAGCTCAGCATAGCACAAAACACAATGAGATGAATAAAAAATATATATGCTTTCTGGCTGTCCTTTGTTCCAGAAGATCTACAGCTAGAATCTGCTTCAAATGACAGAGAGAGAGAGAAAAAAAAATCTAAGAATTGGAAATTCAGTAATAGAGAGAAACTTTACAGTCAGCAAGCAAATCATTAGTATAATTAGCTCATATTAAATAAGTAACACATTACAAAAAAAAATGTCATTTGAAAAAAATAAATCTATTATAATAGAATGAATATTACTGTTAATGGGAAGAAATGCTTTTATAATATTGTCATGGTTTTAATTTAGTTATTTGGAGACGTATTGCAAGACTTCTTGTACTTTCAAGATATGAAAGGGTGATAAAATGAGCTTGTACTGTATTGTATCATATATGTATATTCACAAAGAAAGGTACATGTCCAATTAAGATTTTATTATATGAAGCATAAATTTAATATATGAACTGGAGATGTCTAATCTTAATAAGGAACAACTCTATGTTGCAAATCAGTAAGAGACAGCCCCCTTCTGGATCGCTATCTTGTGTACTTCACTGAAGCTGTGAGCTAAACCATGTAGGGTCACCCAAGATGGGCAGGTAATAGCAGAGAGGTCAGACAAAGTGGGGTCCACTGGAGACGGAACTGGCAACCCACTCCGGTATCTTTGCCAAGATAACCTTATGGATGAGCACAACCAGACACAATATGTACTTGGCGTGCCACAGAGAGTCGGACACGACTGAGAGACTATAAATTGTTTTATAGGAACTGGCAACCCACTCTAGTATCTTTGCCAAGATAACCTTATGGATAAGCACAACCAGACACAATATGTATTTGGCATGCCACAGTCCACAGAGAGTCGGACACGACTGAGAGACTATAAATTGTTTTAAAGGAACTGGCAACCCACTCCAGTATCTTTGCCAAGATAACCCTATGGATAAGCACAACCAGAGATGCAACTGGTGTGCTAGGATCCATAGGGTCACAGAGAGTTGGACACGACTAAATGACTAAACATCAGTACAATAGGAACAAAACAAAGAACCTGGCATACTGCAAAAAGAATGCTATTGGGGTACGTTTATCAAAGTAATGTTGCTTCTTTTGTTTTTTTTTCAAGAAATGTATAGTTTTATAAAAAAAATTGTATGTGATAGTTTAACCTTTTAAAGCATGTGGTGAGTATTTTGCAACCAGGTAATCAAGAAAACACTTGTATACTTCATGTTGCTGTCAAAAAACTAAAACCATAAATACATGATCCCATTATGCTCAGTACATTCAATATTTTTTTATTTGGTGATGTGATTAATTTTGTTAATAAGACAAAATGCACTTTTTTTTACCAGTATTACATTAAAAAATAACCCAATAAACAGATACACCCATGTATATCTGAACATGAACTGAAAAAGCAATACAGTAGATTCTCAGCTAACCAGAACTCCCAAGCAAACAGGAAAACAAATTGAATACTGTACTTTAAATAATGCCAGGAGCCAGGGTGTCATGCCACAAAATGCTTACAGGCACCTAGATGTCATCCACTGTACGTCTCTGCAATTCAGTTTTACCTGGCAGCAGACAGACATGAGTGACTGAGCCAGGGCAGTGTTGGCGTTACATTCCCCGGGTTCAGCAACGCACCCTCCAGCCGAACGTACCTGTGGGTAAGTGAGGAGTGAAAGCTGCTGCTGCTAGAACAGCCCTCACTGACACATACTTAGCAGAGCATCCTATGTGCAGCTAATCTTGGCCTCTTTTATATGTAACTCTCAAGCATCCAGAAATGACATTTATCCGGCATCTACCAATCTCCATGGATGCTGGATAACTGAGAGTCTATTCTATATGGTTTCCATATGTACATTTTTTTTTGGAATGTTGTCTACACAGTATTATAGAAAAATATTTTAAAAGGGTCCAGTCAATGGGATGTGGAAAAGTCTCTGTACCCTTGCATTCCAAGGATTACAATTTAAGTAAATCGCATTTTATAAGCTTGGACAGCCCACATGGTTATTTTTAATCCATTCGCAAAGATGTCAACCAATCCAAAGCAACTAATAGATCTCTACTACATCAGCTGTGGTTTGTAGTTATATGCACAGAGAAACTGTTGTAGTTCAGTTGTGTCCAACTCTCTGTGACCTTATGGACCACAGCACGCCAGGCATATCTTGTGTGTGGTTGTGCGAATCCATAAGGTTTTCATGGCAAAGATAATGGAGTGAGTTGCCATTTCCTTCTCCAATGCACAACAATTTATCTGACCTCTCTGCTCTGACCTTCCCATCTTGGGTGACCCTACATGGTATAGCTGATAGCTTCACTGAGATGCACAAGCCCCTTCACTACAACAATAGAACAAAATCAAGTGGGGTGTGCATTGGGTAGATACAATGGTGCTCATGTGCCATCAAATATTTTCTCTAATCATTTAGGTAGATAGAATGGGGAGACTAGATGGACCTTTTTGGTGTTTATGGGCCATTAAATTACTTCTCAAAATGTATTCTATGTCCTTAATTTATTACATACAGTAATTCGCAAACATACAAAGCTTTTCCTAATACAAAAACAATCACTAATATTTCATAATTGTATATAAATGGGCTAACAGGGCTATCTTTATAGTGGATGCAATTTATACATTTAAATGACCATGAATTGTTTTACCACTATAGTGACACAAAAACTTCTCTCTATCCACCAGTATGTATTAGTAAGCAGAAGAATCCCTTTAAATTTCTTTAATAATATTGTTTTAATTAATACAAGGAATTAATTGAGCTTCTTCAAAAAAATGAGTATTATGTTAATCTTCAGTAATCCTATTATAATTGTGTAGGGTTATAATGTTGGGCATTCTGATAAGAGAGTTTATAACAAAATCAGCTATGAACCCACAAGCTACTTCTTTGTAGATATCCCTGTAAATGCTCCAAAATGATTTGATTGAAAATAACTGCATTTTGGGGATGCGGCATGTTTTCTGTAAAGGAAATGAAAAATGTTTATCTCTGTGTACACAATGTAAACTGAGCAATAATATAGAGATGCAGTTACTTATACCGTAGGAAGTCTGGGTCAGGCGTTCCTTAGTCCTTATGTCTACATTTAGATACGGTGCATCCTAGATTTTAATATAAAATAAATCCAGGTGACATGATCTCTGTGTTTCTTGCTTAATTCAGTCTGTAGAGAGCACACATTATTTATTTTAAGTATTTACAGGAGGTTCAACTGGTTTGCTGATATTTCACAAGTAAAATTAATTTTAGAGAAGAGTGTTAGGATAATAACATTAAAGAAACACTAATTAATGGGAAACCCCTTCTGGGTTGCTATGTTGTCATGGTGAAGGGGCTTGTGAACTTCAATGAAGCTGTGAGCTTAGGTCAACCAACATGGGCAGAGAGGTCAGACAAATTGCAGTCTACTGAGGAAGCAACTGGCAAGCCACTACAGTATATTTGCCAATGAAACCTTATGGATACGCACTAACAAACACAAGATGTGCCTGGTGTGCTGAAGTCCATAGGTTCACAGAGAGTCGGACACGACTGAACGAATAAACAACAATAAAATGTATGGGGCATCAGTTGCATGTTTGTAACAAACTAGTAGTAATAACTGGTACGTAAGACATGAGCATAATAGCATTTTAGGGAAAGTATCACATTACAAGACCACCATAATTTAAATTCACAGCTCTGTTTCATAACCAGAAACCCAAGGGGGGGTGTTCTGACAATTATCTATTTCTATTATGCAGTGGAAATTTGTATCCTCATTGGTGATTGAGTATCTGATTCCCTCATCCCATGTCTAGAAGCATGCAGTAGCACTAAAACATAAATACCATGCTTTCCCTGCTCTGTATTCATCGCGTCAAGAGAAAGGAGTACTAGCATGCCAGCCCCTCGACACTAGCAGAATCTGATACAAGTTAGAATTAGCAGCGGAAGAAGAAAGGCACTAAGTAGATCTTCAGTTAGACCTCACCTGTATACCGTAAGTTGTGGCCTTGAATAAGGCCCTTTAACTCTACAGGCCGCATGTCTGCGGGCTTGAAATGTGCTACAATTACGAAGCGATTCAGTTGAACAAGCCCGCAAGTTATGGGCCGTAAACCATGCACTCGTATGTAGCATTTCGGAGCGTGAACATGATCAATTAAGCAAGGCCGTAACTACACATTGGAGGTTACATGTCAATCAGCGTTTAGAGGTCTGATATGCGATTGGACGCTTAAAACTGCAAAATAATAAATAATAAAAATGAATGCCAAAACTGTTCTAGCCCATATGGGTGGCCTCATATGTGTTGAGTTATTGATACCCGAGATCGATTTAACCCCGAAATGAAACATGATTTGCGAGCTTGAGACTGTTGTGCAATTAATTCTAATGTCTTTCATTGTGCAGTATTGATTTTCTATTTGCATTTAGAGTGCTACGAACATGTCTTTAACCCATTTTTGTGTCCCATCTGGTACCTGTAGAATTTTCTTCTACATTTGCCGTTTACGGATGTAAAAACATTTGCCGGCTTTGGGAATTGTAGCAATTAAATAGCGATTCGCGATTTTAGCCATCGTAACTCTTGTGGACGTGAAAGATCAAAGGCTTAGATGGGGTGTAAGTTACGGTTGTAGCAACCGAAGGGATTTTCAGCCCGTAACCGGTAAATCGGTGCGGCTCACAAAAAAGACGCCAATTAAATTTAAAATAAGCTTACAGGCTACGGGCTTCAATTTCTCAATTGAATGAGGCTCAGTATCTGCAGGACCTTAACAATATATATGAATTCAAAGAAGAGCAAACAATGGTGCATTGTCTGAAAGACAAAACGGAAAATGAAATACTTCATGACCTGAATATGTATAATTTAGAAAACGTTAAATATATCAAAGGATTTAATAAAGTTAAAGAGACAAGTGTCTTTGAGGAGGACGCAAGAGCAAGAGGTCACCATTTGTTGGAAGATTTACAGATAATTTGAGAACTATTTTACATAAAGAGTAGCAGATACATGGAGCAGACTTACATTTGAATTTAAGCATTCCAAGATAAGTAATGAGCTATCCTGAGGCTAAATTAATATAATCATTTAGGCAGGTAGAATGGGCATACTAGATGGACCTTTTTGGTGTGCCATCAAATTACGTCTCAAAATATGTTTTGTGCTCTTGGTTTACTTAGCTGCCTATATTCCTATTTTGTTAGTGAAGTTTTTCCTAATACAAAATCAGTAATATTCCATAATTATTTATAAACGGGCTAACAGGGCTATCATTATCCTGGGTGAAGGAGCCAAAGAAACACACACATTGAAAAAATCTAAGGGGGATTTGTCCCCCTCGCCCCCCCAGTTTCTACACCCATGATCATTATATAGGGTGCAATTTATTAAATTATGACTTGTTTTACCACTATAATATCTCTTTAAAATGTCTGAAAATCAAAATAGTCACAAAATTAGAACAAAATACAGAAAAGTTTAATTAACTTCCAGTTCTACTTTTATGCCAAATAATACTCTACATATTTGAAGCTTATGATCGGGGCTCTTGCTGCAACCAAGAAAGAATTATGTTGAAAGTCATTGTCAGTTTTGTAAAGCATATTTCTCCCCTCAATGTCAAAAGTACTAGAAAAATTATAATACATATGAAAGTTGATTTTGTTAAAAAAATACTCAGTGGCATAAGAAATATATTCTTTGGATACATTCATCAGACCATATACAATGCTTTTGGTGAGGATAGATACCAAGGGCTATTGACTTTAAATGCTCCATAAAACTGATGTGAATATTGTGCTTATGAAGCTCCTTTTCATGTCTGCCTTTCCCGATAATGCTTACATTAACCTTGTGGAGCTTTTGAATAAAATATCATTAGTCATGGTTTTACTGTCCTAATACTCATTTCCAAATTTAATAAAAAAAAGCTGCTATAATAAACATAACTTTTCGGAATGTAAGCAGCCACAGAATGTGCATTTCCATAGTTACAATATCACACTCCGCACGGTGTTAAACTAGAACTACCATAACTAAGATTATATATATATATATTTATATATTTTTTTTCTTAAAGGATCATTGTAATTCAAGATCAACTGCACATTTGTAAAGTATGTAACTAACAACATTAGCAGCTTTGGAAGCCATGACAATAAAAATAGGAAAAGCAGAAAAAAAGATATTGTTCATGTATTGAAGACTACATCTTGTCTTTGTTTCAACAGCATGAGAGGAATGGGAGGGGCGGGGAGGAGGGAATATGGAGAGGTGAAGAGGATTTGTGAGATAATTATCTCATTGAGTTTCACACCAAACCCCTTCACATCACATGCCCAGGAGCAGGCAGCTTGCATCCATAACTGCAAGCCCTGCTCTCCAGAAAAATAAATGCCCCTCTCACATGTAAAGCCTTGTAGTATCAGGGATGCCTCCATGGACAAATAGAGGCATCAATATATATATATATATATATATATATATATATATTTTTTTTTTATTTTTTTTTTTTTTTATTAATATATTTATTTATTATTTTTTTTTCGTCTCTTTTTTAAATTTGTTATTATGTTTGCCTGCCTAAAAGTTTTTAAATACATAAATTAAATATTTTGTCATTGCACCATGATCTTTTATTAGTATTAATGGCCATGTAAGTCCCCTACTTGCAGTATACCCTTTTAGGTAACATTCAAAATAAATAAATACAGGTTATTATATTCAATTTTACTATAATGGAGGAAGTCATTATTTTTATTTTTTTGTTATATGGATTAGTCACCTGAGAGTGACTTTGTATGGATCTATAATTGTGCATTTCTATTGAGAGGCTGCCTATTGTGAAATTTCACAATAAGATTAAATGCCTGTGCAACTCACAGTAGAATCAACATCCCACTTAGCCTCCCGGCCAACAAGAAGTGCTATAGTGGTCCAATATGGAAACTACTGCTACAGCCTGTTAGGATTTTCTCTGAATATGCTTTTATGCTCATGGCTTACACAGCTACTAATGCTTTTAGTTTGGTACGGTACATATTTCATATGCATGATACAGTCAGCTTGTAAAGATCTTTTTTGCATTTTCTAGTTGAATGAAAACATTTGGCCCATTTTAGAATTAATTCAGGATTCTAAATATATTTGTCTTTGATTACGTTGCCTTTCGGAGCCATATTTACTCTTAGAAGTACTGATATGTGATCAGTCCACCAGCCCAATATGCCTATCCTGCCTGTATGATTCATGTCACACATTTTAAAACCAAAGGAAACTATTCTGAGCTTATAAAGAAATAAAATTATCAAAGCAAATCACAGTCATTGCCAGTAGTTTGTCACGACACAAAAAGTGACACAGAAATTGTCTCAAGTCTGGTATTCATGCCACTGAACTACATAGAAAAACAAACTTTTGCAATGTTATTAAAAAAAGTATGTCATATTATAAATCAGAACGAATATGACCACGAACCACAAATATATTTATTACTGATAAGTGTTATCACTCTCTGAGGGTCACATGGCCAGCATATTCTCATAGTAGTGTATGCAATTTCACAAAAAATAGTGAATATAGTCAATTGCCTTAATCACTATGAGCATGTGCTACCATAATAGATAACTTGCAGGCAGGGGAATGTCAATGACGCTGACTAATGGGTATAATATAGCAAGTTAATTCTTAAACCAATTAAAATAACATTCAAATACAAAAGTATTAAACCCTTTTTTTATATTAACCATTTATTACGGGAAAAAAATAGATCCTGATATATAAGAGCAACTATCATACAGACACTACCATTTTACTCATGGGCAAATTAATTGTGGCTTATTATGTGGAATCCTAATTATAAAGTGGGGCACAATGTGGCTCCAGATTTGGAGCCGTGCAGCTGCCAGTAGGGGTTTGCTTCTATAGTAATATCATACACATTAGATTCATGCTCAACGAACTGAACAGAAACGTTATTATTTTCATCCAATTGTACAAGAACATGCTCTCCTATCAAACTCCCGGGTAAAATGAAGTTTGTATGATTAAATGATAATAAAATGCAATAAAGTCCATTATAAATGATTGGACCAAGGCTTCATTGAATGAAGCATATTAATCTAATAAATAAGTGAGTACACTAAAAAAGTCAGTTTCTTCTTATGAGATCACAGATTCTTCTTACTTTTTCCTTACAGCTAGGAGCATGGTGATGATTATATTGCAACCTGTATACTAACATTTCCACCACTATTTATTAACTAGTCACTTGCCCGTCACAAATGACGGGATAATATTTTATTTTTCTGTCCCCCCCTCTCCCTACCCGGTGTCTCTTCCCCCTCCTCTCCTTTGTCTCTTCCCTCCCTCTCCCTCCCCTGTGTCTCTTCCCCCTCCCTCCCCTGTGTCTCTTCCACCCTCCATCCCCTGTGTCTCCTTTCCCCTCTCCCTCCCCTGTGTCTCCTACTCCCCCCCTCCCGTGTCTCCTTCCCCCATCTCCCTCCCCTGTGTCTCCTTCCCCTCCTCTCCCTCCCCTGTGTCTCCCCCCCATGTCTCCTCCCTCCAATTTCGCTGCGCATTACGCATGCACGGAATTCATCGCACAATGTAAATGTGCAAAGCACAGTGAGTATTGCGAGTTTCTGTGTAAGGCTCGCCACTTGCGGCGTTAATAGCGAGCGTTACACACAAACTGTCAATTACGACAACTATATATGTGATCATTAAAACTGCAAATAACCCATGATATCTTAAACGTTAATAAGTGCCCCAACACTCAAGTTTTACACAGCAATATATCAATAAAGGTGGGATTATTTTTTACATTTCCTTTGATCATTGTTTTATACTGAGGGTTAATCGCTGTTATTTAGTGGCTCAGTTGTGTCTGACTTTCGGTGACCCTATGGACCGTAGCACAAAAGTTACATATATCGTTTTGTCTTTGGTTGTGATAATGCATAAGGATTTCTTGGCAAAGATACTGGAGTGGGTTGCCAGTTCCTTCTTCAGCAAACCACAATTTGTCTGACAACCTGCCCACTTCTTCTAACCACAATGGGTGACGTTTTGTCAGTTGTAAACTTCTAGGCATGAAAGATTAATCGAACAAAGTCTTATTATGACCTTGGAAGTATTTATATTACATAAGCATATCATCTTGTAGGAGCCTTTACTTATATATTTTTAAAGAAAATCTGATTTAATCCATCCATTCTCTTTATTACAGTTTGCCAATTGAATTATTGCCAAGCTTCATTCTTATACATTCAATAATTTTATATTCATGAATATACATTTTCATTTTTATTTAATTTATAGCTGTGTAATATTAAAAAAAACAACCTTTTGAATGCAATAGAATGAAGCTTGGCTGGAATATTTCCTGTATTTCGTAAATAGAGTTCATGTTTAGATTAAGACTGACAAATATAGCCAGAGCAACAGAAGGCTGACGACCACCAATGCGGGTAATTCCTAAGACCTAGTAAGGTAACCAGCCAAAAACTATGCTCTGATCTGGTTTATAAATTTAATCATTGCTTCTTCTGCTATAGTAAAGGGTGTAGGTGAGACTGACTTTCAACAAGTGAATAGCTCAGTTTTGGAGTACATTTACTTTTTTTTTTTTATTTCCTTTGCTTAAATTCCCAATGGCCCCTCAATATATTATAATATAATATATATGTCTATATGCCAACTTATTATGTGTGTGTATATATATATCACATATATAGTTGTGAGCAGGCGAGCCAGCCAGAGCTGTTGCTCACACTTGCCGGCTTGCGGGCGAGGGCCTCAGTTGCTGACAGGGAGCGCCGAACAACACGACACACCAACTGCGACCCTCGCAAACTTTACCTCGCAACGCAAACAACATACGAGACACGTTACCACACATTACGACCTCGCAACAATCGGACGCAACTCGCGAACATTACAAAATTCAAAACACAATAAATACACACAGCACATACATAAAAAGCTTACCTACAGCAAGAGGGAGCATCCAAGACCTCAAAAAAACAACTTACACCTTCACTTAACTAAACACTAAAAAATTTGCTAAGCAAGAGAAAAAATGGCCGCAAACAACCTACGGATATTTCGTTAAGACGCATACCACACATTACCCACCATTTTACGATAATGCGGAAGTACACAACTACGCTAACGGTTTCGTCTCGTGCACGCACACTATTACACTGCACACATTCAGCACGCTTACACAGCAGCTCCACACCACTAATGCTGCAGCAACATCAAAACAGATTGTCAGCTCTTCAACACAATGCTTCAAAATAGGTAAAGTATATTCATTTAATAATGTATTATATATTTCAGTAGTACACACCAAACAGCATTAGGTACCTTACAATTTCATTGCCGTCATTTTTTGAAGGGCAATTCTCTAGTATAATATAAAATATGGGTCAATGCTTTCATGGGAAAGACATACTGCCCTCTAGTACAAAATCTGTTAATGCACTCAAGGGTGTATATATTGATGAAGATGATATTTCCACTTGTTAACTTCATTTAGGACAATATACTTAGGCTACAAAGGTCTGCCCATCAAGAAAGATCATTGTAAATGTTTATGGGACTAAGTGCATAAGAAGAATTGATTACCTCCTTTCCCTTTGTATCAACTTTCTTTAAGGCCAGTTGACTTATGGTTTAATAACACTGGGAAAGGATTGCCTAGGTTGTGTGTGTTTTTGCTGCTCCATGAGGAACACTGTCGTAAATAAATGTTTTTTATAACACCAGCTTCTCAGTAAATTGTGTCTGAAACTTCCAATTCTTCTGCTTCTCTCTTTTTTTTATTCTATTGTAAACAAGATGCACTACATAGATAATTGTTAACGGGAAAGACATTATTCATTTATATGACTTGGAGCCTCGACTTGTGAGCATAAGACAGAAATATTCTTGGTAGGACCACATCAAGTATGAAGCAGGATCAGGTGGCTGGTCTGGCATATGGAGAATTACAGGTACATCATTCAGAAGAAGTTAGAAATCTTGGTGTGGAACTTGATTGTGGATTATCGCTTAAACATCAAGTGTCAGGCACAATCCAGATCTCTATTCCCCCTTAAAAAAATAACATGGTTTATGCACTTGATTCCGTCAGATCTGTCTACACAGGTCCATGCTTTGTGACTACACTATTCTTGGGACTTCCAGGTAAACAATGACACCCTATGGAGATGATGCAGAATGCTATGGCAAGGCTGCTGACAAACAAGACCCACTCCTGTCACATAATGCCCATTCTTCATTATCTGCACTGATTGCCTGTCAAATGTCAAATTTATTTCATGGTTGCCTTGCTGACTTTCAGAGCTCTAAACATTCAGGGCCACAGCTACCTGAAAGAACTTTTGGTTCCCATAATCTTACCCATACTCCTTGATTAGCATGTGCATCACTGCTAAGTGTACCTAGAGTCTCCTTAGCATTATTTGACCCTAGAACGATTTTGCAGCTTCAATTCTGTGAAACTCCCAAATTATGTTAAGTGCTAGAATCCACATCACTGGATATCTTCAAAAATAATCTTAAGACTTAATTATTATTATTATCTTTTATTTGTATGGTACCAACATATTCCGTAGCGCAATACAGCGGATAAGAACAGGGGAAATACAAGTTTAACAAATCTTGAAGGGCCCTGTTTTGAGCTTAGAATCTTAGCAGAAAGTGCTTTATCCCAAAGCACCCTACAGGACTGGAAACTCGCTACTTACAATTTAAAGGGAATTAAAGGGCAGAGAACTGGGGAAGAGTAACAAATAAGAAATAGCAATGGTCAGGAAGCAAGTGAAAGATAGAAATAATTTTATAATTTTTTAGAGGGAGAGGGGAGGAATCTGAGGTGAAAGTCTAGTATGCTGGCTGACCCCTAGTGTTCAGATGATATATCTGCAAGTAGGAAGTCAGGTGTTTTCCATGGCTCTATAAATTGAATCTGGATTGTGGTGGGTAAGGGGGAGGGAGGGCAGTATTCTGGTGTGCATGCAGCACTGAGACTTAATCTATTTAAGTCTTTTGGTAACACAACAACTGGGGCATAATTGTAAAGTGCTTTCAGTCCAACTAGAATAAAAGTGCTATATTAGTTATTATCTTACTATATGGTGGTTGATGAGTTGAGCATATAAAGATTGAGAGCTGTTGGAGATGGAGGCCCATGATTTAATGGGCCCATTGTATTCCACTGGTGTTTCTCAATACCGATGATTTAGTCAAACTGCCAGCCAATTTATGCTATTTTATATATTTTAATTATATTACAATGGATAATGGTTACCTCCATTAGCCAGTGTAAGGCCATAGAGTATAGTATGAGTATATAAGTATTGTAAATATGTCTGAAACATTCTGTTGTGTTGTAGAGATACATGCACATACACACTTCTATATATATATGTGTGAGGATATAATAATCACATGACGAGGATGCAGCATGGGGTATGGTGGAAGGGCTATCTGGAGTTTGTACCTATATGCAGCATATAGGTAATTGGGCCCTACGAGTAATGCACTAGCCCAAAGTGAATAGCAGCATTCATTCTGGTACCCAGAGTGACAGTGTGATTGTGCATCATTTGATTTACTGGAGATGGCATATATGCCAGCTACACATAGATTCATACACCTGCTCAAGACAGCGGAGGTAGAGAGAAAGTGGTCTCAAAAAGAGGGAATAATATGATATGGGTTAATACATACTCGCCATATTTTGTACTTTCCTTTCTGGGTTAAATAAACGTTCTTCTCCCTTTTCTACCCAAGTCACATGAATTGCAATCACTGTGAGATATTCTAATTCGGAAAACTCAGAGAGTACATTTAAACTAATCTGTAAATAAAAACACTACTTACATGAACCTCCTTTGAAACTAAAGGAAAATGATTGCAGCAAAATATTTATATGTACATTTAATTAAAAGACATACATAAAAAAAAATGTTTTTAACACAAATACCAGAAATTGGAAAAAATAATGTATCTTTGAAGTCAGATACACAAATACTTCACAAAGTTACAAATTCCTGCAAAAAAAAGGCAACATTTCTGTAAGGAATAAAACAAGAAAACAAAAACTGTACAACAAAGTGGCAGCTGTTGCAGACAAAATATATTACTAGATTACTTTTTTCTTACACAAAGTCTCACAAGAGATTGTATCCAAACGATATGCTCACCCACTGCTAATGCAGTTTTTCATACTATAAATGATTTCAATTTAGATAATGGTTTATTAGGTTTTTGTAAATGGGGAAAGCTTCATTTTTAATCTCCGCTTCGACTATTCTGGGGAAAACACAGTTCAGTCGAGGTTGCAGGCTGGTATCAGTCAAGCATGCAGTGCACAGGATGACCCATTCATGTGTTTGTGAGCAAGTTCTATAGACAATTTAATTCACCAAAATACAAAGTTCATTCCTGAGTATTTGAAATTTAATTTGCACGTTAAACGTGTGATGAGAGAGAAAAAAGTTGCATTAGATTTGGAGTGCTGCTGGTTAGCCAGAAGGATTCCTTCTTACACCAATTGGCTAGACCTGTCAGCAGATCCTAATATCCTGAGGATCTGGGAGAATACAGGCCCATAGTAAGAAGGCTTAGTAGGAGTACAGTCTCTATCACGCTTCTATACTGAACAGCTAATATATTTTCTGTACAGTGAAACACAATTCCTGTACTCAAGATAATACAGCCAAGGCCCAGTGTAGCTCCATTTGACACCAGCTGTTGGAACGTTATCGCCACCATCATCAGAAATCTTGGGGTCCACCACAAGTATATCAGCTAGGGTTCCTGACCCTCTTATACCCATGTCCACATGCACATTTTCCACATCCAATGTAATTCTTATTTTCCATAACAACATATTTATGTATATGAAGCTGTGAGCTATAAGTAGGGTCACCCAATATGGACAGGTCATAGCAGAGAAGTCAGAGAAATTGTGGTCCATTGGAGAAGGAACTGGCAACCCGCTCCAGTATTTTTGCCATGAAAACCTTAGGATGAGTACAACCAGAATTACATGGCATGCTGCAGTCCATAGGGTCACAGAGAGTCAGACACAACTGAACGACACAACAACATATATATATATATATATATATATATATATATATATATATTGTGACAAGGCACTATGAACCTCATGTAATTTGAAACCTGCCTCTCGTATTATATAGACTGTATGTCTGCGGGCCTGCTGTGGGCTCACAGTCTGCTACAATTCCAGTGCTGTTTATTAGAACAAGTTCTCGCAAGTTATGGGCCACAAGCTCGCAAGTTATGGGCCAAAAGCCGAAACCGTAAACCATGCACTTGTACATAGTATTTCAATTAAGCGAGGCGAAACTACCCATTTAGAAACAGCCAATAGAAAATTAAACCGTCATCATTAGGTCAGTAAAACATGGAGGTTACATGTCAATCAATTAGCGTTTGGACGTCCAATATGTGATTGGACTCGCAAAACATAAAATAATAAAAATGAATGCTGATATTGTTCTACTCCATGTGGGTGGCCTGATATCTATTAACTCACTGATTACCGAGATCGATATAACCCTAAAATGAAATATAAAATACAATGATTTTTGATTGCCGATTTACGAGATTGCGACTTTTGTGCAATTAATTCTAATGTCTTTCATCACTTTCCCCATCATTTACAGTGCAGTATTGTTTTTTTTTATCTGCTTTTACAGTGCTACAGATATGTCTTTAACCCCTTTGCGGGTCCTCTAGTACTTGTAGGATTTTCTTCTACATTTGACGTTTACAGGTGTGAATACTTCAGTTAGGATGCCATCAACTCATGCAGGCTTGTTATCAGCAAGGCATCCTAGGGCCCATCTCACTTATCTCTCCAAGATGTCTGGTTCCAGCTCATTGGACACACTATTGAGGCTCAATTATTTTAAGGTCCTTCTTGTATAGATCTTCTGTGTATTCTTGCCACCTCCTCTTTCTCTAATCTGCTTCTGTTATGTCCCTACCATTTTTGTCTTTTATCATGCCCACTTTGCCATGAATCATTCCCTTGCAATCACCAAATGTCTTGAAGAGATCTCCAATTCTGTTATCTTCTTCATTCTCTCTCTCTCTATATATGTGCACAAACACATACATACACATACTAATTGGTTTATATAGAAAAAAAGGGCTAGTTACATATAGTATGCAATACATTGAAATAAAGGTCTGTGCATTGTACACGTAAGCTATGTTTGTCCATATATGCCAGTATGTTTAAATGTATACAGTCATTTATTTCAGTACACACAATGAGTATGCAAACTACTGGTACCTTTTACAGTATTGCTGTGCTGATCCTTATCTTGGACTGACCCAGGAGTTGCATGACACTATGATGTGCGCCCTTGCTGCTTACACCCAAGCCAGAAATTGCTTTATTGTTGGATATTAAAAGGTCAAAGAACACCCCCACAGGGTTATCTATTTCATATTTTCTCTGACGCAGAAGGAAACAACCCAACCATCCTAGTTGGGTTGAAATTTATCAAAAAATTAACTATATTAGAGATCTAGAAAACCTTTATGAATCTGGCAAAATTATTAATCAACACAAACTTAAATGGTCGGTTTGGGACTCAATCGTAGAACATTGAATGCTAAAACAAATCAAGTTTAGATGAGATTCTTTTGACCCTCATCTGGGTATTAGTATAGGTTATGAATGTGGTGTGAATGAGGCTATATTGTTTCTTTTTTTTTTTTTTTCTCTCTTTGTTATTGTATAATAATTTATTATACTTTTGTTTAAATTATCAGGCTTAGTCTTGTCTGTTATGTTTTGTGTACTTCTGTTATTTGAAAAAATAATAAAAATCTTATTTAAAAAAATAAAAAAAAGGTCAAAGAACACCTGAGATTTAAGGTGACAATGACCACATATTTTTTAAGCAGCAGTTTCCAAAATTGTAATACTAATTTAAAATGGGAGTTATAGGCCCCCTTCCAGCTTTTCATCAAAATATTAGGGGGACACATAAATGAAAGTGTTTTCTTTTTTTAAAGGACACATCACACAAATATTTTGTTTTATATAAGTGTTTTAACTAAATGTAATTAAATTGCAGCTTCTAATCTACAACTTGTCATTGTCTACAGATGTTAAACATGGCAGCATTCATTAGAGTAAACAGCAACAAAAAGTGGGTTTCTTAGACGTAAATGAAATGTACATTTTATATGACATTTACATTGAGGAGGATAACGTTAATTATGTAAACTTAGTTAAAATATTATTATAAAATAAGACAAATGCCTGTAGAGTTCTTTTCAGCTGAAAAGTTATTGGGTTATATGAACTGGAGCACTCTATCTTACTGGGGTGAATCTAGGCTAGCGTATTTTAGAATTTAGACTAAAGCATTAGACTGAAAGAATGATTTTGATTGAAAGCCCAGTATTTTTTATTCACAATACAGAAATCACTTCTTTATATTTTAGTGTATAAAGTATTTTTCTTTCGTCAAAAAGAGCAAGTGTTTGAGTAAATTCCGGATGGTATTTATAATATCAAATGTTCTAAAGGAACTGATGAAAGCCATTCTAATATTCCTGTAGGCTTTTAAAGTTCTCTTCTTGACTGCTATTACTATGCAAATATCTGTTCCCCGGCTTCTTATAAGCGTGGATGGAGTATTGCGAAAAGTATATACCAAATAACAATACCGCTAAAAATACAAAAACTGCTTTTTCGTCGGTATTTTGTACAAATCATATTTCACTCTATCTGCATAAATCAGCTAAGCTACATTTAAATTCCACTGTCAAAAAAGAAATAGCTTGATATTTTACGTAAGTTAGCAAATCCTTGCAAAACATATAAAATTATATTTTATGTCCTGCATTTAGGATGTTTTAAATATCTAAAAAAATAATATGTCATTTATTTTAGCTGAGTTTCATGATAATGTCATTTAACTATTTTTCAGTAGCTTTCAAATAAGTCTTATATTTTAATGATATGTTTTATGCTGGTCTTTGCTATTATATTTAAAATTTAAACTATTTTAGCTAACTGCTTAAACATATTGACACCAATTTATATTTTAGTTCAATGTTTTCTTGCTACAGTGTAGTTAACAAGTTTTTGTGTTTCTTCAAGACCCTTAATATGGTCAAAATTTTAGATTTTAGAAAAATATAATATAGACTGATGTATGATCATTGATTTTGTTTGCAACAGAAAAAATCAGTTTCCCTTGGATCCAATAGGCAAGAAAATAGATACAGTAGGTAGAAATGCCTTAGATGAGTTAATGGCGCTGCAATTGATTTGCTAATCTTCCCACCAGAAGATTATAACAAAAACAAGAATAGCTGAATACCAAGGGCCCTATTAAATTGTTCACATTGTAGTTACTGTAGCCCGTAATGTAGCCCGTAATGTAGTTACTGATATTCAATTGGCCTCCTCTAGCTACCCGCAATATATTTGCGAGCTACAATCAAAATCATAACTCCGACACATCTAAGCCTTTGATCTTTCAAGCCCGCAAATGTTACAATTGCTAAAATCACAAATCGCGGTTTAATTGCAACAATTCCACAAGCCCAACCCGTAAAACTTCTAAGAGTACTAGAGAGGACTCACATGGGGCTTAAACACCTGTTGTTAACACTATAAAAGCCAATAAAAACACAATACTGGACTTTAAAAGATGGGGAAAGCAATGATAGACATTAGAATTAAGTGCACAACAGTCTCAAGCTCGCAAATTTGCAATCAAAAATCCTTTTTTGATGTGTAATTTCCTTGTTATATCGATCCCAACAATTAATGGGTTAATGCATATCATTGAACTCGCATGGACCAGAACAGTAGATTTATTGATTTTTTCAGATTGCAACATATCTGGATTGCGAGCGCGATCGCAAATTGGACTTCTAAACACTAATTGATTGTGGTTTAACCTCCATGTTTTACTGACGTCATGATGACAGTCTCATTTACTATTGGCTGTGTCTAAATCGGTAGTTGTGGACTTGCTTAATTGATCATGATCATGCCCTGAAATGCTACTTACAGGTTCATGGCTTATGGTTTTGGCTTTCGGCCATGTAGTTGCGGGCTTGTTCAATTTAATCGCTCTGTAACTGCTGCAAATTGAAATTTAATAGGGGCACAAGTATAAAAAAATCACAAATCTAAAAATAAATAGAAAATGTTTCCACTTCAAATGAATAAGGGTGTATGTTATTTAGTTGAAAGAGATGAATATTTTTAACCAAATGGTTTTTCCAAAACAAATAGTATGGCCGTCATTAGCTTATACACATTAGGCCACATTGTATACTATGGAGTATTAAATCCCTCAAAAAACAAAACAGTTTTCATATAGACACACTAGATGGACCTATTATCCTATTTATGGTCTTGATAAGTACAGCTTAGACGACAGAGAGAGTGGTGGTATGGTAAAAGCTTTCAGATATACTGTATCTAATATTTATTCAAAGCTTGAGTGGAAAACGTTTTCCAGAAAAAAAAAGAGGAATGCAAAAAATCATAATTTAAAGCTGTATTAATTTACAGAAAGAGTTGTAGATCAATGTTTGCTTAATAATCAAGAAAGCAAGAGAGTTTCAGAAAAACATTTATATCTGCTTCATAGACTATTCTAAAGTCTTTGACTGTGTGGATGACAACAAAATGGGGAACGTTTTTAAAGAGATGGGAGTACCAGATCATCTCATCCGCCTCCTGAAGAATCTGTATGTGGGTCAAGAACCGAACATTGGACAACCGAATGGTTCAAGATCAGGAAAGGTGTGGGACAAGGTTGTATATTGTCGCTTTATTTATTCAACTCCGAGTACATCAAGCGTAGGGCTAGACTGGATGAATCCATAGCCAGAATCAATATTACTGGAAGAAATATCAACAACCTCGCATACTCTGATGATACTACTTTGATGGCTGAAAGTGAGGAGGAACTAAAGGATCTATTGATGAGGGTAAAAGAAGAGTGTGAAAAAGCTGGCCTGCTGCTCAACATTAAAAAGACAATGATCATGGCAAACAGCAATCTAATTTCCTGGCAAATAGATGGGAAAGAAGTGGAGGCAGTGACAGATTTTAATTTTCCTTGATCCAAGATCTCTTCAAATGGTGACTGTAGCCATGCAATTAAAATATGTTTCTGGGGAGGAAAGCTATGGCAAGGTTGGACAACTATGGTAGAACTATGGTATTCTCAGTAGTAACACACAGATGTGAGAGCTGGACCATAAAGAAGTCTGAGAACTGTATTATTATTATTATTATCTTTATTTATATCGCGCCAACATATTCCGTAGCGCTGTACAGGGGTTGAGTACATAGCAGAAAACAAATTAAACACCTTGTAAAGAATGGAGGGCCCTGTTTTCGAGCATAATTGTAACTGTAGAATTTACGCCTTTAAATTGTGGTGTTGGCAAAAACTACTTAGAATCCCCTTGACTGCAGGAAGATCCAATACATCAGTACTTCAGGAAATCAAGACAAACTGTTCACTAGAAGGTATGATCATGAGGCTGAAACTCAAATATTTTGTCCATATCATGAGAATACAGGATTCCCTTGAGAAGACTCTGATGCTGGGAAAGATTGATTGCACAAAAAGAAGGGGATGATAGAGGCGGAGATGGATAGATGAGGTCACTGAAGCAATGAACATAAACATGATGGAGCTCAGAGGGGTAGTGACTGAGAGATGTACCTGGCATGCTGCGGTCCATAGGGTAATGGAGAGGGTCATTCGTGACTAAATGACTAAACAACAACAACAGTAGATCATTGGAAGCAGTATGGTCAAATACATTGAAAGAGAAATGGAACGTAACATGTATTTAAATGAGCATGTTTTAAACATTACAAAAGTTCATTGCATGACAAATATTAAGTAAAATCTGTTTAAACTTCATTGAATCTAAAAGGAAATGAAGACAGCACACTTTAGATCTCATTGGCTGGCAAAGGACAAGCCCCCAAGAGCAGTTAAGCTTATGAATATGAATATGTGCTCTGTGACACATTATCAAATACCAGCTATCTGTTTAGGCACAATTTGGATAAGTATTACCTTATCCTGAGGCTAAATTAATCCAATTATTTAGGTAGATAGAATGGGCAGATTAGATGGGCCTGGTTGGTTATCTGCTCATAAACTATGGTTCTTATTTTCAGAAAATCTATGTTTTTGATGATCAAAAATTAGACAGAATTGACAAAGTCAAAGGTACCAAATACACATTTTTATTTGGTTTTATGATGGAGGTAACTTGTCTATAACATTAATCTATACATTGAACTATTGCTTTAATCTATGTCAATGATATTGTTGTTGTCTACTCACCCCTGAGACCAATAAGCTCTTGCATTCAGGGCATATTCCAGCTCAAATCGAGTACGTAGTGCTGCAACATGGCTACGTCCAGGACTCCCACGGCCTGTGAGGCAGTCAGAAGAGGCCGATGGAGAGAGAGACCCACTACTGTTACTGGAGGCTGGAGACATCAACTGCAAAGCAATGAGAACAGCGGAAGTCAAAAGTACTATATACTGAGTTATAGATTAATGGACTACTGAAGGGTCATATTTGTAACTACTGTATTCAGTGTTGCTTTAATGGCAGCTGGCATTTCGTTTTATTCCTAACAGAATTAGAAGCTTTTGATAATTGGGAGTAATCATGGATTCAGATAACATTTCTATTCAGTTCTATTGAAAGATACTGTAAATTGCCACTAGACAGTAAAATTGAATAGAAGATCAGGCCCCAGTAGAATCTCCCCCAGGTTATGTGGCTAGAGGAGGTGAAGTGGGGCAGCACCCTCACCTACCATACCTTTGGCTGCCCAGATAATGCTATACCCGGTTCTCACGAGATCATGCGAGATAACCTTGCGTGATGTTGTGAGACCCGGCTTTCAGAGTAATCCAGGGCAGCCAAAGGAATAAGGGGTGAGGGAAGCTGTAGAGGACTGCTGTGGAGGAAGAGGGAGATTACTAGACACCAGGGATAAGGTACCTGCCTCCATCACAATGGGGAAGTAGGTGTTGTTTTAAAAATATACATGTATTGGTATATATACAGTATATATATATATATATATTAGCTACTTGCCCGTCAACTTGTAAGGCTGGCAATGCTGTTTGCCACACAATGTGAGGCTTTTGCTTCTCTGAGCACCTTCGGCGCTCATCGTGAGCCTCTCCCCCCATGTACTTCAACTTTCCTGATGTGCACTGATCACCTTCGGCACTCACTGCAAGTCCCACGCTGAGCGCCTTCGGCACTCATTGCAAGCCTCTCCCCACCGTGTAGTTTAGGGGCCTCACGATGACTGTTACTACCTTGGGTTAAGAGTTAGTGCCTTGGGTTGTTTTACTGCCTTGCGTTAAATGTTACTCGCTTGGATTAAGTGTTACTGGCTTGCGTTAAAAGTGTTACGTCTTTGAGCTCGTTTTGACGTCCTTCATCCTCGTTTTACGTCCTTCGGCCTTGTTTTTGTCGTGTTTTTGTTTTTTCGGCCACCATTTTTTTTTTCTTGCTTCGGCTATTTCCGTTCGTGAAAAATCGCTAAATATGCCTCCAATTAACTGGCAATTAACTGTAAGTTAATTTGAGACATATTTTTTGTTTTCAGCAGGTAAATAGGTGGTTTCCGTGGTTTGGCCGTTAAAGTCGTAATTTTCCGAGACCCACAGTCCATCTACGTGCTTCGGGTCTTAAGTCCTACTGGCCTCGTGATGGTGCTCATCACGAGCTCTGCAATGAGTGCCTTCGGCGCTCATTGCAGCCTAAGTACCGTGTGCCTCAACTGCTCATTGCAGCCTAAGTCCTGCTTGGTACAGGCGTCAACGACTCGCCTTGCGTTGCGAGGCTTGCAAAGCTTGACCTACTGCCCCTATATATCCACAACTATTATAGGTAATATATAAATACATATATATAAATACATATGTGTGTCACCCTATCCTTAGTGAGCAGGACAAATGTGCGTGAACAAAAGCGTGCCGCCAACTGAGCTCTGCTTTTAAAAGCTCATCAAATGCGCGCCGTTAAATGTGTGCTATGTTCGAATTTGCCCTAATCCTAACCCCCCTAACTCTAACCCCTAAGGCTAAGCCTAATCCCAAGCCTAACCCTAACACCCCTAACCATAAACCTAACCCCCTATCCCTAAGCCTAACCCTAACCCCCTAACCCTAACACCCCTAACCCCCCTAACCCTAACTCCCCTAACCCTAAGCCTAACCCCCTAACTCTAACACTCCTAACCCCCCTAACCCTAACCCCTTAACCCTAAGGCTAACTCTAACACCCCTAACCCTAACCCTAACACCTTGCCTGAGTCCATTTGTTGGGTGTGCAGTTGCCCCCCTAACTCTAACCATAATCCCAAGCCTAACCCTAACACGCCTAACCATAAACCTAACCCCCTAACCCTAAGCCTAAGCCTAACCCTAACCTTAATACCCCTAATCCTAACCCTAACCCCCTAACCCTAAGGCTAACCTTAACACCCCTAATCCTAACCCTAACCCCCCTAACCCTAACACCTTGCCTGAGTCCATTTGTTGGGCGTGCAGATGCAGGTCCGTGGATTTGTCGGTGGATCTACATCTTTTTAAAACTCTGTCCCCCCACATATTTTTTTTGTTTGTAATTTATCTGAGATGATGCAACACATTGAAGAGCTGGGGATATTTTTGTCGTCTAACATTCAGTTGCTAAAACATAAAACAGATGAATTTTCCAAGGCAGAGATAAAGAATCAGAAATCTTATACGAAAAAAAAAAAAAAAAAAAAGGGAAAAATGTATAAGATATGTCTCTGGTGACCTAATTTGACTGTGATCCAGGGATGAGCTCCTTAATTTAACATTTGCTTCATTGTTGCCAAAGTTCATGATAAAAAGGGTAATTCATTTTTATAGCTCAGTATCATTCACCTGTTCAGACCAGGGAACAGTGAGCTAGGAGAATTATGAATGATACTGTCTTGCAATAATGTATCTTAATATATCTGTCTATCACCTGAACTGTTCTGGAAGGAAGATTTCTTCCTTGCACATAGACAGCCATGCCTGTATATTAAATCTTTTGGGTTTCTATGTTGCCACCTTTAACTATCAAATAATAAAAGTTAATAAAAATGATATATAAAACAATGTTTAGTTGCTCAGTCGTGTCTAACTCTCTGTGACCATATGGACTGTATTGTGTCTGGTTGTGCTAATCCATAAGGTTTTCTTGGTAAAGCTACTAGAGTGGGTGCTGGTACCTTCTCCAATGGGCTGCGATTTGTCTGACCTATCTTCTATGATCTGCCCACCATGGGTGACCGTACACGGTATAGCTCACAGCTTCATTGAGGTACACAAGCGCCTTCATTATGATAAAGTAGCGATCCAGAAGGAGATAAACATAATAGACAATATTACATTATTTTTTAAATATTAGTGTATTAGTCTCCAGTTGAGCTGTTTGTGTCCACCCTGATGAAGTCATTGGTGGGGGTGTGGGGAGGGTGTTGGCTCAGAGTAGTACAATCAGCATTTCAGACCAATCTGATAAGATAAGAAGCCAAATAACGATTCATAGGCTAGACCAGGGGAAGCAAGTTCGGTCTTGGACAGCCACATACAGACCAGGATTTGAGGATATCCCTACAGTAAGATTATCGCTTCTTCAGTCATCCTGATTCTCACGTGTGCACAGAAAAGAAATCCTCAAATCCAGGCCTGTGAGTGGCTTTCCAGGACCGAACTTGCCTTCTCGTGGGCTAGCCAAGTGGTTCTTAAACCTCCCCTTAAGACCCACCAGACAAGCCATGATTTTGATTTAAAACTGTTTGAATACAGATGGGTCTGTTAGAAAACGAATTGCTCCTTTTGCATTCACACAGTGTTAAACCAAAATCATGGCCTGTCTGGTGGGGCTTGAGAAGAGGACAACTGGGCTAGATAAATATTCACAGCCTACAGCAAGAGAAACAGAAAGTCTCAAGCCAGTAAAGAGTATTGTGTTAATACAACTTTGTTCCTGACAATTTAGCACTGCCTGCAATGCAGAGCCCTCTCCTCTCCTAGTTTTTACAGTGGAGCAGCAATGAATCAGGCCTTTAAGCTTAAAGGGATATGGAAAATTCTCCTTTTTAGTATTAATATAAACTTCCTAAGTGTTTATTTACATATCTAACAAGTGCTTAAAAGCTATGTTTTGCTCCCTGAACCTTCCAAATAGTCCATGCAAGGGTACACCCCCTGTAGATCATGCACAGTGTCTCTGTAGTACCAGATGTACTAGCCAATCACAGAAGCATTTCAAAACATACTGCTGAGAAACATTGTCTAAATGGCTAGTACATATATCTAGAGCAGCTGGGGTGGACCTTTGCAGGGACTGTTTGGAAGGTTTTAGTTAATTAAAATAGAGCTTTTTAGCATTTCTTTTAATAAAATGATCTTTCGATATGCCAACAAACACATAGGTAGTTTATTTGAATATTAAAAAGGAGAGTCTTCCCTGTCCATTTTATCTTAAAGACCAGATTCAATTGCTGCTCCATTGTAAAAGCCAATGGGAGGAGAGGTCTCTGAATTGCAGGCAGTGCTAAATTGTCAGGAACAAAGCTGTATCAAAGCAATCGTCTTCACTAGCTTAAGACTTTCTCTGTTACTCTTGCTGCAGGCTGTGAATAATTGTCTAGCCCAGTGGTAGTTTATTTTGATATCAAAAGCAGGGCAACATCCATACCCCTTTAATACTGCATTGTATTTCATTATATGTGAGTGCAAACACCATGGCATCATAGATTTACACAGACTTCCCACACTGGATGCCAATGTGCCCGGGGCGGGTGATCATATCAGAGATTTGTCTGCTAGTCTCTTAAAGAGTGAATTTTCTGTGACCACAAGGAAACCTAATTTCTATCTTATCATCATAGCTAATATCAAAAAACTGTAAAATATTGAACCTATTATTTCCACTGAAAATATTCGAGTAAGATAGTCAGAAACTCTAATCTTTCCCGCCATGCAAGAAACAAATAAAGGAACCAATATATCAAAGCGCTGGAAAAAAAGCTTTTAAATGCATATCTAAGTTTCCTGGATTATGAATGCAGCTGTTAGAGGAAAATCAGTAGTGTATGCAAACATTTTGTTGCATGAAAAAATACCAAAACAAATATACCTTGAAATTTGCAAAATGTCTTGTAATTTCGGACAGTTTAAACACCCCATTGAAACCCAGGCTAATTTAGCATTAAATGTATAATTTGTTTTGGCCAATCAGGAGGAGGCTCAAGCAGCTGATGCGCTTGAATTTTCTCTGGGGTTCCTGTTTGTGCTGCAAAGCAGCCTGAGATATGTAGTGTGTCTGTGCTGACCTGTGGTGAAGGATGCGGCAGCACAGACAGAGTGCAGACACTGAACCTGGAAGCACATCCCAGCAGTGACTTCAGGGCTGACATCTCTTCTCTCCTATTGGCTGAGGAAGGTATGTAATGAGTTAGAAATTGCTCCCATAATGAGGAATGCTGATTGGGTGGGGATCAGGGGTTTGTGTAGACACTCCATGAGGGTGTTAACATAGTCATTAGAGCGATTTTTAGATATTAATACAAATAAAACATTTTATGAAATGTGCTGCATACATGAGTTCTCTTTATGCTCCCCCTATATAATCCAGATCAAAATAATTCCTCTCCATGACAGTAAAGCAAGAACCCCTGGTATAATTGTATCCAATCACATATTATCATGGAGAGAAAATCTGGAATATAATGTGATTTTCTGTAAAGCCAAAATTTTTTGGTGCAATATCTTCAGAAATGTTACCATCAATGCTATCGACCACAGGCACTAATTGCGAGCACTGTCGGACTTGCGGGGCACGCAAAAATTACGAATTTAACAGCCAAATCACAAAACTCGAAAGACCAACAAAATAAAAACAAATATGCCTCAAATTACCTTACACACTCACACACAGCACAGGGGGAGAGCCAGGGAGCCTGGGAGTGAGGGTGCAAGTAAATTTGAGGCATATTTGGTGTTTTTACAATATCTATAATCGTCTGTGCAAGCAAAAAAGCCGAAAAAACGTAACTGGATAAAAACGCGGCTGGAGCCAGTAACACTTAACCCAAAGCAGTAACACTCTTTGCAAGGACCCTAAACTACAAGCGGCGGGGGGGGGGGGGGGGGGGGGGGGCTTAAAATGTTATTACCATCATTTTTTGACGGGCAAGTCGATAGTAATATAATAAAAGCCAATGACTTTGTTCAAGATCTTTCTGGAGCTGTCTGGTAGGAGTTAGACTCAAAAACCTAAAAAGTGCTTAGGTCCATAAACCATTTTTTGTTCAGCCATTCAGTTGTGTCTGATTCTCTGTGACCCTTTGAACCCAGGCACATTTGTCAACCAATTCCCCTCTGAGCCCTCTTAAGCTCAAGTTCATTATTTAAATGACCTTATTTATCCATCGCTGCCTCTGTCATCCCCTTCTTCTTGTGCCTTCAATCTTTCCCATCAGTCTTCTCTAGAGAATCGTGTCTTCTCATGATATGGCCAAAATTTTGAGCTTCAGCCTCATGATCATACCTTCTAGTTAACAGTTTGTCTTGAGTTCCTGAAGTACTAATTTATTGGATCTTCTTGCAGTCCGAGTGACTCTAAGCAGTTTTCTCCAACACCACAACTCAAAGGCATCATTTCTACGGTGCTCAGACTTCTTTATGGTCCGACTCTCACTGGGAATTTTGTTTGTTTTGCATCACACAGTTGTGTCTGACTCTCAGTGACCTTGCGGACCGCAACACACCATGCTGATCCACTTGGAACTCATGGCAGAGATACTGGAGTGGGTTGCCAGTCCCTTCTCCATTAGAACACAGCATACATGGTATTCCTAGGTGGTCTCCCATCTACTGGGAAGCTGCCAAAAGACGCCAATTAAATAGCAAATTAGCTTGCAACCTCACTTACCGGCTCACTCTGCGTTTAAAGCCATAACTTTTTTTTCAAGCACGCAAGGCTTTGCGCAATAGCAATTTAAGATAGATTTAAGATTAAGATTTAAGAGAGACAGAGGAGAGGGGGCCAAAGAGACAGGGGAAGAGGGGGGGGGGAATTCAAGGGAGGGAGATTCTGGGAAGAGACAAAGGGGAGGGTGAGGGGGAAAGAGACACAGGGGAGGAAGATAAGGGGGAGAAAAAACAGGGAATGGAGAAGGGGGCAAAGAGACAAGGGAGGGGGGGGTAGATACAAGGGAGGGAGATTCTGGGAAGAGACAAAGAGGAGGGTGAGGGGGAAAGAGACACAGGGGAGGAAGATAAGGGGGAGAAAAAAAACAGTGCATGGAGAAGGGGGCAAAGAGACACAGGAGGGAGAGGGGGGAGAAACACTGGGAGGGAGAGGGGGAAGAGACACTGGGAGGGAGAGGGGGAAGAGACACAGGAGGGAGAGGGGGGAGAGACACTGGGAGGGAGAGGGGGAAGAGACACTGGGAGGGAGAGGGGGGAAAGACACTGGGAGGGAGAGGGGGAAAGACACTGGAGAGGGGGCAAAGAGACAGAGGGGATGGAGAGGGGGGAAAGAGACACAGCGGGTAAGTTTGTCTGTAACACTCAAAGATATGGGCTTGCACATGCGCACAGCGCCGCTCATTGTGGGGCCCTCAATGAGCCCGTAATGTAGTGGGGGGGGGGGGGGGGGGGGCTCGCATTCTGTGGCAAACAACAGCATTGCGAAGCTTCAAATGTTTATGCCACCATTTTTGCTGGGCAAGTCGCTAATAATATATATAAATGCTGAAATTGTAATAGAATAGTTAAGGTTCCTAAATTATGATCAATTCAAATTGTATTATGTTGCGGTGTCTCTCTCGGCTTGTGCAATGAGTATTGTCTATTCTACTTCATCAGGTATAATTGATTTATAAACATTATTGGTACTATTGGTATATAGACCTAAGCATGTTATAGGTTTTTGAATTTACCTCCTACTAAGCCGCTCCAAAATTACCATTAGAGAGTCAAATGATTCTATCCAGAGAAATCATCTATTTTTATAAATCGTTTTATCTTGTAAGGGAAAAATAACAGTTTTCAGTTTATAATTTCTAACAAAAAAACTTTTTTAATCACAATAAATTAAAAAGTTGTTTATACTGATCTTTACTGGTCAAAAGAACGCTGAACTGTACATTGGCTATTCACTTTGGCAACTTATTTCTCTGTCTTTGCCTTTATCTTTGTACGTCTCCCTATTGCCTTTCCTGCCACTCATGCTCCCCACCAGTCTCTATCATCATACAAGATGACATAGGGCCCACCATTCTGCAATCGTGCAGATCTCTGATTGGTCAGCATTAAGCAAAGACAGCATATTTTGCTTGCCAGATATATATTCATACACTGGTTTATAATTTTATGAAGAGCCCAAGCCAATCCCATATATTTTTATAGGCAATTTTCTTGTTATGGATTCAACAGCATTAATCAATAAAATATATTTAAGAATAGTATCTGCTTTTATAAGTAGCTTTAGTAATGCATTTAAACCGTAGAACTGCTGACTGCGGCATCATCAGATGGAAATGCCTGCTGAGAGATTTCCTGCCCTCTGTCCCTTATTTATTATCATTATTACTCTTTATTTATAAAGCGCCAGCATTTTCCGTAACGCTGTTTACAACGTTGAATAGAGTACAGTGGGCACAATTAGCAAATTACAAAGGTATAGACAAATTCTAACGTAACGTACCGTATAAAGTATACAACCCTCTTACAAATCTATATGTTACAATAAGGGAAGTTAGCAGAAAATGGATTGTACCACTCAAATACTGCCAGAATACCCAATAGTGGGCCTCATTCAATTGCGATAAGCACAAAGCATTTTTTTTTACAGAAGTTTTTAGTTAGTGAACTTCTATCCAAAAGCAAGGTCTTTACTAACTAAAAACTTCTGTAAAAAAAATATGCTCTGTGCTTATATAGAGCCCTATTCAATTGGCCAAATCACATTTGAATGAGGCCCAGTGAGTGTAACTAATTGTCACCATTATAGTATAACTGCAACAAGTAAGAAATTAGAAAAATTCTAAAGATTGATTGAATAAAATATAACCGCTATTAATTATTAAAAAAAAATGTTATTTCTTAAAAAATAAATGGTGTATAAAAACAAAATACCACTAGCGCAACAGTCTCCTGACTAGGACCCTCATTCAATTGCTCCGTTTTGGAGATCTGGGCTCGCGAGTGGGGGTCGCAAGTTATTTTACTATTCAATAGACTTACGTTTGCGGGCTCCGATTGAGCTACGGGCTCCGAGATGCTATTCGTTGTGATTTGTATAATCGCAAGTTAATGCCCTCCAAGCCTTTGATCTTTCACGGCCGCAAGAGTCCCGAATGCTAAAATTGTGAATCGCTATTCAGTTGCTCTGATTCCCCCTCGCTAACCACTCCATCAAGCACGTAAATTACAAATATCTAGCCACAAGTTACTGGCACCAAGGAGGTCTCGCAAAGGGCTTAATGACAAATTGGAGCAGATAAAAAAGCAATACTGTACTTTTATGAAGAGGGAAAGTGATGTTAGGTCTTAGAATTAATAGCACAACATTCTCCAATACTTTATTTCATGTTTAATTTTGTGTTATATCGAGCACGGCAAGCAGTGTTAAGTCCTACGGGCTTCAACCTCCAAGCCCAAGATGGAGGTGGACGTCAAAGTCCTACAGCCTTCACTTACGAGTTATGGGCTTGGGGTTGATCATGATGACGATCTCTGTTGCGTTCCATTGGCTGTTTCTGCATCGAGAGTTACGCGCTTGCTCCCAAACCCGCAAATGCTACCTCCAACAGCAATGGTTTCTGAGTATCGCAATTGGCCCCTAAACTGCGGGCCCAGCCAATTGAATAGCACCTTAACTCGGGCCCGCAGCAGGCCCGCAAACTTAAGTCCAACATTAACTAACTTACGATGCCTCAATTGAATGAGGCTCTAGGTTAATACTTAGGCCCTTATTCAATAGCTTGAAACTTGCAACAGTTACAGAGCGATTCAATTCAACAAGCCCGCAGCTACCTAGCTGAAAGCCTAAATCGTAAACCACTCACTCATATGTAGCATTTTAGAGCATGCTCATGATCAATTAAGCAAGCCTGTAACTACCGATTTAGAAACAGCCAATAGTAAATGAGACCGTCATCATGACGTCAGTAAAACATGGAGTTTAATGTCAATCAATTAGCGTTTAGTAGTCCGATATGTGATCAGACTCGCAATCCGGCAATGTACAAAATAATAAATATGAATGAAGAAAAAGTTCTAGTCCATGTGGGTGGCCTGATATGTATTAACTCCTGGATTACCGAGATTGATATAACACAGAAATGATTAAAAAAAAATGTTATTGCAGATTTGCGGGCTTGAGCAATTAATTCTAATGTCTTTCATCACTTTCACCGTAATTTACAGAGCATTATTGTGTTTTTATTTGCATTTACAGCGCTACTATCAGGTGTTTAACCCCCTTGCGAGTCCTATCTGGTACCTGCAGGATTTTCTTCTACATTTGCAGTTTACGGGTGTGAAACCATTTGCAGGTTGGAGGAATTGTGGCAATTGAATAGCGATTTGCGATTTTAGCAATTGTAAATTTTGCAGGCTTTAAAGATGAAAGGCTTTGACTGCCTGTAAGTTACAATTTTGACAACCACAGGGATTTTCAGCTTGTAACCCGTAGATTGTTTGCTTGCCAAAAAAGGCCAATTAAATAGCAAATTAGTTTACAGGCTCCATTACGGGCTCCAGTAACCAACAATTATTTAATTGAAAAGGGCCGTTAGTGTGCTAGTAATTAATATCACTGGAAGGAAGTTAATAAGAAATGATTCCTAAATCAAAAGGAGATAATGGCAAAGTGTCAGAGCAAATAACTTCACTCCCAGTGTGTTGGGGACCCTATACGAAGAGAGGTAGGCAGGTACTCACGGATAACGGACACCTAAGTCGCAAGATAGCACAGGCATAGGTTACAAATTAGATATATCTGTATCCTGAATATTGACAGGCTAGCCCCAAACATGGCATCATATAATTAAAAATTAGTAAGAGGAATCTCAAGGATAGATAGTATGTGGTGAGAAAATTATGGAAAAGATGTGCATTCTCACTTATTCTATCCCTTGGGGGTACTTTGAGACCAGTAAGGTCCAAGCATCAAAAATGTCCCTGACCAAAATCAAATTGAATTATATGATGCCAGAAGCATTTAGGGGCCAAATGTTGTCCAGAAAACTGCCCTACCTTGAATAATTACCTAGGTTCACCAAAAACACCAACAAGTGCTGAAATCTAGGAAGGAGACTGATGCCCTAGTGTGTGACTTCAAGACGCGAAACACACGTGTGGATGAGCATTTTTGCGTCACATCTTTAAATTCTAAGGTAAGTATAAATTCAAGAACGGGTACAGTGCAATACAAATATGAAACAAATGGCTCCTCAGACCGCTTGGTTACAAAGAAGTGAGGTTACTACACCCAAGACGTTACAGTCTAGTAGCTCTTACTTCTATTATTGCTCCAGATAATCTGGATATATTAAACATTTATATAGAATTAGAGTTAGTACCTCAATATTGCAGAGACATTCCTCTAGCTTGGAAACGACTTCTGAAAATTCTGGCCTCCCCTGTTGATAAAGAGGAAATATTTACAGATTAATATGGGTATGGCACTCTAAACCGATTAAATGGCCAATGTAGACTTTTAGTTAAATTACTACTCTTTTGAAGAACTGTACATGATAATAATAAATTAGTGCAGTTGTGGAATTTTCCATTTTGGTTTCTAATGCTCTGCTTGCACAGATGGAAAAGTGCCAGCTACAACTGCTAATGCTTCCAACAGGACAAATGGAAATCTCCTCAGGTTTCCAGGACAGACACTTCTAAGGATACACAAGAAACAATTAAATGGAACCCTGCAGAAAAATATAATTGAATATACACATTAAAGGCTGTATTCATTTTATGCATGTTGTATTTTAGCCAATATATTTGTTGAAAATACCATGAAGAAACATTGGGAACAAAGTGGTCCTTAAAATAACGGTGTACAAATGCTTAGTAAGACTGGACGGACATGCAGGTTGCCATTTTTTGGTTGACATTGGTGAAGGGTTCAAGGTTTCCACTACATAGAAGAAGGCCAGTGGATATATAAGTAATGGATAAAATGAGAGAAGTTCTAAAATGTACTCAAATGTCATTTGTATAACCCATAATTGGCATCATAATATAAACAGGAAGATTAAAATACAGTACTTGTACCTCTCAGATTCTATTATAAAAGCTTATATTATAATCTCAGAGCAAAAAGGCATATAATTAAGTTACATGCATTTACCAATTATTTTAATTAATATAATAATAATATTTGAAGAATCTAAATGTATAAACATAAGTGAATGGGCACTTATGCCATGATAATGATGAAAAATATGTACAGCAGATTCATAATTAGTTCTGAGAAGGACAACTGCTTAGTGAATACTACGGTGAAGGCTTGTAATTGAAAGCAAATCAAAAGCAGATAATCCCAAACTATAGTCCCCGGATCACTAGTGGTCCATAAGTTTTACACAGGATTGTAAAAAGTTATACAGAAATAATAAAATTATGCAGAATCCTACTTTATTTTAAGTTTATAAGTACACTAGCTATATTCCAATACAGCAAAGTCCATTTGCGATTTAAACTGTAGGCAAATGCGGCAAAGACCTTCAACAATATGTGGTCTATCTATCAGTAATTTTAAACATTATCAGCCTTATTAAATTGGGATTCGGCCAATTGAATAGGGCTCTATATAAGCACACAGCATATTTTTTTACAGAAGTTTTTAGCTAGTGAACTTCTATCCAAAAGCAAGGTCTTCACTAACTAAAAACTTCTGTAAAAAAATATGCTGTGTGCTTATATAGAGCCCTATTCAATTGGCCGAATCAATTTAATAAGGCTGTATATAAATATACAGAGGTTTTAACATGTATTTATATATATCAAAATTATGCAAAATGTCCTTATGATATATCCTGAAATGTTTAAATTTAGTTACGGTTCCATATTGTTGTTTTTTATTCTTTTCTTTTTTTGTGTATAAATATTGATGTTTTGATATTTGGATTTCAATGTTTGGAAACTTTGTAATAATTAAAAATTAATTGAAGGGCCCTGTTTTGAGCTTAGAATCTTGGCAGAAAGCACCCTACAAGACTGGAAACTTGCTATTTACAATCTAAAGGGAATTAAAGGGCAGAGAACTGGGGAAGAGTAATAAATAAGGAATAGCAATGGTCAGGAAGCAAGTGAAAGATAGAAATAGTTTTATTTTAGAGGGAGAGGGGAGGGATCTGAGGTGAAAGACTAGTATGTTGGCTGACCCCTAGTGTTGAGATGATATATCTGCAAGTAGGAAGTCAGGTATCTTCCATAGCGCAAGCGCTCTCTCTCTCTCTCTCTCTCTCTCTCTCTCTATATATATATATATATATATATATATATATATATATATATATACTGTATTTATATGTGTATCTCCCTCTAGATATAGATATGTATAGTATACGCACAAACATTTTTTCTTAATTGTGCAATTGAGTTCATCACAATAGTGCTCACTTCTCCCCTGGTTATTGTCTCATGAGTGATGAATCCCTGCAGGGTCATATTTTAGGGGGCAGGGAGTGATGATTTTCCAACCGTAATCAATCACCAAGACTTACTGTAGCAATGGTTTAAATGACAAAGGAATTTATCATCCTCTGTGTGTTTTAGGTGTCCTCTTCCTCTTGCTCATCTCATCATTTAATTTAGTATCGGGCTGTCCTTCCTCTTGTGTGGTTTGTTCAGAAGATGCAACAGTGTGTCAAGGACTGCCATACATAATAGGTAAGCCCACTGTCACTAATGCAGATTAGTATGGTCACAACTTGAAATGTATTTTCGATGCTTGCTGGTGCATTGCTGCACACAAAGGTTTTACAAGCAATGAATCTTAGTACAGAAAGCTTACAATATTTCTCAAAAGTGAAAGACTCCGCTAGATGAAGTAGCTTTCCCAAGGACAAAATGAGTTGGAGTTGCTTTTTAATCTGTATTTTCTATATTCTGACAGTGTTTTACCACAATAACACATATCATTTTAATTTGAGCTAAAACTATCTTTAAATAGACACTAAAGTTATGCCATTTTTTAGGGAAAAGCATAAGGTCAGTATGGTTTGTTGCTGGGTGAATAGTTTGGAAAAAAACATGAAAAAATAATGATCCAGGCTTTGGCCTATTACAAATAATAGTTGTCAAACTGTGAGACGTCGTCATGCTTTGCGAGGTGCGTATGACTTAGGCGATGAGTGCCGAAAGGCGCTCATCGCCTTGCGAGCCTTGCAAAGTGAGGCAAGCCGTTAACGTGTAGGACTTAGCCGTTGAGCGCCATAGGCGCTCATCGCTGCAAGCCTTGCGAAGCAAGCTGGTAAACCGTATGACTTAGCTCAGACGAGCCTCATGAAGCGAGGCGAGCCATTAAAATACGAGACGCAGGACTTAAAACAAAAAAAAAACTACACGACGCAGGACTTAGAAATAAAAACATACAAGAAGCGGGACTTAGAAAAAAAAAGATACAAGACCCAAAAATGTCCGAGATTAGCGGCAGAACAAAAAAACACAAAAGCACGCTAAATACACTCCAAAAAGTTCCAAACACATCACAGACAGCATGGGGCAACAGCCAGGACATCTGTTAGGTGGTACGTGAAATTAACTCTATTTAGACGATTTTTGCCACTCGAAAATCGCCTGAGCGAGGAAAAAAATGGCAGCCGAAAAAAATGAAAACGAGGCTACACGACCCCGGACAGTGCAAAACACTGCAAAACGCGTAGCACTTTACACATCACACTACGAAATACAAGATACACTCTTACAAATGCCGGAAAAAGCTCACAGACTGCTAAAACCAATGCAAACTGCGTAGCACTTTACACATCACACTACGACCTACAAGATAGACTATTACAAAAGCTGCAAAATGCTCACGAGATGCGTACAACATAAATAACATTACGAATATACAATGCCGCTTTACACAATAAACCAACGGCTTTACCTCGCGCACGCAGCCTATTTAGAATGCACAGTTCAAACATTCATTACACTTTATAAGCAGGACACTAACACTCACAATGGATATTTTATGCAGACGCAAAATACAAACAGATTGTTAGCTCTTCAGCCTATTGCTCACTGCATATACCAATTATAAATAATTAAACTATATTAATTTAGTGAATAAATAATTCATTATTACTTAACTATATATACATAGAAATAGATATCTCTGTTACAGGACCAAAAGTACACGACAGGAGAGCCTTGCAATGAGCACCGAAGGCGCTCATTGCAAGGCACGCGATGAGCACCAAAGGCGCTCATTGCGAGGCATGCGATGAGCACCAAAGGCGCTCATTGCGAGGCATGCGATGAGCACCAAAGGCGCTCATTGTAAGACATGCGATGAGCGCCAAAGAGTAGTGAGATAAGCAGGGAAGAGTATAACGTACTAATTATCACAACTAAAGACATATCATAATATGTTTAAACAATATCTGAAATGAGGCATATGTTTAGTAATTATAACTACAAGAACAATCTGAAAAAAATGGGATCTTGAAAGAAGAAAATATAGTACATTAATATAGTACAGGATGTTTAATATCTGAAACAAACATAATGGTCATTAAAGTGAGACGTCTTGAAAATTTCTAAAAAAATTCTTGCCCTATAAGATGATTCTCCTGTTAATCAAGAGTCATCCAATATATAGCGATCTGTAATTTCGATTAAGGACCACACTCACTGGATACCAACAGAATTCATATTTACACAGCACCGTTTTACATTCTCTTTCATGTATTATAGTGAAAATGGTATTAGAAAGATGAAATTAATTTATTAAATGAACCTAGTTAAAATATATTATAAACCATTAAATAAATAATTAACCATCCCTTTATTTAAGCATTATTTCATATTCACAAAAAAAACACACACAGGGAACACATTTCAACAATCTTGAAAAAGAGCAGATAGATAAGCTTGTCTATGCATTGTTGCTCCATGCCTGGGGAAAAAGAGACATTGCCTGTCTATTGCTAAATAAATGAGCATTTGCTTCTTTGCCATATGTCTTGAGCTTACTGCCTATTGAGGAATTGACATAGGGCCTCATTCTATTATCGGCCGTAAATCGGCCGTAAGGCTGCGATTCCTTGCGGGGGTTCAGTTAACTCGCGATTCTATTATACGGCCCCGCAAGGATCTCATCTTACGGCCGGCCGCATATCTTGGAACCGGCCGTAATCTGTGAAATATAAAAACGCAAAAATAAATTCAAGCCTGCACTGTACAGCTCTGTAAATGCTAGGGATCATATTGGGGGACATGAGGATTAAAAGGAACCCACTCTCAAGCTTGCACATCTGCCCAAACCCGAGTTCAAATTAACTGTTTATTTTCCGGCTGCGGCGTGGGCGTGTCTGAAGTGCTCCAAGCACTCTGGACTTTTTACATGGATATTTTACGGATATTAAAAATAAAATATTTTACGGATTTGAGTACAGGATAATTATGTGCTATTTTTTCTAACACCTAAAATCCCTTTATAGTCTTCTCAAAGTGCAGGATGGCTTTTTTTGAGCTATTTTATGTGCTTAATTGGTGCTAGCGAGACCTCTTTCCTGCAAGTAAGCTGCGGCTCGCTTTTAGCCTTGCAGAGAGGTTTCCCGGAGCAATTGAATTGCAAATCTCTTGCGGCCGTTTTAGATCAAAGGCTTTCCTCCGGCGCGAGCGGCCGCAAGAGATAGCAAGGCACCGGCCGCAAGCCTGCCGGAGCCTCCGGCCGTGAGGGAATAGAATAGCAGAATAGCTTGCGGCCGGTCCTTGCGGCCCCGCAACGGCTGCGGCCGCTAATAGAATGAGGCCCATAGTAATTATAATAAAACTAGCAACTTGCCCGTCAAAAATGACGTCAAGAAAATTTGAAGCCTGGCAATGCTGTTTGCCACATATGAGTCTTTCGGCCCTCTGAGCACCTTCAGCGCGAGTCTCTCCCCTCATGTACTTCAACTTTCCTGCCTAGCAATGATCACCTTCGGTGCTCATCGTGAGCCCCACAATGAGCGATTGCGCCTACGGCGCTCATTGCGAACCTTTCCTCCTGCGTATTGTACTGGCCGCTCATTGCAGGGTTCATTGACCTGCAACTTTTGTGCTTGGCAATGCCATGTGTCTCTTTCCAGCTTCTCCCCCTGTCCTTTCCCTGTGTGTTTCTCCTCTGTGTGTCTGCTGAATCTTTCCATTGCTTTTATTATTTATTTATTAAGTCATGCGTGCCTAGCGTTGTTTGTGCAAATGTTAGTGTCTTGGCCGTCATGTTTTTTTTTTTTTGGTCCTGCATATTTTTCCGACTTTGGTATTTTTCCAAAGTCGGAATGTGCTTAGCCTCGTTTTCATTCCGTTTTCATATTCTTTTATATTTTTCTTCCGACATTTTTTTTCTTGCTTAGCCAATTTTCGAGTGACAAAATACAGCAAATTGGGCTTAAATTCGCTTGCAACCTCACTCTCAGGCGTCCTGGCTCATCCTCCTGTGCTGCGTGTATGTGGCTTAATTAATATTTTTTTTTTGTTGTTGTTTTTTGTGTTTTTCGATTTCCGCAGTTTGGTCATTACATTCTTATTTTTGCAAGTTTTTTTTTTTTTGCCCCCGAGATTCCGAGGTCAGATTTGTTTTTTCTAAGTCCCACGTTCCTCAAGTGCTTGCAGCCTGGGCCCTCATTCAATTGCGATTTGGCCAATTGAATAGGGGTCTAAATAAGCACATAACATATATTTTTTAAAGAAGTTTTTAGTTAGTAAAAACCTTGCTTTTGGATAGATGCTTGCTAACTAAAAACTTCTTTAAAAAAAATATGTTATGTGTTTATTTAGACCCCTATTCAATTGGCCAAATCGCAATTGAATGAGGGCCTAAGTAAGTCCTGTGTTCCTCAACTGCTTGCAGCCAAAGACCAGCGTGCTACAGTGCCTCAACTGCTCCCCTCACTTTTCGAGGCTCGCAGGAGCATATTTGGCTCTCATTTCAGCCTAAGTCCCACGTGTTTCCATGCCTCAACTGCTCGCCTCGCTTTGGTGCTCTTTACCTCTCAACTCGGAAGGCTTTAATGCCTCAACGGCTCGCCTCACTTTGCGAGGCTCGCAAGCGTGACGTCAAATCGCAGTTTGACAATTATAATATGTGATAAAAAGAAATGCATATACAATACAAATTAATTGTTTAATGCACATTTAATTCAAGTTCACTACTTTATTATCCTTGAAATATGTTAGGACCATCTTTATTTCGGAATATATAAAATAATATTAGCTGTAATTATTTATTTGTACATTATATGCTTGTAAGGTATTTTAACCAGAGAGAATAATTTTTAACGAATTACATGTTGAGACATAATATTTCCTGGATATTTTTGCTGAACGTGTTGTTTATACTAAATGACTTATTTGTATGCCTTTAAAAAACAATATGTAACTTCATTAGTACAGTTCAGATAATGCCATTTAAGATTAGAGCATACATGCATTTTACTGGTGTTTTAGTTTAATGTTAGTCTATTTTGGAAGCACTGTAAATGCAAATGCTAAGAGGATGTGATTACTGCCCTATTACAAGCCATTTGCTTGTGTATGAGTTGGCGCACATTAGCTGTTTGTTTTCATTTGTCCAACATAAACTCGAAAAAATGCGATTTCTAATGATAATGGCTCTATCCTTGAGGAGAGAGGATCTGATTTACATTCTGTATCATCTGTGTGTGATTATGGGTGAGTCACTAAGATACTGAGGGGTATATTCATTAAGTGACTGATATTATCTCAGCCTTGAAAATAAATTCACATAGTGATATGTAGCACACTGTATCTTAGGTTAGGAAAATCACCATTACAAATCTGATTGCAGTTGACTAGCTGAACTGAATTATAACCAAGGGTCTGTTCTTTTAAATACCATACTTTACAAAGCCATAATATTTGCATGTTCTTCTACAAGTCTATCAGCCCTATTAAATTCAGTCAACGTGTAAAACCGTATCCCGTAACGTAGCCCGCAAGACTTACAGCTATTAAATTGGCCCAGTAAAGCAACGCACTAACGATCTGCGGGTTACAGGTGGAAAAACCCTATGGGACATCGAAGTTTGATCTCCGCAGACGCAAATTCTTTGATCTGTCAAGCCCGTAACTGTTATGGTAAAATCAGGCTATTAAATTGGTACAAATCTACTGGTGTTAAACCCCATATTCCGCAAATGGAGCCAAAAATCCTACGGGTACTAGATAGTTAAGTCCTATCTGTAGCACTGTAAATGCAAATATAAACACACTACTGTATTTTCAATTAAAGGGAAAGTGATGTTAGGTATTAAAATAAATAGCACAACATTCTCAAGCTTGCAAATATGCAATATAAAATACTTTTATTTCTGTTTAATTTCGTGTTATATCGATCCCGGCAATCATAATAATACATATAATGGAACTCGCACTAGAATATCATATTTACTGATTTATTAATATTGCATTATTTCTGGAATGCCGGTCCGATCGAAACTCGTAACTGAAACCTGTAAGGCTTTGAAATCTAACCTCCATTTTTCAGTGGCGTAATAATGACGATCTCGTTTGCCACTGGCTCTGTCTAAATCCATAACAACGGGTTCGTCTAATTGATCATGTTCACAGCCGCACATTTAACGTGCGAAAAATGGTTTAGGGGCTTGCATCTTTGGCCAGTAACTATCAGCATGATGGAATAGCTCTGTAACGCAGCCGAATTTCAAGCCTGCAGCCTTTGTGGGCTTGCCGATGCCGCTACAGGCTTCAAATTTAATGGGGCTGATGATCATCTATACCTAGTATATACATGTCCAGCAGTTTGTTTTATTATAATTTTTATTGTAATTTTATTTTAGAATTATAAACACAACCTTGATTACATACTACAGTAAAAACCCTGTTATCCGGCTCCCATGGGGACTCCCTATTGCTGGATGACTGTAGTTGCTGGTTATTCGGGAGTCCCCGAATTTAAGGGTCTAAACGACCCTTAAACCCCTTAAAATACCTTTAAAAAGGCATTATCACCTAAACTGGGCCATTTAGGGCCCCAAAAAACAATTAGAAAAAAGTTAGCTTTTTTTTTTTGCAGTCTCGAACTACCGGATAGTGCCGGTTATGCCGATTTAGCAGGAGTTTTTTGAAAATGGTGAATTGATGCCAGTGCCGGTTGCTTGAGAGTCCCAGTTAACCAGGATTCTACTGTATATACTTTTGTGGACTAATACTTCACATTCATTCTTAATTTTTCAAGGAATACATGCTCTTATAGGCTTATTGATGTTGAGGGTTGTTTATCATGCTTATGCATAGTGTGTGTATTTTTGATTTTGCAAGTAGAGAAAAGTAAGGAATTTTCTTGCCAGTGATCTTGTCATAAATAAATATAAAGCTATACATATTTGGCATTGGCCTTCTCAAAAGACCTTTTTTGGAAAAGTATTAGTCTTGTTCAGTTGTGCCTGACTCTCTGTGACCTTATGGACACATGTCTCAGGTTGTGCTTATCCATATGGTTATCTTGGCAAATATTTCCACATATACATAGAAATAGTTTTACAGGACCCATGGCTAAACAAATGCACAGCATTTGAAAATGGGACCAAGCTCCTATGACATTAACAGTCCCTGGCACTTAAAAGCGTTAAGTAACGGTGTAATTTTGCCGTAGGCATTTCAAACAATGAATGATAACAGACATTTTCACACATATTAAGTTCCCCCAGTTGCTTTCTTGGCACATGTCCTTCTAACAAATTGGTTTCCCCATTAGAAAACTGGCCGGGGATCCTAACAGGCTTTGGTAATGGCTCTGATTACAGTTTTTGGCAGGATTGGTGGTGCACCAATGTGACTTAAGTTTGTTGCTTATGGTTATAATGTATTTATCATAATGTGAGCTTAATAGGTTGAGTGCAGTTAATGAGCTATTATCGATGGTTACAAATTTTTTAAGCCACATCTTACAGTTTATTCACTGGAACGGACACTGCCATCTGAAACTAAACCTAAATATATGAAGAGATAGCCTAAAGTGCTGGTGTACACTCAAAACAGTATATTTTAATAAAAAGAGCCCAGTGGATATATATCCTTTTCATTCTAAATGCTACTACGTTGCCATTTGTTTATCAACTTCAAAATGTGCTCATTCTCTTCAATCCTTGAAATCTACTTAATACCCCATGAGAATAATGTTATTAATAGGCAGAGAGGACATGTTGCTATGGAACTGCCAACAGCTTCCAAAAATACTCAAATTTTTTTTTTTTTTAAACAATCATACTTGAGGAAACTGTGATAAGTGCATGAATCTTTAAATGCTTACTGGAAATGCAGCTTTGCAGCACTTTGAAGACCTTCTAATTTGCAGTGGTAGCAGGTATCAGTGTAGAGGAAGTATTATTTCTACATAGACCTCCATAACTCAGCTGGTGCAGTGCCTTGAAACTTTTTAAATAGTCTGGCAAATATAAGTCTTAGCATTGTTGCAAAAACAGTTTGGAGAGAGATAGAGGGCCTCATTCAATTGCGATTTGGCCAATTGAATAGGGCTCTATATAAGCATATAGCATATTTTTTTACAGAAGTTTTTAGTTAGTGAAGACCTTGCTTTTGGATAGAAGTTCACTAACTAAAAACTTCTGTAAAAAAAAAATATGCTATGTGCTTATATAGAGCCCTATTCAATTGGCCAAATGGCAATTTAATAAGGCTGCAAAGGTCTGAATACAAATTTTTGTTTTTACATTTTTGTTTTTAAATTTGACTTAAATGAAGTTGTTTTAAGATGTCGACCTTCCTTTTTTTTTTTACTTAACATTACATTTGTTCTATAAAAGTATTCTCCAATGTGTATTTTACTATAACTTGTGGTTGTTGTGTCCATTTAAATGTATATCTAAGATTCCCTGTTTTTAGCTTTTTCTAATCTAACACACATTATATTGATTAATTCTATACACAGATGTATTTTATTTAACAATAAAACTTGTTTTCCACACCCCAGAGATGCTCAGATAGGCAAAGAGTACCTTCCAATAGAAACACTGCATTTGGGTATGAATTTTAACCCTTTACTAACCTTCAAGCCAGCAGCAGCACAGTGCAGAGATCTACAGAGCAATGTCTGACTCATCCTGCTTAATTTTACTAAGGGGGTCTACACATTCCATGATTCCTTCCTGTACAAACTACTATCACAGATGGATACAATGTATTAGCTGTCTGTGATTGGCCAAAACAAATTATGAATGTTATGCTAATTTTAGCAGGGATTTTAAGTAGTGTTAATCAATAGCTTTCAACTCAAGAGACTTAGAGTTTTTTAATGTTTATTTTGATATATTTTCGTGCAAAAAATGACTTTTATTTATGAAAATTATAGAATGAAGGGATAATGATACAGACTGAAACAAGCTTATGTGCTGGGGAGAAGTAAAACATATGGTAGAAAATGACCATTTTACAAATAAGATTTTATTAAAGGAAAATTAATAATTACTTCTGTACATATGTTAATATATATTTTTAACAAAATTATTATTTATTATTATTATTATTATTATTATTATTATTTAAAGAAAAGTACATTGCAAAGTTTATTATCTTACTACAGAATGTTGTAGAGCTTTGGAGTATAATAATGACTATCTATTGAGCAGATAAAACTCTGAATTTAAATATGTTCATCCAGTTTGACTAACGCTCTATTTCTTTTGCAGCTGTCCCGACAAACACAAAAGCTTTAATTATTACAGATGGAAATATAGCTCAGATCGACGTCGCCCACTTTTCAAAGCTCTTAAACTTAACACAGCTTAGTCTAAGTCGGAACAAAATCGAGAGGATCCAGGAAAGAGCTTTTAGTAATCTCACTAAATTGAAGACTTTAGTGTTGGATTACAACCAAATATCATCTTCCTCTGTTAATGACGAAACTTTTCTTCCTCTACATAACCTTGAATTTTTACAGTTAAATAATAATGTTTTCAGCCACATTTATGGGACTTGGTTGAGAACTGCAAGAAGTCTGATCCGGCTTGAATTAAATGGGAATCAGATTACAAGTCTGACCTCTCACAGTTTTAGGGCCACAAGTCTCCGTAATCTTAAATTCTTGGATTTGTCGAGCAATATCATTAGTATCATTGAAAACGACGCGTTTCACAGCCTCCATCATTTGAGAGAACTTGATCTCTCGAAGAACAGGTTAACAATTCTTCCAGATATATTTACTTGGCTTCCTCATCTTCTCCTTCTAAATTTGGATTATAATCCCTGGAACTGTACTTGTGAACTTAAAGATCTGTCTGATTTTTTAAGAAACTTTACTACTTCAGTAAAGCAAATCCTGAAAAATGGAAATAGTCTTCACTGTGGCTATTCAAGCAATTCAGCTGTCCGTACTGTGCTTCAGCTAACCGAGAATAACTGTGTGTCTGAATCCCCAAATATCACTGTTCTTTTAAAGGATAGAAGAAAAATATTTTACTTAAGGGATGTTGTTTTAATCCTTATTCTTTGCTTTGCAGGTAAGTAATACTTACTGCTGTATATTGGTTTAGGGCTATTTTCCTTCAAAAGATCACTAACCAAGAACAAAATATTTAGGGGGCCAAACGCAAAAATGTTGTTAAATTGTTCTTAAGAGAAAATAGAAAACTAAAATATTTAAAGCTCCACTGTTTAAGAAGAACATGTTTGAAACAATGGTCTGATTACGTTTCGCTTTCAATTAGAAGAAAAGATAATTTATTTCTGTTTGTCCTTGGAAGCATCTGTGACACTTTGGTGAAGGCTGCATGTATGAACAGGTCATTCACATATGTGCAGAAGTAGGGTGTGCAGTTTACTTTGCAAATACATGTACAGGAAGAGGAGGTAGGTGGCAAATACAGGGGGAGGAGGTAGGTATCAAATAAAAAAGCTCCAACAATATAACAAATCATCTTCCTCTCTCGATCCTCTTCCATCCCTTCCTTCACTGCTTTGTAGATATGCACATGTACTCATGCATTAAACTAGATGAAAGTGCTGATGCCAGAAAGGGCGGAATCTAAGATTTCCTCTAAAAATGTTTCTATGCTCACGGCTTACATAGCACTACCATTGTTAGTTTGTTCTGATGACTGCTGCTGCTTCTTCATAATGAATCTCGGGGTCCTGTTTTCTCTATATCCTGATTCTCTCACATTTGCTCATTATCATCTTTGTTATTGTTCAATCGATCAGTCGTGTCCAACTCTCCATGACCCTATGCACATCAGCATGTCAGGATTGTTATATCTCTGATTGTGTTTATCCATAAGGTTTTCTTGGCAAAGATACTGCAGTGAGTTGTCAGTTCCTTCTCCAGTGGACTATGATCTGTCTGACCTCTTTGCTAGGACCTACCCATCTTAGGTGATCCTACATGGTATGGCTCATAGCTTCATTGAAATAGTCAAGGTATCATTCCAGAAGGGGATTATCATTTTAAAACTCAATTATTTATTTCTTGCATTTAAGAGAAGCTTTAAACATTACCTAAGTTCTGTTTTGCATGAAAAAAATATAAATTTAAACCTATTTCAATTTCATCAAAACTAAAAGGAAGTGCACAGGGCGTAAGTGCTTTGGTACATTTCATTGGCAGACAAATATGGCTCATACATTACTGCTCATTGCTTGCTTGGTGGAACATTGTATTCACTAAGATCTATGAAGTCCCCAAAGTGCGCAATTTTATTTTTATATAATTATTCTTGTACAAACAAAAAATTCTGTAAACCCCTCCGAAAACATTAGATCCTGAAAATATAAGAGACATGCGTCGATTGTATGTAACAAGGTCTTTAAAAAAACACAGTCTTTTTAAGAACTAGACTGGATAATTAATGGCAAACTATCTGTATAAATTACATTTTAAAAAAATACAGCCTTTGATGAATGTCCTATTGCATTGCAATAGGAGTCACCATCTTCATTTCCATTGATCTGTCTCTACAAGTGGAATTTGATCTTCAATATAACAACACTGTTGGTTGCTTCTATTGACAATATATTTGGCTAACTGTGGGGGCATAGAAATAAGAGGGATAACCCCGCCCTCCCAGAATATAATTGTATGGTGATGGGGGGATATTTAAATTACCAGCATGTGAGGGGCAGTTTCTACCACCCTCAGCCCCACTCCCACTTGGTAGATGCTGGATAAATGTAGTCACTGGCTGCTTGAGAATTACATATATAAGAGGCCTAGATTAGCTGCACATAGGATGCTCTGTTAAGTATATCTGTCAGTGAGGGCTGTTCTAGCAGCAGCAGCTTTCACTACTCACTTACAGTGGATGGAATCTAGGTGCCTGTAAGCATTTTGTGGCATGACAACCTGGCTCCTTGCATTTGTTGAGCCCTAAACATTTACATTTTTATTTAAAGTACAGTATTCAGTTTTTTTTCTGGTTGCTAGAGTTCTGGATAACTGAGAGTCCCCCAGATTAAATGAATAGGGGACACAAAAAAATAGCAAAATTAAACATAATCATGCAATGGAGCAGTATGTCTTTCCCATAAAAGCTTTGACTCATAATTTATATTATATTCACAGAGCTTGTTACGGTATTGCATGACGAATGTCTGGCAGTATAACCAGATTGGTAGGCTGGACTCGTTAGACTTGGTTGGCAGCCGTCCCAGGAGAAGGAAAACACTGATTTAAAACCTGTGCAGGCTATAACCTCTACTGGTTAGGGTAGGCTTCATGGTCAGGAACCAGATTGCATCCAAACTTGATAAACTGCTAAAGGGTCACTCTGACCGCATCATTTTTATGCGCCTCCCACTTCAAAACAAACAGCATGCTACAATTTTCAGTGTCTATGCCCCAACTCTTCAAGCGGATCCTGCAGAAAATGACAGGTTTTACACCGATCTCTTGTACAAAACGTCCCTGCAGATGACAAGGTCATCATCCTCGACACCTTCAATGCCAGAGTAGTCAAGGATTCAGAAACTTGGAAAGGTGTACTTGGCAATCACAGTGTTGGAAACTGCAATGACAACGGGCGCCTTCTGCTAGAGTTTTGCACTGAGCAGACACTCACCATCACCAATACAGTTTTCCAGCTGAAAGACAGACTGAAGACAACCTGGATGCATCCACTTCAACCCTAAAGCAAAGAGGAAAGGAGCCCCAAAGAAGAAGTTACAGATCGGTAACCTCCAGTCAGCTCATGTCAAGACTAGAAGATCGCAGATGCTTCACAGATCCCCCCTCAGATGCTCTCAAAACCAGCATCCTGCAGACCTCTGAAAAGGTCCTAGGTTTCTCCTCAAAGAAAAACAAAGACTGGTTTAATGAAAACAGTCCGGAGATCCATCAATTACATCAATTAGAAAAGAGATCAGTCCATCAAGAGCATCTCGCTCAGCCGTCTTGCCCCAGCAAGAAAGCAGCCTTCTGTCTTGTGTGCAGCAACTTCGCAAAGCTTTCTTTTGAAATTCAGAACCAGTGGTGGCCAGCCTCTCGGAAAGATCTAAGCGTTGCACAGATGTCAGTGACTACAGAGGGTTTTATGAAGCCATGAAGGCCGTGCATGGCCCTTCACACCTGGTTCAAAGCCCTTTGCGAAGTGCAGACGGACAAACACTCCTTACAGACAAGGCGTTGATTCTGAACCAGTGGTCTGACCACTTTCAGACTCTATTCTGTGCCAACCACATAGTTTCAGTCTTAGCGCTCTGTCGCATTCCACAACAAACAATGAAAACAGAACTGGATGAAATACCTACTCTCAGAGAGACTGTAAAGGCCATTGAACAGTTAAAAAATGCTAAGGCTGCAGGAGTTGATAGGATCCTAGCTGAGATCTGGAAACATGGGGGCCCAGCACTTCACGCTAAACTCCATGAGCTCTTTGTTTGCTGCTGGCGCCAAGGCAAACTGCCACAGGACCTTCGTGACGCAATCATCACCCTGTACAAGAAGGAGGGAGAAAAGACAAACTTCTCCAATTCCCGGGTAGTAACACTGCTCTCCGTCGCAGGGAAAATCCTTGCAAGACTACTCTTCAACAGACTGGTGTCCACTATCGCAGGAGAACTCCTCCCCAAGGACCACTGACATGGTTTTTGTTCTCAGGCAGCTCCAAATGCAGAGAACAGAACAAGGGACTTTATGTGACATTTGTCGACTTTACCAAAGCGTATATATATATATATATATATATATATATATATATATACGGTATATTTATTTTACATTTATGTTTTAATTATATTGGGGGGGGGGCATTGAGGGTAGAACTATCCCCACCCTCCGTTTTTTTTGGGCTCCTGCACCCAAGATTTTTTTAAGGTCATTAGTGTGTTTTCCCTACCAGCTATGCTAGGAATCAATCCAAAAAACACATATTTCTGAATCTATAACCCTCCAACAAATGATGACCACTTCTTTTTATTTTCCTAAAGATACCTTCACTCCTCAAAGACATACATATTATATGTTATTTTGCTAACTAAAATCCTGTGGCTCTGCCTCGTCCATCTCTCCTTCCCCCTTCTCTCTGCCTCCCTCTCTCTGTCTTCCTCTCTCTCTGCCTAGCTCCCCTTTCATCTCTCTCTGCCTCCCTCTCTCCCTATCTTTCCCTCTCTCTGCCTCCCTCCTCTCACTCTCTCCCTCCCTCTCTCTCTGTCTCTCTCTCTCTGATTCCCTCCCTCTCCCTCCCTCTCTCCTTGCCTCCCTCCCTCTCTCTGCCTTCATCTATCCCTCAACTCTCTCTCCTCCTCTCGCTCTGCCTCTCTCACTCACTGTTCCCCTCTCTCCTTCCCTCTCTCTCCCTTGAAAGGCTTAGTAAATTCCCTCCACTGGTGAAACCCTTATCCCTTTAAATTTAAATCTAATTTTGTTATTATTATAGTTTCTGTGCCCTTTTCTCCCCTTCTGGATCACTACCTTGTGAGCTTTACCATGTAGGGTTATCAAGATGGGCAGGTCATAGCAGAGTGTTAAGACAAACCGTGGTCCATTGGAGAAGGTACGGGAAACCCACTGCAGTTTTTTCAGCAAAACCTTATGGATAAGCACAACCGGACACAAGATGTGCCTGGTGTGCTGCGGTCCATAAGGTCACAGAGTCTGACCCAACTTAACGACTAAACAACAACAAATGCTCTTGGCTAACTGAAGTCTTATACATTTACAAGGCTTCTACAGGTTAAAAAAACAATTGAATGTTTGCCCTGAATATTGGAATATAACAGGAAATAAATGTACTTATATCTCTTTCTATCACATTTTTCTGACTACAATGTCTAAATGTATCGTAATTGTGGCACTACAGTGGCCCTTTAAATATATAGTTATACTATAATTTGGTTACAGCTGCTGATACATAATCCGTCTTCTATTATGTGATTCACATTCTGTCACAAGCATGTTCTGTTGTCTTACTTTATGCGTTTTATCTTCCCATTAATAGCTATAATTATTAAGTACCGCTAAACAACAAGACATTCCGGCCTTTATTCAAATGGCGTCATTAAAGGGATTCTCAGACCAAAAATAACATTTAGCACTATCTCTCACTTTAGTGTGTGAATCATTAATCATCAGTAGCTAATTAATTGCAGCTACTGAAATCTTTCGGTTTTCCGTTAAAGCGCTTACATTCATAGCGCGGTGAGTTCATTTATCTGTCAAGGTATCAAATGGCAAGCTCAATGTAGTGTCATACTTCTACCAAGCCCATTAAATCCACCTATGGCTCTTGCGTCATAGCTTTGCAGCTGTCAGGCACTAAGTGGAATCTACATAGCTGTTCTGGAAGTTTCAGAGTATCCACATAATGACTGTACTTATAATATAATATTTTATACTTAGTATAACCAAGTCAAACTATTTATTTTCATATATATCATATCTCAAGAACACAACACCATGTACAGCGAAAAAACTTAAAGGTTATGGATTTTCCTAGGCATATAATACATTTGTGTATCTGTTTACTTTTTATGTACTTAATTGAATTAAGAAGTGCTTATAAAATCTGTTTTTCCTGCCTAAACTCATATAATTTGTACCGGTTTGTTTCTGCCCTCTGTTGCCCATGAATATACAGCCTGCGAAGTGCAGTGTTTAAAATTAGCCAATCAGTAACCTTTCTCAAGTCACATGTTGCTAAATGTTGCCAGTGAGTGGTTACTATGAGACACTGCACACCCTGTACTTAGAAGTACACTGTCTTCATGAGCTACCAAGGGGAGAAACCAATTAGGAACTATTTGTAAGATTTTAGGTAGAAGAATAGAGCTTAAAAGCACTTATTAATAAAATAAAGTACACAAAAAGAAATAGATACATAAGTATATTATTTTCTAGCGAAATTTAGAAAACTTTCCTGTTCCTTTAATTTATACACATTATGGTTCCATTTTATTTGGCTTCAGCACTTTCTTATAGCTTGAAGACTGATAGAATGTGCTTCTTTACTGAAAAGTAAAATAAGGAGTAGAGAAGGAAGGATAGAGAATGTGTTATTTCATTGGAGCATTTTAGGTAAAATGTAAGATCTTCTCCTGCAGAAATATAAGTGCCCCTCTTTCACACAGTCTTTCATCATGGTTATTGGACCATCTACAAACCAGCAGAGGTATCAATATGTTTAAAACTAGCTTTATGTTTAGTTACTGAGTTATTCAAAATCAAACTTTTTCAAATATATACATTTTTCATCAAACCATGGACCTTTATATATAAATATTGATTAGTTCATCACTGGCTAGTAATCATTATTTTTTATTGGCAGACTCCATTTAAGTGTTACTCAGTTGACATAAAATTACTTATAAATTAATTATTAAGCTTAATTTTATTTTAATTTTGATTTAATTGCCTGTACTCTGTCCAGTTTGGTATTATTGCAGAATGCATTCAATGCTTCAGGGCTTTTATATGGTGATGATGAATACAGATAACAAAGTAAATATTACACTTAGTGAAGCGTTTTAAGAAAATATCACGAGAACCATAACAATAGGAAGGAGTTTCAATACTTTAATCCCTATGCCGTTTGGGAGCCTCACAGGCGATCCCAGCTACAACAATAAGATACGGCCAATCCTCCTGAGACAAAAAACGAATGACCGTTTCGCTACTGTTTGTAGCTTTCTCAAAGGCTCTCAAACGGGTATAGGGATATAGGGATTAGAGTATTGAAGCCCTGTCCCATTGTTATGGTCTATGGGATGCTCATAGCGCTATAATAATTTGACTCTTATTGTGAGGATGGGAAATTGTATATAGGATTAGTGTTTTTAAATGTGTATTATGGAATGCGGTATACCAGTGTTACCCTATTTAATCATAATAGAGATTCGTCCTATACAGAGCTGAATTTGACTGAATACTTTAAGTAGTCTTAATATTCTATACTTATACTTTCTGTTTCTTCCTATTTATTATAGCAATTTTAGTCAGCCTTGAGCCTTCCAAACAGGAGGAGCCACCAAGGCCAAAGGCCTGATCTCTATGCTATCCCTTTGATATATGATTGACTTGGGATGACTGATCTCTATATTCTTTACATATAGGCACACAAGTTTATATCACAATAAATACATTTTAAAGGTAGAATATCTGACATAATAAAGATTACATTTTAGGGTTCTCATAATGTTTTCTTAAAATTAACATTTAATTGGTGTAAGGCACTGGTAATTTTAGATTCAATTACACTTAGTGAAGCAAATGTTTCCCATTTTATAGTGTAACTTAGTAAGAACAGTATATAACTCTGAGGATAAGTTTTACCCCATCTGTATGTACCTTGCATTCATGTTGTATGTGTTTTTATTTCATATACTGCAGGAGCAATTGCTCTAAGCTGCCTGGCTATCGTCATCTTGACGTCCAAATTCCCTATAAATAAAACAGATGAACACATATCGACAACGTGCTTCTCTGGAGCACATCAAGATCCTGGACCAACCCATGACCTTTCCAGTAGAATTGCTAAAAGCCATTTAATTACGGAAAATGAGACAAATGTCTTGTTCGTTGTGAATTCTTCCAATAATGAAAAAACTCTTTTAGAGCCTTGGAAGCCACTAACATCACAACCATGTCATTATCCAGATAATTTAGAAATGTCTTTCAGAGCCAGAAGAAAAGAGAGGGAACAACGTCTTAGAGAAAGCTATTTTATTTGTCTCAACTGTAGATTGGTTCAGACTTTTCCGCCCTTCGTTCCAGCTCCATATATTGAAAGCAATGATGTAGATTGTCTATCAAGCAACATCCAAAGAATAACAAAGCCAAAAGACTTTACCCAGACTCCGAATTGGGATAATGTCCAGTCCACTGTGGTACAAGAATTGGCAACAAGTAACAAAGGTAAGAGATTAAGAGATAACCTCCCAAGTGTCATATCCCTCTTTTAGAGAAAACTTATCTGTCCCACTGTTCCCCAAATGTCTTCTTCTGATGAGTCAGTGCCTCATTTAACAGGGCTTTGGGTGCAGATAAGATTTCCATTTATTTCTATTGAAAGGAATGCAAAATGTGTTTTTTATCTACTCCTACCCAACCATTTCACTCATCTTTTTTTCAGTAGTTGTTTTCTCCAGGATTCTAGGAAAAAGAGTAATTATAGTAGAGCACATTCTTAAGTATTTATACCCTAACAACAGCAGCTACATCTTTTAATAAGGCATAGTACAAGAATAAAATCATATTCCATGATTCAAAAATGCAAAAAAAGGAAAGATCACATTCAGCTTCTGCTGATCTCCACCCACTATATGGCTATAAGTTGGCATATAGACATATATATTATATATATATTTTATTTTAATCATATTTATATACACATTTTTTAATTATATTGGGGGCAGGGACATTGAGAATTTAAACAAACAAAAAAAAAAAATACAAGTTTTCTATAGGCTCTGCAACAATGGGCTACCCCATAGCAAAGCCCCACCCATTGCACTGGGTGCACCATTGGTAGATCTGCCTGCTTCCTGTCCAAGAAGTAGAATTGAATTATCCCCCCCCCCCCAGATTTTTTTAGGCTCCTAAGCCCATGGCTGTAGCTCTCATGAGAGGAACAGGAAGAGAGGGATATGATCCAGAAATTAACAATCTGTGATCAAGTGAAGTGTAAAGAGCTGTGTTAATAAGGATCAAACAAATAATAACACTTTTTTTCCCTAAAATGTCCTTTTAATAATGAATATTTTATTAAAAATCATTAGATATAAATTGTGTTAATGGTCTATGCATACTTAATGGGCCACTTCATTTTGGAAGAATGTGGATCACATAAGTTTAAAGATCTCCTAAAAGCATTTTGAAATACTTTAAAAAGAAATTAAATATGAGCATTTTCACAGAGAAATCAAATCACATTTATATGTGTGAAAGACTACCCACAGCCTTTTCTATATCTGCTTCATTATCACAACCAATCAGGATGCAGGGGTGCCCCCCTTCCTCCCATTCAAGTCAATGGTAAGGTTTTTGTCAGACTTTACTTATATTTCCAGTTTGGAGGGATCAGACATTATAATGGTTTAATTTTTTCTTACAAACAGAAAATTCAGGTTTCTGCACTATTGTCTCTTTGGAATTTGAGCAATGCAGACCAGCTCAGGGGAGGGGTGGGATTTAGAGGCGTGTTCCCAACAAAGAAACAGGTGTTGTGTTCCAAAATTTAACCCTTACCACATCTATCTGTGCAGGCATGAACTTTTGTTACTTACATAAAATAGGAAAGATATGGTTGAAATGGTTAGTACTGTGTAACCTGAGCCAACAGAGAGGATGTGCTATCAATCACAGCCTTCCCACATAGAGTCTCACACACTGCACTCAGCAATCTGCCAATTACTCTGTTACAGCCAGTGGTCAGAATAGACTGTATTGAATGAAAGATTAAAAACTTAAGATTTTTTTAGCTGTTATTAGTGTAATTAAAAATTATTTAAATGCTGTGCTCTTTCACACCATGAAGACCACTTACGGTGAGTTCAGTTGCCCTTTAAACAACTAGTACCTCTTTTAGGGTATTTTAAAAATAAATATCTTGGACCTTTCCTGTTTGTTTACCTCCAGCAGTGTCGGCTAATGGCCACTAAGGGACAGGGCTGACATTTTAGTCAATTTCCTAGTTTTGTTTAGGGTTAGGATTTGGGATTTATGGTTAGGGTTTCGGGTTAGGATTTAGGGTTAGGGTTTAAGGATAGGGATTAAGGTTTAGGGGTTAGGGTGTAGGATTAGGTTTGAGTGTTAGGCTTTAGGGGTTAGGGTACTGACAGATGATATGCTTTACATTAACAAAATATTCACTAAAGCCTCGAAAGCTGCCACTTAGTAGCCAATGGCCGCCACTGCTGGATGTCAGCTAACAGGAAATTAAATATTTGAAGACTCTGCTGAAGTTGCCACAGTTAGAAAATTATCAAATAATGTATTGGTTCACAAACTTATAAAATGCTGGGAGGTAAGTAAACTTACTGGAAGTCTTAGGAAACAGGCATCAGAAATTATTTCACTCTTCTGGTTGCCATGCTATTTTATATAGGTACATCAGTGAAATGCTTAATTTTGCCAAACTTAAGATAATAGCTTTATTTAAAATGTGCAGATTCACTTTGCTACACTGCAGGAGGACTACATTTCCAACAATGCTGTGGGAGATATTTTGCTTGCAAAAAATACCAGGCTTAATATACACAATGAATCCACACAGGATTTTTCTACATGGTATTTAGGAAACAAAATAACCATATCCATGGCCGAACTACCCACTAGGCCAACAAGGCAGTGAGTTTAGTTGCCCTTGTTAGGGGCGCCACTTTAAAAAAAAAAAAGTGGTTTCTGGCTTATAAAAATCAAAGACTGCAGTTCATAGACTGGTTATTAGGGGGTAACCACATAGAACAAGAGGGTTACAACAGGAAAAGGAACTTAAATGCACAGAAAAGGCAAAAATGGGTCAGTACATACTTCGGGTAGTAACTCACAAAGGGCTCCTCCACTTCACTGCCCAGGGGCTCCAAAAATTTAGATCTGGCCCTGACCATATCCCTTAAACATTTCACTTTTATGTGCAATAGTTCCTTTGCTTAGCCTCTTCTTTCTGCTGCTCACTCAGGTATGTGTGTCCTAGTAAACTAATTAGCTTTCTATTAATGAAACTGTACTAATAAAAGCACTGCAAGTTGTAGCAGTAACTGTAAGTTGTAGCAGTAAAGCTTTTTCTATATGTAAGATATGCCACATTAGAGGATCAGAAACTGACATTTTAGATGCCAGTAAAGGAAAATTCTATATAAAAGGTAATAAATAAAATGTATTATGTTTTTATCATATGCAATTCTTCAAAAAAGTAAATTTAAATATACGATTACAGTGGTCCTAAAGAGTCCAAGCACGGCAGCCAAAGCAAATATAGACCAGGCTGTTGTAGCTAGTCTGATTAACACGTTGTATATTCCAATACATTTAATTATGCCTTTTATAATGTTATTAAATAATAAAAAACATAAAGTTCCAGGGGAAAATAAACTTACTAATTACAACTGCAGACAAAATCCAGGTTTATCATTATTAAATGGACATGGAAAAAAAAATATCAGGTAATGTGACACAGTGTGTCTTCCTTTTTCAAAAAAAGAGCACAAAAATGTATTCAGATGTTGAACTGCTCTTGGGGGCTTACCCTCTGCCAGCCAATGAGATCTACAGACCAAATGATGTTCTCTGCCTATTGGTTTCAATGAAGATTAAACAGATTTAATTTCATTTTTTTATGCAAAATGTATCTTTGAAATGTATAAATTCTTGAAAAAAAAACACAAAAAAAACAGTTGTATTCCATGTCCCTTTAAGCACAACTGATGCATTAGTGGTCCCCAACCCTAGTGATAAAACCAAACCGACAGGCCCGGGATTGGAGGTCAGCCTTACCTGAGCACAGGTGGTTCAATCAAAATAGCAGAGCTATCCTACTCAAGCATATTCTCCAGTCTTGGCCAGTTGGGTTGCTTTTAGAGTCTTGGGAATCACCGGGAAATACCTGTACATTAACGCTATGGAATATGTTGGCATGTTACAAAAATAGGATAATAATAATAATACATGTTGTGCAACAATCAAAAGTATTGTTGATTTAACAATATACAGTGCCTTGCAAAAGTATTCACCCCCCTCGACATTTTTCATGTTTTGTTGCCTCACAACCTGGCATTAACATGGATTGTTTGAGGATTTGCATAATTAAATTTACAGAACATGCCAACAACTTTGAATTTTTTTTTTTTTTTATTGTGAGGCAAACAACAAATAAGTCTCTATGAGCTTGCCACATCTTACCACTGGGATTTTTGCCCATTTCACCTTGCAATACTGCTCCAGCTCCTTCAAGTTGGATGGTTTGCGCTTGTGAACAGCAATCTTTAAGTCTGACCACAGATTTTCTATTGGATTGAGGTCTGGGCTTTGACTAGGCCATTCCAACACATTTACTTGTTTCCCCTTAAACCACTCAAGTGTTGCTTTAGCAGTGTGTTTGGGGTCATTGTCCTGCTGGAAGGTGAACCTCCATCCTAACCTCAAATCACACACAGAGTGGTACAGGTTTTGCTCAAGAATATCCCTGTATTTAGCACCATCCATCTTTCCCTCAACTCTGACCAGTTTCCCAGTCCCGGCTGCTGAAAAACATCCCCACAGCATGATGCTGTCACCACCATGTTTCACTGTGGGGATGGTGTTCTTTGGGTGATGTGATGTGTTGGGTTTGCGCCAGACATAGTGTTTTCTTTGATGGACAAAAAGTTAAATTTTTGTCTGAAAGTAATGGCTTTCTTCTGGCCACTCTGCCATAAAGCCCAATTCTATGGAGCGTATGGCTTATTGTCATCCTATGTACAAATATTCCAGTCTCTGCTGTGGAACTCTGCAGCTCCTCAAGGGTTACCTTAGGTTCCTGTGCTGCCTCTCTGATTAATGCCCTCCTTGCCCGGTCCGTGAGTTTTGGTGGGTGGCCGTCTCTTGGCAGGTTTGCTGTTGTGCCATGTTCTTTCCATTTGGTTATGATAGATTAGATGATGCTCCTTGGGATCATCAAGATTTGGATATTTACTTGTTTGGAGGGTTCCTTGGTCTTCATGGCAGTGTTTGGTTAGTGGTGCCTCTAGCTTAGGTGTTGCAGCCTCTAGGCCTTTCAAAAGGTATGTATATGTAATGACAGAGTGACTGAGCCAGTGTCTGTCATTACATATACATACCTTTTGAAAGACTTTGATTGCACACAGGTGGACATTATTTCACTAATTATGTGACTTCTGAAGGTAATTGGTTGCGCCAGAGCTTTTTATGGGCTTCATAACAAAGGGGGTGAATACATACGCACATGCCAATTTTCTGTTTTCAAGTTATAAAAAATAGTTTTATGTATATATTTTTCGCATTTCAATTCACCTACCTAGACTACTGTGTTCTGATCCATCACATAAAATTCAGATTAACAAAACATTGAATTTAAGGCTGTAATGTAACAAAGTAGGCAAAAAGTCAAGGGGGGTGAATACTTTTGCAATGCTCTCAGTTAACCGGCATCCATGGGGATTGGTAGATGCCGGATACATGTAGTTTCTGGTTGCTTGAGAGTCACTATTAAAAGAGGCCTAGATTAGCTGCACATAGGATGCTCTCTGCTAAGTATATGTGTCAGTGAGGGCTGTTCTAGCAGCAGCAGCTTTCACTCCTCACTTACACACAGGTACATTCAGCTGGAGGGTGCTGTGCTGACCCCAGGTATATAACGCTAACACTACCCTGGCTCAGTCTCTCATGCCTATCTGCTTGCAGGTAACATTGAATTACAGAGACGTACAGTGGATGACATCTAGGTGCCTGTAAGCATTTTGTGACATGACAACCTGGCTCCTGGTATTTGTTGAGCCCTGTAAATTTTTATTTTCATTTAAAGTACAGGATTTTATTCTGGTTATTTGAGAGTTCTGGATAACTGAGAGTCTACTGTATATAGATAGATAGATAGATAGATAGATAGATAACTGCAAACTCTTATTGGCTGGTCAAAATGAAAAAGGCAACATATTGTTGCAATGCAAGATAGAAATGTGAGTAATATCTGTCTTTGTCTGATATAGAAAATTTGTTTAAATATCCCGGAGCAAATAAAACCAATATTTTGTTGCTGAGGAAAAAAAAATATTTTTTCTTGAAATGCGCTTGTACTTAATAGTATATTTTGAATCTCTCGGCTGGATATAAGCAGTGTAAATTCTAAATGTAAATACAGTTTCTGCAGTACACAAAAACAAAGTCCCAGAGGAGAGATATGTTATATGTTGTCCACTATTAATAATTAATTGGTAGCTTAATTACTTAGCTAAGTTATGCATGCATCTTGTATATATCCATTGAGAAAAAATATACTGCTTGTAAGACAAAAACTATACAAAAGAGAATATTTATTTTAATTACAGTATGCATATTTTGAAATCTTATTCTTTAAACTGTATAAAGATTTGTCGTGTTGTGACTATATAACATTTTCTTGAATAGATAACAAATATTGGACCACTTATGTGTGATATTTACAGACGATGAAGAGCTAGAGGTGATAATTGTCTTCATGAGATGCATTTATGCTTGTAGCTTTGTTGTTTAGTCATTCATTCATGTCCAACTCTCTGTGACCCTATAAACCGCAGCACGCTAGCCACAATCTTTATATATTTGGCTGTGTTAATCCATAATGTTTTCATGGCAAAGATACTGGAGTGGGTTGCCAGTTCTTTCTCCAATGGACCGTGATTTGTCTAATCTCTATTCTATAGACATCTTGGGTGACCGTACATGGTATAGCTCACAGCTTCATTGACGTTCACATTCCACTGGTACCCAATTATGGGGAAGAATAAACATTTATATTCTCCTAGATAGGACTTGAGTATCATAAGCTAGTAAAGTAAATGAGAATCATCTATTTATTTAGTAACAGATTAACATTAAAATCCCCCTTCTGGATCGCTACCTTGTTGTGTTGAAGGAACTTGTGTACCTCAATGAAGCAATCAGCTATACCATGTAAGGTCACCCAAGATGGGCAGGTCATAGCAGAAAAATCAGACAAATCTCGGTCCACTGGAGAAGGAACTGACAACCCACTCTTTGCCAAGAAAACTGTAGGGATAAGCATGACCAGAGACATAACAACAGATGTGCCTGGCCCGCTGCAATCCATATGGTCATGGAGAGTCTGACATGACTGAACAACAACAACAAGCATTCAAATCAGTATTTGGAGCAAGAAAATCCAAGGTAGCTTGAAAACTTAAATTCTAACTCCAGGAACTAACAAACCTGCTTCTCTCCACACCTATTAGGTATCCAGGTGGTGGGGAGTATCTGCCCAGGAGGCTGTCCTAGAAAAAGTTCTGACCGGTTAAGGTTCTCCTGCAATGGCCAATTTTATCTGCCTAGGAGGCTATCCTGGTAGAAGTCTTTATCTGTAGTGTGGCAGATAAAGACTCCTATCATAACATTATCCAGGGCAAATGCTCTCCCACCATCTAAATTCCTGAATGACGGGAGAGAAAAGTGTCATTTTAAACACTAAAATTCAAATGAAGTTTTAAAACCTTTTCCTTTAATAATTGATGAATCCTATGTATAAGCACTATAGTGGCCCCTTAATGAATACAATAAATTAAGTGTGCTAATTAAGTGTTAATTGTTCTGGGTTTTTATTATTATTAGTTGATTGATATTTCTTTGTTTTGCTAAAACAGGCTTCTTTGGGGATACCACCAACAAGAGATCATTCAATCCAAAGACCCGCATGCCTGACGTTGCATATGACAGCATTCAACAGCCAGATTCATACGTCCATTTTCCAGAACACATAGAGAGCCGGATTAGATCTAATAAGCAGGGTATTCCTGATAGGAATAGTTTAGCAACAAGGAAATCTCTGGAAATGAAGATACACGGTATGAAACCGCCAGTGCGTCAACATCAATCACAAAGGGGTGGTCACTGTGTTCTTTTGGATGAGAGAAAAAATAATTCATTTCAGACAGACAACTACCTTATCTGTAAATACATGGACTGTGATAAATTAGAGGACCATGGAAGACAGATAACTGAACAGGCACAAAATGTAAAGTTTGAGGAACAGAAAACTCAAACTGATGACACCGAAGAAAATTGCTTTTTGAATGATGACAATATGCGCTTGTCAGGCAGAATAAAGAGGATGCAAATACAGAGGAGCGTTGGCTTCTATATACCACACTTCCAACAGGAGCCAAACATGGCAGTAATAACTCCTGAGACACGCAATGATCATTTCTGCACAAGGAGATTAGGGAACAAGTATCTGCTTAGGATAAATAACAAAGATAAGGAATCGGAGCAGGAAGAAAAGCTGTTGGGTTCCTTTAAGGAAGTGCATGGAAATGTAACAGAAAGGCGCACAATATACAAACGAAAAGAGAAGGATTACTTGATGGTAAAAGTTAATTTACACCCATTTAGAAAAGTCAAGGTGCACCCACAGCAACCATCGATGGGCAGCAAAGAGGCCACAAAGAGAGACCATAGTCTGAAGAGCCAACCATTACCCAAGAAAAAATTAAAACATAATAAAAACTTAACTAATACAAAATCTACTTTTAGTGATGACCCTGTTGCAGGAGTCATGGAAAAAAAAGATAAAAGCTCAACTCCAATGAGTAAAAAAACTAAAAATAAGGCCGAGAGAGATATTCTATTAATGAATGATGATACGCCAAGCGATGCACAGATCAACTTTACAAGAGCATCAAATAAAACACTTAAAGAAGATGCTGATAAGGAATCTCTACTTCAGTCTGATATTTTACAAAGTACTCTAGAAAGTGAGGCACAAATAACTTCTAAAGAACAGTGTTCAAATGTGTTGAACGAACAAGAGACTTTGAAATCTGAAGTCGATCAAAAAGGAGAGATATCAACAGAGCAAGGAAGAAATCACACCGAGCAAAGAGATCCAGAGATACAGAATAAGAGTGAGGAACTAACCGAGGAAAAAACAGCCACACAATGTGAAAGCAAAGATAAACCTAAGGCTCTCCAAGGAACTTTGTCAAATGTTACCGTGGAAAAAAACTCCTGTGGAAATAATATCAGTGGTGAAATTGATATTAGTGGTCCATTGGTAAATGATAAGGTCAATGAGCATTTAGGGAGCGATAGCAAAGAGGGGATTACCAGCACTGATAATCCAATTAAGAGCAGTCTAATCAATGAAGCCGACACCCAACACTCTGATTTATTAGCAGATAAGACAATGGAGTTTGACGGTTGCAAAAAAGAAAATGCTACTCCACAGACAAATGATAAATTGCTAGAGGATCCAGACCATGTCAAGATGCTTAATACTTCAAGTGCGCACAACGCCAATAGGTCCCCTGAAAGCAAGGAAACGCTTCCAAGTGTGAGCGTAGATTTTAATGAACATGTGCATACTGATAATGTGCAAGTTCAAGACAATAAACCTGCGGAAATTAACACCGCTCAACAACAAAGCAGTGAAATGATATTAAAAGAAGGGAACATGCCCTCTGTGTCCCAAGAGTTAAATGACATTCATTCTGAACCGGAAAATGAAGCACTTTTAATTCATAGCCAAGTAAATGATGCTTCAAATTCTGCTCTAAAATCCACAGAGCCATCAGTGGCTGCTAAACATGCTAATGCATCACCTTTACAGGAACCACACAATGAGCAAAATAACTCAAATAATAATCACAGCTCTTCCGTGCTAGCTATAGAAAAAAGAACGAAGCGTCTCAGCTTGTCGGAGAGCTCCAAAGTCATCATTGTGGTAGAAAGTCTCAACGAGACAATAAACATACAGAAATATCTGAGTGAACGCAGCATAAAGCATCAGAGTTGTCACCGCACAAATTCTTCCAATAATGAACCCGACAGCGTTTCTGCTGATGGCACTCAGAAAAAGAAAATATGTCTCATTCTTCCAGAAAAGTCCAATACAAAGAAAACCAGCAAAAAGATCAAATAAGGACAGACACATCATAGCTTAATATATATGTTGTTTTAAACTCTGACATTACATTTATTATTTCCTGTATGTGGATTGCAAATCATAAAAATGCAAATTAATAGCTGATTAGGAAGTTTTGTCAGATAAATAGATGTTTCTTTTTTAATATTGTTTCTCCCCGTAAATAATTTTCAACTGATGAAATGTTAGTTTGGATTTTAGAACGAAGATGGCACCTGGCCACAAGGTGGCGATATTTAATCTCGTATTACCAGTCTTTGTAGTGATTTTGACGGGTTTTTAATAGCAAACCCCTGCATGTGTGTAAACCAGCAAAACAAATCAATCTTTATCTACAGCTTAAACGTGAGTGATTATTTGTATGGATATGCACTGTTATCAAGTGTTGCAAATAGACTAATTATGTTGTGTTACTCATGTGATGGACAAAATCTTATTTTTCTCATTTTCTACTCTATTATTTAAGAGATCGATATTACGCCTTTCTCTCTGGCCCCCGCTGTCCTAAATGGATCTCCAAAAAATTGGAGATCAATATCAGACTCCATACAGCACTTAACATGTTAATATAAATTGAAATAAATGAAAACACACAGGGAAGTGGAAGCTGTTTCACAGAGAAGCTTATTTTTGTAGTCACTAATTAGTTTATTAGGGTGGGATTCAGATGTAGCATCATAACACATATGTAAAACCTACAATCACAAAACCAAACAACATAATAGTGATTAAAGGGTGCTGCTGTGTTCAAAGACCAGGGTAGTCATATATGTATACTATTTTTAAGAACTCCACTTGAAAACAGGTAAAGTGGTTTTCAAATGTATAAAATACATATAAATATATAATACTAGTGACTGGCCTGTCAGAAATTACGGCAATAAAATTTGAAGCCTGGCAATGCTGTTTGCCACACAATGCGTGGCTCTCCCCCCTCTAACTTCTGGGCCTTGTGATGAGCACCTCTGGCGCTCATTGTAAACCTTTCCCCCCCTCTACTTTACGAGCCTCATGATGAGCACCTTCGCGCTCATTGCATTCCTTGGCCAATTTGCAACTTCAGTGCTCATCGCGAGCCCCCCCCACCCCTTCTTTACGGGCCTTTTCCCTTATCTCCCTTCGGCGCTCACTGTGAGCCTCTCCCCACTCTCTCACCCCTGTGTCTCTTTCCCCCCTCTCCCTCCCCTGTGTCTGTTTTTCCCTCTCTCCTTCCAGTGTCTCTTCCCCCCCCCACTCCCTTCCCTGTGTCTCTTTCCCCCCTCTCCCTCCCCTGTGTCTCTTCCCCACCACTCTCTCCCCTGTGTCTCTTTCCACCCTCTCCCTCCCCTGTGTCTCTTTCCCCCACTCCCTCCCCTGTGTCTCTCCCCCCCCCCCCATCCCTCCCCGTGTCTCTTTTCTCCCTCCCCCCGTGTCTTTCTCCCCCCAATGTGATCCTGTATGCATTTACGGGTGTGAAAAATTTGCGGGTTTGGGAAATTTTGTCATTTTTCCCAAGCCCGAAATGTGTTTCCGATTTACAGGCTTGAAAATAAATTATGGCTTTACGGCCGCCATTTTTTTCCTCACGTAGCCGTTCCGAGACCTCCCAAAAATGCCAATTAAAAGCAAATTAGCTTGCAACCGCACTTACAGGCTCCCTGCCTCTCTCCCTGTGCTGTGTGTGAGGTTGTAAGGTAATTTTCTAATTAATTTTGGGGGCCTCCGAACGGCTTACAAGTTATGGGCTTTAAAAAAATGTTCGTTAAAGCTGTAATTTTTTTGAAGCCTGAAACTCATAAGCCGTTCGGAGCCTCTCCCCCCTTCTCCATTATGAGCCTCGAGATGCGTCAAGCCAGTCATGTACAGTCCTCGTGATGAGCGTCTTCAGGGCTCATCGCCAGCCTCGCCATGAGTGCCTTTGCGCGCTCATTGCAGCCCCTGTCAAACCCTTAACTTTCGGCGCTTCTTGTGCATGCACAAGCCCGTAACATTTAACATTGACGACAACTCGAAATTACCACAACTATTATATGTGATAAATACAGCAGAATCCTGAGCTGCGAGGAGACTTTAAATGCACAAGAAGTTTCTATCTGGGCCATGGAATTGTGGAATCTAAAGTGACAGGATCAGAGGAGAAAAGAGCATGGATCCCTCCAGTAATCCAGGATCCCTGCAAGAATCATTTGCATCTACATATTAAAAATGAAAAGGCTGTTTTTTTTTGTTGTTTTTTTTTTGCTTTTCAAAATGTTTTACCACTTTGTAAAGCTAAGTGATACAAATGGGTCAGCACACAGATTAGTGCAATACAAATGAGGTCCCTATTATGAAGAGCTTACAATCTAGAAGGTAATGGTGGGGTGTGAGATAGGAGGGTAACAAGTGCAAGATAACAATGATTAATGCAGCAGGCTGATGTAAGTGGAGGTGGTAGGGTGTTATAATGAATGTGTGTAAGCAATTTAGTAGAGTATGCACTTGTGCATATTTAGGCTGACTGTAATAAGCATCGTTAAACAGAAGTATTTTTAGTGAGATTTTGAAGGTTTTGAGTCAGGAACATGCACACTGCACAATCCCCTGGATTTAGCATACTGGAAATTGTACAAGACAGACCACACTGCATATATATAGAGTCGGCTGAACAAAGCACATGCAATGGCCACACTCAGTTGACTTGACCAAGGCACACACTGGCCACACACAAAGTTGATTTGGACTAAGCACACAATGAACTGAACACACACTTTATACTGATCTAGACAGAGCTCCCTGAATACTGACACACACCCAAAGTGGATGTGGACTGAGCAAACACTAGACATACACATAGTACAATTGACTGAACAGAACACACACTCTGGATATACACAATGGATTGAACGCATAGAAATGAATGCATCTGATAGAGGAGAATTAGTAGTATATGCAAAAAAATTGCATGAAAAATCCCCAAATAAACATTTCACTTACATTGAAATTAGCAAAATCTCTTGTAATTTCTGACAATTGCAAATTAGGGTTAACACCTTAAAACCCAGGCTAAATTAGCATCAAATTTAAAATGATTTGTTTTGGTTAATCCGGTTATCTGAAACATTTGATTTAAATTTGGGGGTTTCTGTTTGTGCTGCAAAGCAGCCTGGGATATGTAGTGTATCACTGATATGTATTGCTGGTGACATACAGAGAGGAATCTGCAAGGAGATTGGCTAAGCAAGCCAAAGCCAAACAGCAGGTAAATAGTGGGTTAATATTGCTCCCCTGATGCTGCATGCTGATTGGGAGGGGGTTCAGATGCCTGTGTAGGCATCCCCTGGAGGTGTCAACATACTCATTAGAGGAATTTTTAGATATTAATAAAAATAAAATGTTTTATGGGATGTGCTGCATACACATAAATTGTTTTTTGCTTAAGGATTGCAGAAATGTATTAATGAAAGGAAACGTGGATATGCCTTTAATCTTCACATACACTCAGGACAAATCTCCATCTGCTATTAACTCATTGCATGTCTATCCTGCTTTCTGGGGGCATTTCCAGTAACAAATCTTGCCAAAGGACAAAGGCCCCAAAAAGGATCCATTTGGTCACCCTATTGTAGTATGGTAGACTTGGAAATAGACAAGACATACTCAAAAAGAAAGTATATAAAACTACAGCATTTCATTTATGATTTATATGCTACAATGTTGGCTCTGTTGTTGTCTGTGGTAATCTTTCCTGGGTGTTAGGAGGGGATTTTATTACAAGATAGCTTCTATTTAAAGCTGGGATTCCTAATTCCTAATTTTCAACTAAAAAAATATGTAGTTGTCAAACATTTACTAAACTTTTCAAGGATTTCTAGGATGCATTTCTCTCTAAAACCAATCTGCCCATTGCCAAGTCTAGATCTTCAAAAGAACATACTATAATTATGAAAAATAAGAAATTCTCCATTAGTATTATGTAAATAAGAAGCAACAAAGGGTGGTGAGATATTAAATCTGCTCCACAACAATGATCAATTATACAAGCTGGCAAACTATGTAAATATCAATAACAATTACATCATTTTATTGTCATAAGACAATCACAAATACAGAGCTATAAGAGTGTGCATACTTTGGCACAAAAAAAAATATCAAACTCAAGCTATCACTTGAAAAATCATTTGAATCATACCTTAAAAGAAAAATGTATACTTTAAGTGAAAAACGTCTAATAATAGTTTCCATGTATATATAAGGAGAATTGTTTTATCTCCTGGAAGCACAGATAATATAATTTATATCACATATATAGTTGTCAGTGTTGGGAACGTTTGCGATGTTGGTCACGCTTTTGCGTCCCTTGCACAGCGACGGATGCAACTGCAAGCCTCGCGAAGGGGGGCGAGCCGTTGACGCACGCATGACTTAGTCTGCAATGAGCACCAAAGACGCTCATTGCACTGCGAACCTAGCAAGTCGAGCAGTTGAGGCACACGGGACTGCAGTGATCGCGAGGCACGCAGTTGGTTCACATGCGTAACACAAAAACACAGAAAAAACAGAAAAAAATAAAATAGATAATAATAACACACACAGCACAGGGGGAGACCCAGGAAGCCTGGGAGTGAAGTTGCAATCTAACTGGAGCCATATTTTGCATTTTTCGAAGCTCGAAAATTGACTAAGCGAGGGAAAAAATGGCGGCTGAAAAAACTTAAAAATTCAGAAACAGGATGAAAACAAGGCTTAGCAATGCCAGGCAGGAAGAACTTACAAAATAGACGACACCGAAGGCAGTAACACTTACACAAACTACGCCAGGCATGCAGGACTTAGAAAATAAAACCAACGCCAGTCAGCACGCGCCACGCAAATGGTGCTCACAGGAGCAAAAGCCTCACATTGTGTGGTAAACAGCATTGTATTCCCATCATTTTTGACGGGTAATTTCCTAGTATATATATTGTATAATGTAATGTAGTATAGAAATACAGATCTAATTATCAGTCAAGGAGAAAAGAGTAGTTGTAGTAGGGGTTACATTTTAGAGGACCAGACAAGTTACAGAGTTTTAAGTTATAGATTTTTCATAGTTAAGTTACAGAGTTTTCTACTTTACTGATTTACCTCTAGATCTCCAGCTGATGGCAAAATAATGGGCATTACACAATGAGATTATGATGCAAAGAACTGTAAGATGTATTGATTACTGTGCATAAAAATATTTACTATTAACTGTGGCCCAAGTACATCCTACATAAATTAAAACCATAGATAACACAACATTATAGCAACCTTAGTCCATTAACTTAAATGATATACAACTACACATTGAGCATTTCATCCACAGTAATACTGCACTGCTAAGTAATTTATTATATATTACATATTCATAATGAACAATGAAATATAGCCATTTAAATGCACTTACTTCAGGGCAGGCGTTCCATCCTCTCATTAGCAATGAAGATATAGGCTTTGGAATGGAATATCCGATCGGAGGTCTAATGTGATGATAAGCCATGTCAGCTGCTGCCGCCGCTAAAGAGACATTTGATAGAATTAGTCACTTATAGTTTATGATTGCTAATGAGTAACATTAATGACTTCCTTGCACTGGCTTTGCTGTTCTCAGCTTTGAATTTCCACCCTTTCAGTATGCTCTTTTAAAGAACTAAACTTCTAGAAAGTTATACAAACAAATGCAGCCTAAACTCTGCGCAGCCATTGCATTTATTAAATTCTCTAATTGAGCTGATTTCCCAACAGGATATATGAGGCGTTGTAGGATGATTACATTTCTATTAGTTCTTTTGAATGTTCTGTCATAATTAACAGATAAATAAATCGATACTGCATGGGGTTTGAGTTCACGTCAGGTAATGGCCACTTTTAAAACGTATTTATTTATCACAAGTATATATCACTGAGGAAGCTGCATATGATTTGCAGCGAAACGCGTTTGATACTATACAATATATATATTTTTTTATGTATACATACATTGTTTTTACAAATCTGGTATAGAACCACAATTAAAAATAAATGTATCTATTTTTTACCAACCCTAAGTGCTCTTGTCTTGATCCGGGATACATATCATTCCCTCTGCACCTACCATAGGTAGACCAGAGGAGGACAAGATATACACGCCATAATTTTCCATTGAATACCAGCACTAATTGATTGTGCGCTCTTCAGTTATTACCCCCCCCCCCCCCCCACACACACACACACTATTTTTGCATTCTTTACTTTTAAAACTTGCCTGGGGTAAGCATAAGGCAATCCTGAAGTTGTATTAAGCTAAGCATGTTAGTTAGATAACATCAGCAGACTAGACTAGATTTTGTTTCTTATCTCCCTTCCTATCTATGCATGTTTCTAACCAAAGGAGCAGGTTTCTATCTCTGTCAATGCGCAAGTGGAGGTAAATTAGTTCATGTTCAGTTTTCTTCTTTATGCTTTAAGGACCACTGCAGTGCTCAAACAATAAGGCTCCATTTGTTTATTTACCGTGGACGGCCTTCTGGGCAGATCCACTTTTAGCATATAGACATTAAGTAGGTGATCGAAAAAAACAATTTGGCTACAATGATCATTTAAAAAATAAATTTAATTACCTAGATGGAATTTAGTTCTTCAAATATTGATTTTATTGTTAATTAGTAACTCAATAAACAAATACCCTATTGGACAACCACTACAGTGGACCTTAATGTTGCCCTTGCACTCAAGTGGATTTTTGCTCATTCAAGGGACCAAATTACAATTTAGATAATTTTATAATAACTGCACATTTCAGAACACAATACAGTAGAATCCCGGTTATCCGGCACCCTACTAACCCGGACTCTCAAGCAACCGGCACCGGCATTAATTCCCCAAATTAAAAAACCTCAAGCTAAACCAGCATAATCGGCACTATTTGGCAGATTGAGACTACAAAAAAATGCTAACTTTTTTCCTAATTGTTTCTTGGGCCCTAAATGGCCTGGATTAGGTGCTAATGAGGGGTTTTGGGGGGTTTAATGGTTGTTTAGACCCATAAAATCGGGGACTCCCGATTAACCAGCAACTACAGTATCTGTCAATAGGGAGTCCCCGTAGGTGCCGGATAACAGGGGTTTTACTGTATTTGATAAGGTTAGAGTCTCATTTTAACAGCAAAAAATGATAGTAGCTTACACCTTTCTAAAATTCAAAAAGAAAAACTGAATATAACTTGTATATCCTACTGATATGTTATAGGCCCACAAAATTCAGTTTCGGTTTCTTTAACAACTAAATAAAACTATGCCAGTTTCAGAATCCTGGGCAGTGAGAGAATACAAGGAGTGACATGAATGATAAGAGATGGCAACATAGCAGGAAGAAGATGCGAAGGTAAGAGTAAAAGAAAATAGATGGAAAGAGAAAGTAATAGTGCAGAGAAGCTAGATTAACTTATATAAAATCAGGGTTGCAAGTAAATAGGGGCAGGAAGAGCAGAGAAAGCAAGAATAAGGTTGGAGGTAAGGAAAAAATAGTCTATAGGAGAGTGGGGGAGGGCAATGAGAGGAGCAATGTGAGATGGAGCAAGAGAGAACAAGTGGATGAGATAGGGAAAGGGGGAAACCAAAAAAATTGAAGTTTAACGCCACAAATCCAACTTTTAAATGTTAGCAGCCATTCCAATTCGTAGCCATGCAAAGACTTAATATGAATGACTCAGAAAGCTTTATTGTTTTTTTAAGTTTCCATTCCAAGGTATAAACTTTAGAAGGGCCTGACTATGTTAGAAGAAAGTTATCTAACCTTTACAAGCATTGCTTTTTGTTCTGTTTAGCTGGTTTCCACATTCATGACAGGAACATAAAAAAATCCCAATTTTGTACAGAAAACAGAGTACACTCACAGATCCCCCTTCTTTGAAATGTATGTGAAGTGATTGGATCCAATTATATTAAATCAAGTGCTGTCAGCCATTTAGATGACACTCTACAGCATGCAATTGTTTCTGCTTATTTTAATCAACTGCTAAGACCAATATATAATACAGAGTAGATATCTGCCTCCCTACAGAAAAGAATCCCTTTCTTGGAACTTGGAGACATTGGCCTACTGAGTTTGAATAATCTGAAGTGAAACTAAGTGAGATTTTCTACATTCCTCCCTTAATCCAACAGATCATGCAATGGCCCATGGCTCCCTCTTACTTTTCCTTCCCTTCTACTGTTTATATCTCTCCTCCCTTTACTGTTATTTTTATATGGCTGGTTAAAGTATCCTCATATTGATTTCTTGCCTAGGCAGTCAGTTTTCTTTTGTTGTATCCCTCCTTTCCTCACCTGCCCTGTTCTTCTTTCTCCTGTCTATTCCTGAAGCAATCTGCTAGATTCATTCACCTTATATACTAAGGACCAAGGTAGATCAGCCTAGATCACAGTATTTATAATGAGGTGAGCGACACTATCTCTACATCTCCACCCACTTTTTTAACTTCAGTCTTGGAGTAACAGCAACTACACTCTGACATTTGTATTAGAACTAGCGACTTGTCCGTCAAGAATGACGGCAATAAAATTGTAAGGCTGGCAATGCTGTTTGCCACACAATGTGAGACTTTTGCTTCTCTGAGCACCTTTGGCACTCATCGCAAGCCCAGCAATGAGAGCCAAAGGCACTCATTGCGAACCTTTCCTCCCGCCTAATGTACGGGCCACTCATTGCAGGGTTCACTGACCAGCAAGTTTTGTGCTTGTCCCTTCCCTGTGTCTTTCTCCTCTGTGTGTGTGCTGAATGTTTGTATGGTGCACGCTGACGGCGTTTGTTTTATTTTCGAAGTCCAGTGTGCCTGGCGTTGTTGGTGTAAGTGTCTTTGCCGTTGTGTATTTTCTAAGTCCTGCTTCCCTGGCGTTGTTCGCGTAAGTGTTACTCTGTTTGCCGTAGTTTGCCTGGCTTTGCTCAGCCTTGTTTTTATCCAGTTTAAGGGTGTTTTACGTTTTTCGTATGCCATTTTTTTTTTCGCTTAGCCGATTTTCGAGTGACGAAACACAGCAAATAAGGCTCAAAATCACTTGCAACCTCACTCCCAGGCTTCCTGGCTCTCCCCCTGTGCTGTGTGTTTTTTAAAATTATTATTATTATTGTTTTTCGTGTTTTCCGATTTCCGCAGGTCTGCCGTTAAATTGGTATTTTCCGAGGTCGTATTTTTTCCCCCGGTTTTGCATGTGTGAAAGCGCCACTGGCTGCAATAAGCACCAAAGGCGCTCATTGCCTAAGTCCAGCGAGCTCTGAATGCTTTGCCTCAACTGCTCGCCTTGCTTTGCGAGGCTCACAGGGCAATGAGCGCCTTCAGCACTCATTGCCTAAGTCATGCAAGCTCGGAAGGCTTCAATGCAAGGCTCGCAAGCGTGACGACAAATCGCAGTTTGACAATTATAATATGTGATACTCCTCAAATATATATATATATATATATATATATAAAATCACTTATAATTATGGGAATTGAGAATTTTCTACATTTTGGTGGCAAAGCTATGATTTACTAAAGTTTATAGAACAGTGATCGCTAATAGTGTTTTACATGCAACACAGCTCTAACACAAGCCCATCTTGCACATGCTCATGATAGGGTGGAAAGGTACCATGAAAGATAGCTTACTGAACTCTGAATATCTTCTTTTTGGTTCTATAAGGCCATACATGGCACCATCTAATCTAGTCCTGCTTTTTTGTAGTATAGCAGAGAGCCCAGAAATGCACATATATTGTTTTTGCTCCAAGTCAGTAAAGGTCACATAACTGTAAGTTCCCTGTAAGGTGGAGAAAATAATGGAAACACCACATGTTAATAGAATTTAACTTTAAAGTAACTAAATCACAATTACAAATGCAGCTTCAGAGGTAATGCTTATTATTTTGACTGGCAATTAGCAGCCATAAAACAAGACTGACAATTATGTGAGTTCTTAAAGCAACATGAGGCAACAAACAGTATTCCACAGAGGCCAAATAATAGGTGTCTACATTCAAATTTCATCTTTTACACAAACTGCAAAGTTATTTACTGTGTCAATGGGAAAAGTCTAAGAAATGACAGTAAACGCCAAACATGAAGCAAACCACCTGGGCAAAGTGGAGCAATATTCTTAAGTCGAGGCTACTGACAGGGATAGACGGATACTTCACATGATAGTTGGTAAATACCACCAAAGTACAGCCTAAAAAATGATGTTTTTTTTAAATGAGTCTAAGCAAAAACTGCACGTTGTTAGCTTCACAAACCTGGAATTTATGACAAGTCTGCCTTTTGGAAACAGCTTGTATCCAAGGCCAACACACAAATACATATAACTTGGTGTAAGGGGCATAACATCTGGACCACAGAGCCATGAAAAAAATATATTCTAATATTCCAGGATCATAATGGCCCCATACAAACTGCTAAACTAATTTGAGGAACACCAGAATGAAGTCAAACACCTTGGTCATCAAATCTAAAGATCATCGAACCTTTACGGTAAGTTTTGGAGCACAGATTGCAAAGCAGATTTCCACTGTGTTCATTCCTCAAGGATCTAAAGGCTTTTCTTATTGAAGAATGGTGCAATATCCCACTACATACAGTTCAGGATTTGAATGATAACGTTCTAAGACGGATTGAAGCTGTTCCGAAGAAAATAGATGGCCCTACTGCTTTTTGGGGCCTTGATATTAAAATGTTTGTTTTTTCCATATTTCCATAATTGCCCTTGTGCATTCTTGCTTTTGAGTGATAAGTTTATATATTTTTAAATGCTAGCTACAAGATTTATAAAAACAATCTATTTTTGTTTTAACATTAAAATGATCAGTAGCTTAAATATTTTAAAAAATATGTTTTAAATATGTTTCTCTCTAATGGCCCTTGAACAGTCTTCGAGTTTCCTGAATTCTAATGAGCTAAAGAAACATTAAAAAGTAACACATTATTTATTTTCTTTTTATAATTAATCACATACAAATACATTTACCAAGGATGTTTCTTGACAAGTAAAAGCAAATCTGATGCATTCTTAATCTAAATAAGAATATGAGTAAATTATAGCACAAAGATATATAACCTGATATAACCTGATGCTAGGATATTCCAGGATGATAATGCCCCCATATATACTGCTAAAGGACACCAGGATGAAGTCTTACACTTTCCATGTCTTCCCTGGTCATTGGATCTAAACATCATTGAATCTTTATGGTAAGCTTAGGAGCACAGATTGCAAAGAAGATTTCCACATTGTTCATCCCACAAGTATCTAGAGACGCTTCATCTTGAAGAATGGTGCAGTACCCCACTACATATCATTCAGGACTTGTATGACAGTGTTGCAAGAAGGATTGAAGCTGTTCTGAAGACAAATGATGGCCTTACTGTTTTTTAGGCCCTTGATATTAAAATGTTGTTAGGTGTATCCATATATTTGTCCATCTCTTGTACATTCTTGCTTATGATTTATATATTTACTAGTGACTTGCCTGTCAAAAATGATGGCAATAAAATGTGAAGCTTCGCAATGCTGTTTGCCACACAATGCAAGCCCCCCCTTTTACTTTATGGACAGCATGATGAGCAGCTTCAGACGCTCATCGTGAGACCCACAATAAACGGTTTCCTGCTCATTGCAGGTCTCAGAAAACCTGCATGCGCAAACCTGTAACTCTCATTGTCTCTTTCCCCCTTCTCCCTCCCCTGTTTCTCTTTGACCCCCTCTCCCTCCTCTGTGTCTCTTTCCCCCGCTCCCTCTCGTGTCTCTTTGCCCCCCTCTCCCTGCCCTTTCCCCCCCCTTATCTCGCTCCCCTGTGTCTCTTTCCCCCCTCTCCCTCCCCTTTGTCTCTTTCCCCTCTCTCCCTCCCCTGTCTCTCTGCCAGACATGTTTGAAAACATTTGCTTGGCAGCAGTTAAATCTGTAACTTTTTTTCAAGTCTGCAAGGCTTGAATCTTAAATCGCTATTTAAGATTGAAATAAAAGCTACGGGTTTAATACCTGCCATTTCATTTTCAAGACCACTTAACCTCACTTACCTACTCCCTGAATCCCTGCAAGTGAGGTTGCTAGCTGATTTTCGATTCAATTGGCGTCTTTTGGTGGCCTCCCAACGCCTTCCGAGTTACGGGCTTGAAAAAAAAATGGCAGCGTTTTTTTTCCAGAGCCTCTGTACCCCCTCTAACTTACGGGCCTTGCGCTCATTGCGAGCCTCTCTCGCCCCTCTACTTTAGGGGCCTTGCGATGAGCGCCTTCAGCGCTCATTGCAGACCTCAGCAAACCCGCAACTTTCGGTTCTCGCGATGAGCGCCTCTGGTGCTCATTGCGTATGAGCAAACCGTATTTTTTAACATAGCGTGACCGACAAACTCGCAATTACGACAACTATATATGTGATATTTTTTTAAATGCTAGTAATATGACTCATAAAACAATCTATTTTTTTTTCTAATAGTAAAGTAGCTTAACTAAATATATTTTAAATATTTGTTTTTCTCAAATGACACTTGAACAGTCTTTGTGTTTCCTGAATTGCAATGAACTAGAGAAACATTAAAAAAGTAACAAATTATTTATTTCTTTTTTTATCTCATAAATATACATATTCCAAGGAAATTTCTTAACAACTGAAAACAAATCTGATGCTTGCTTAATCTAAATAAGAAAATGAATAAATTATAGCATCACAGAAAAGGGCTTTTATGACATTGTATAATCGTACTGCGAGCGGACCACTCATGATCCTGATATTATGAGTGCATGACACGTACTCTACTTACATTTCAAAACAACAGGACTTTATATCATAAAATAATCAAGACCCTATAATCTAATGATCTCATTTAATGTATCTATAGTGAGGAGCAATCAAAAACCTAGTAGCCATTCTCTTAAAACAGGAGAAAACTGCAGGCTTTTGCATTAAAAGCTAAATGTTATAGCGGACTGAGTGGTATTTGGGCGTTCTTAATGCTGTTAATAGAATATTAATGGAGTAATAGCAGTAATACCGACAATCCCCAGCAAAGAGGAATTGTCATGTAACCAGTGGACAACCAGTAGAGAATAGAGGATGATTCTGCACATAGGGCCTCATTAAATGCCAAGACAGCAGTTGCCTTCATACAGCCCGCATGTCTGCGTGCTTGAAATTTGCAGCAGTTACAGATCAATAAAATTGAATACGGCCGCAAGCCTCAAAACCTTAAACCATGCTTCCATGTGTAGCATTTCAGGGCATGATCATGGTCAATTACTAAAGTTATGAAACTGCAGACTATGACGGCTTGTAGCAGAGTGGATTGCCTGCAATTCTGAAAGACTATACAAGGCAGTGATATTATTGAACTGTTTGTTTTCTTCCATCCAGTTTTAGCTGGAAGAGAACTGGTTAGTTAGGGAACTGCAAAAATGGTTTGGGTAGTGCTTCAGACCAAGTTAGGCCTGTTATTTTCTTTGAATTGTTTTGGCTTGTTATTTTTTATATTACTGGTTAAATTTTTAAAACCTGGAAAATAATATATATCTTATTGTATTGTGTGTTACTTCATCAAAGTTCCTGACCCAAGTGCACATACCTTCAGGAGACTGCTAACTTGTCACATGTGGTGTCAGAAGTGGATTTAAGATGGTGAAACTTGTGAAGACCATAAGTTACTGCATGTCAGCAAGAAATTACATAGTTACAACAGTTTCTAAGACAATCTGTAGAAGACAGAGCCCAAGCAGCAGAAGATAGAAAACTTCAGCTGGAAACAAACCAGTTACTTATGGCCCAACTGCAGAACCTGACCTGCAGAACCTACTCTGACTCTAGAGACCGGTAGCAGGATTAAACCAAATCTGTTTTTACAGAAAATGACTAGTGAAGCGGACGTGGAAGAATACCTCCCGACCTTTGAAAGGACCATCACCAAGGAAGCTTGGCCCAAAGTCACTAGACCAGTCCTTGTCCCTTACTAATGTGTGTCAGCTCCGAAAGTCTGCTTTGACCTGGATGCAGAGCATGCAATAAACGATGCTCATTTGAAAGGACAGATCCTGGTCAGAGTTGGAGTTACCACATCTGACAGAGCACAGAGATTCACTCAGGGACATTTTTGGACAGTAACAAACTATTGCTGGCAAATGTTTGATCTGCTGCAATTAGCAAAACATGGCTGTGACGAAGTGCCCTTCGCCACTTTGGCTTGGAGAGGACTGTTTGCCAGCCTCCTGCCCTGCGACTATGGCCCTGAGACATATTGCCCTTTGGAACCAGTGTTCGGCCATACCAGAGTGTATGTCACTCATTCTGGCCCTTTACATACAGGGGGGTCATTCGGTACTTGCCCTGTGTGAACCATGATACCCCAGATAACTGTGCCATGAAGCCCATTCATATGATGAAAGACTATGGGAAAGACTTTAGCTACATGGCTATTGAACTGTGTGAAGAGGATCTGAGCGCTATTCGGTAGTTTTGTGCGCTCAGATCCCAGCTATCTGGGGATATGGGAAATGTGAGTAAATGTGAATTGCAGTAATGCTGATGGGTTGTCAAATTAGAGAATTGACCAACAAATACTTTTGTCCGGACATCCCCAGGCCGATCCGTTGGGATCAGACCGTGTATGCCGGCTTATGGTCACGGGGGAGGTGTGTAGCGGAACCCATCACTGTTTTACCCTGTTTTATGATTATTATGGTTAAAATATGATCCTACTATATGTATGTTGGTTGATGCTCTGCAGAATATTGTCCCAGACATTTGCAGCTCCTTGGCATGGGAGATAATCCTGTTACAGCGACTCCGCATAAGATAAAGGAAGTCTATTGTATACAGTGTTTTCATTCTCAGATAAGAACAAAGAAGTGTAATTGAATCAATGTCTGATTGTATCAAAGTTGCCAGGGAGGTGTGACCCACCTATTGTTCTCTTTATGTGTATTGTGCGGCCAAATATGGGCATGTGTATTACCTGTGGCCAAAGAGATGGGTATAAATATTTCTGTAAAGGTAAAAAAAGTCAGTATTCATTTGACTCCCAAATTGTGTGTCGTCCAATATGGGAGGTCGGGGATAGTGAAACTGTAGTGCCTCTTGGGTATTTTACCGTATACCAGCGGAGATATTGGACTGCGTGTTCCAGCTCCGTTACAATGGCTTTGTCTGGATTATAATGGGCAAGGGGGAATTATGGAGATCCTGCTGATGGATCACTGTTTACGCAGTCTTCCTCCAGGCTTGCAAGAATATGTGGGACAAAATGAATTAAAGACCCCATATGGACTTGTAGCATTAATAGAAAGATGGCTGGCTATGAATGAACTGCTAAAATGGTAAAGCCTACAACTCTGAAAGATTGTTTAGAACCTTGAAGACTCATATTAATGAATGGTCTGAAAAGCCAGGATTCAGACAAGAAAATGTGAATCCTGAATCTTGAAGAAACCCTCTGGGAAATTCTCCAGAAACACGAATTCTTGGAATCCATTGTACAGAAATCCCCCAGCAAGCAATGTCAAGTGCTTCTATTGTGGAGAGCTAGAGCATATACCATCCCACTGTCCAAATTGGTAATAACCAATTCAATGTAACATGGGAGAACACAGAATGCCAGTAGGAGTGGCAGAAACGTTTTATCAATATAACAAAATAATAAAGCTTAAAGGCAAATAAACCAGGAAGTGCAGTCACTCTCTTCTCAGGAAAAATCATAAATCATTGTGAACAAAAAAAACTAATAAAATAGACATAAAATGTACACATGGAACAATTAATGTATATGCTACATGTACCACAACACTAGAGGTATGAGGGAAAAAGACAAAAATCACTGTGCCAGTAGTCAATAAACTGCCTCCTGCTGGGGAGATATTTTCTTAATTTTGAAAAAATCCATCAAGACAATAAATGGGGAACAACAGAGAAGATTGAAGAGGAAACTCAGACTGGTCAATAATCTATTTGTGACAGTGGCCTATTTGTTGGAAGACCTGCAAAATAAAGTGGGAAAAAGAAAACCCAAAATCTTGGCACAGAAATAAAGAAAATACCTTTTGAGTAGGCTTTAGCTAGGTTAACATAGAAGGTGCTATGTCTCCTAATGCTGAATAAATGGCCAATATGGGAGAACCTGAAGAGGAAGATATGGCTTTATAGCAGTTTGCCTCTGAAAACAATCATTTTGCATGTGACCAAGCTTCTGAGCCATTACTGCAAAATGTGTGTGACCAGCTACTAGAAGTAAATGGGGTATTTGTTCCTGGAAAAGAGAGAAACCAAGGCACATACTTCGTTCTGTAGAACGATCTGCATTATAAAATTGTCCCTTCAGATAATGATGCTTTGGAGCAACTTCTGGTCCTTAAAACACATTGAAGGAAAGTCTTAAATCTTGCTCACTGAAACCTGCTTGGAAGCCAAAACATTATTGTACACAGTATTGTACATTCTGTCCACATTGCCAGGTGACTGCAACTCAACTTGAACCTTGGGCCCCTTTGATACCATTAATAATATTTCAGAGGATAGATATGGATATTGGGGGACCTCTGGGAAAACACCAGTGTTTACTAGTGATACTGGAGTAGCGCTCAGCAATCTCAAAGATCATTGCTAAAGAACTAATAAAACTTTATTCAAGGGTGGAAATAGCAAATAAAAATCTGACAGACCGAGGAACAAATACAGTCTATGAGAATCTATATCCACCACCCACAGGCTGATGGATTGGTGGAATGATTTAATAGGATTTTGAAGAGCATGCTAAGAAAAGTTATAGAACAACACAGGGAAAACTGTACACTACTTTTATCATAGATGCCTTCATTGTATTTTCAGCTTCTGTCTGGCAGTTATCCAAGAAGGATTCTTAAAAAAGTTAAAAACGTAGAATCATCAAAGAATCTCAATGCGAGTGGTGCCGTCATATTGTCATGGTTTCAAAGACTGACAGAACTACGATTCTGCTGTGGTTTTTGCAAATTTAATTCAGTGTTAGAATGTGATGCTCTTCCCATACCAAAGTGGATGAACTTTAAGATTGGCTTGGAAAGTTGAGATTTTTAAGGATGGATTTAACAAAGGGGTACTGGCAGATATCCTTAACACAATCAGCAAAAGTGAAAACTACATTTGCCATGCTAGAGCCCCAGAATTTCAAAAATAGTTAATCATTCAAACCAATGTTTTTGGTGTGGCTTGGGTGCTGTCTTTTCACAGTTGGTGGGAAATAAAGAGTGTCCCATTCAGTTTCTTAGCAGGAAGTTGTTGCCTCAAGCGCAAAAATACTCTCTGGTGGAGAAAGAATGCTGGGTCATAAAATGGGAAAAAGAAACCATCAGATATTACCTACTGGGAAGAAAAATCACTCTTGTATTGGATCATGCCACACTCAAGTTGATTTAGCAGAAGAAGAAGAATCGCAGCAGAGTTATAAGGTGGGGCATGTTCAACCGATCAACTTTACGGTCATCTGCAGAGCTGTAATAATAATGCTGATGCATAGTCTCACATGCACTCCATCAAGGCTTTAGTCACACAAAACATACTGTTGAGCTGGGGGTGTGGATGTTCTTGGAGTCTTGTGAGAGCTTCTCCCTGTAGCTCTGCAGAAGTTAAGTATTAAAACCTGAAACATTATATATATCCTCTTATATAGTATGTTCCCCCATCAAAGAGCCTGAAATACATGCACAGGAAATGTTTAACTTGTCACATTATGCAGTGATAAATATATTCAGAAGTACTGCCATATTGGTCCGAATATAAGCCGCACCCGCATATAACCCGCACCTGTAAAATTCAAGGGGAAAAATAGAAAAAAGATAGTATTCTAATATGAACCGCACCCTTAAAATTGGAGAGAAAAAGACTACCCAAGTGATCAGCCATTGCAAGAAACCGGCTTTCTAATTAGTACTGTAGCTTTTTTTGCAGGTTACAGGCCTTACAGGATGTTAGAATCACTAAAACCGTAAATCACTATTCAATGCTACAATACTGAAGCCTCAAGCACGCAAATCGGCACCCTTAACTCGCAATTGCGCAAATCGGCAGTAATTTTACGTTCGCGAATAGAAGCCGTACACGTAACTTTTACGGTCACGAATATAAGCCGCACCTGTAACTCGCAAACTCAAAAAACGGAAAAAAGGTGCGGCTTATATTCGGACCAATACGGTATATAAATAAACAAAATACACCATGAAAATTCGGATTCTTTAAGTAAACATTAGAAACAACTCATTTTCTTCTGGAATGCAAGCCCTGCAACAACATGGGATTTCAAATTCTATTTTACAGTATACAAATATAAGAATAAGCTAAGTAAGACTGGCAACCATCAAGTGATCAGTAGTGATAAAGGATGTGAACTCAGAAATAAAACATCTAAATTTAGAAAATTACATTTTCATAATTATAGTGTAAAGGAAAAGAAAGCTTGATATGCAGTTTAAATTAGTCAAGGAGGAATGGTTCCTGAATTCAGGTTTGTTATGCATTTAGAAAATATTATATAGTACATGAATTCAACAAGTTATTCAATAAGCAGCAGCTATGGATTCTGGGTAGTGATATGTAAATGGAATTCAACATGTATACTTTTTTTCCCGTCCGCACAGTTATAAGCAACATAAACATCATCATTATTATTATTACTAGCGAATTGCCCGCCAAAAAATGATGGCAATGAAATTGTGAGTGAGCTAAGGATGGTTGGTGTATATAATGTGGCAGATGTAGCGTTGTTCGTTTTCTATGTCGTGCGAGTTTTTCGTAATATTAATTTTCTATGTCGTGCGAGTTTTTCGGAATATCCGTAGCTGTTTGGTGGTCTTTTTCGGGAATATCCGTAGCTGTTTGGTGGTGTTTTGCGTGTTTATGGTAGTGTTTTGCGTGTTTAGGGACCTTTCGCCTCGTTTTCGTTTTGTTCGACGGCCATTTTTTCTCTCGCTTAGGTGATTTTCAGGTCTCTAAACTCCGAAATTTGTGGTTAAATGGAGGTGTAACTTCACTTGCAGAGGTCCTCGATGCCCCCCCTTGCTGTGAGTAACATTTTTATGTGTTTGTTGTTTGTATTTGTTGTGTTTGTAATGTTTTTGGGGTGGCTCTGGTTGCGTCCTTGTTTTCTAATCTCGTAGGTGTTTTTCGGCAAATACGTAAGTGTTCGGTGGTGTTTTGCGTCTTTAGACTGCTGTAGCCTCGTTTTCGTTTTTTTCGGCGGACATTTTTTCTCTCGCTTAGATAATTTTTTAGTGTCTAAACTCTTTTAATTTGAGTTAAATTGAGGTATAACTTTAGTTTTCGAAGGTCCTGGGTGCTCCCTCTTCCTGTAAGTAAGCTTTTTATGTATTTGTTGTGTGTATTTGTTGTATTTTTCATGTTTAGATGTGCGCGTGTTGCGGCCGTTTTTTGCGAGGTCGTAATGGGTCGTAACGTGTCTCGTATTTTGTTTGCGTTACGACGGAAATTTTGCAAAGGTCGCAGTTGCTGGAAAGGAGCGCCTTCCCGCAAGATTTGTAAAGCACCAGCATAATCCGTAGTGTTATACAGAAGTTGGAGTACAAGTTAAACATTTTTAACACAATGCAAAAGAATGGAGGGCATTATACATTAGGGTTATGATTTTTCCTTTTTTTTCTTGAGGCCATGGGAAGAGAGGTGCTGCAGAGATTAGGCATTGAGTACGTTAGATGAGTCTAGCGGAGGCATTCATTATGCATTGGAGTGGAGACAGACAGGTGATGGAGAGAACAGCAAAGAGAATTGCAGTAGTTGGGGAGAGATATGATGAGAATGGATTTGAATTTTAGTTGTGTCTTCTGTAAGTTTGTGATGTATTTTGGAGATGTTTTATAAGTGAAAATGACAAGATTTTGTGATTGATTTTTGTGAGGAAAGAGAGGTTACAATCTAGTAGAACCCCAAGACAAGGGTTCTGGGAGGTGGGAGCGATAATGGCAACAGTGAGAGATATTTGAGGAGTGGTAGCTGTGGTAGGGGGTGGCAATATTAGGAGCTCAGTCTTTGACATGTTGAGTAGACGAGTGGACATCCAGGAGGGTGTGCTTGCAAGGCAGGTGGCAACTTGTGCTAGAAGAGAGGGGGATTGATCTGGTGCTGAGAGGTAGATTTGAGTGTCATATGCATACATGTGAAACTGAAATCCAAAGCATTTTATTAGGGTATAGATGGAAAAAGTAGGTTACTTAAAACTGAACCCTGGGGTACACAAACAGTCAGAGGGCAAGGCAAAGAAGAGGTGCCAGAGAAGGAGACACTAAATGTTCTTCTGATGTGAATTATGATAGCAGTGTCAAGGATGCAAAGAAAGAGGATAATTTAGATAAGAAGAGGGTGGTCAACTGTGTAAAGGAGTCAAGGAGGGAGATAGAGGAAATAAATTGTATAAGGGGATTGTAAAGTCAGGGAAGTAGAGAGATAGGAAGATAGCTAGATGTAGAATAAAATAACAATATGGGATTATGACCATACTATGTATTAGAAGCATTTAACACTAGTGTTATCTCCACCTCTTTATAAACAAATACATTCAAGCATTATTGCCTGGGGATCCATAGGATCCCAATATTTTTACCCACACTGCCCCAAACAGATACCATACTGGTTATTAAAAAGAAAATACTTAGAACCCTCTTATCTTTTGATCCAAGAGAGGCAAATAAAACATTTATGAAGAGGAGAGAGAAGGAGAGATGCTTATTGGAAGAGAAAGTAACACATACTACGATGAGGATGGAAAAACATATAGGTATTATAAAAGTGTAATAAAGAGAGATCATGAAGCGGTATATGCGGGAGATAGATTATAAAAAAAACTAACCCACAGTTAGGATATCATTTTTCACATCTGCGCTAAATATGAAAAAAAAATGATGAAACCGTGTAAACAACTCTCATAACAGTGGCAGGATCTAAAAAATGTCCATGTCAGTTTAGGGATGAAACGAATTAAGAGCTACTATTCTTATGGAAACAAATTAACTCTACACTATCTAATAGCCTTATTAAACTGCAATTCTGCAAATTCTAAAGGACTCTATATAAGCACAGAGCATATTTTTTTAACAGAAGTTTTTAGTTAGTGAAGGCCTTGCTTTTGGATAGAAGTTCACTAACTAAAAACTTCTATAAAAATATATGCTCTGTGGTTATATAGAGCCCTTTAGAATTTGCAGAATTGCAATTTAATAAGTCTGTAAATATCTACCGCGGCCTCTCATTTTATGCCTCAGAAGATAGTCATTTAAACAATTTCCATTCCTTGGACAATTTGAAAAATAAAATCTATTACTTTTAAATTATTAAAATCATTTAAAAAATGGAAAAGTTTAACATAATTCATAGGAACACAACATAATTTCCAAGTATTGTAAAATGTAAATATATAGGTAATAACAAATACTACTAATTGTTAAATGCAAGTTATTAATCTTTTTTTTTATTTTTAGTGTAAAAAAAACCCCCAACATAACAAAGTCAGAGGTGCTCATCAGAGAACGAATTAACCTTAATAGGTTAGTTCTATAGCCATGATAAGCTACGCTGAGAGCAACCTCTTTTAGCTCACTTGTGCCCTTCACAGGGAGAAATATCCTGTAATACATCAGGCTGGTCCCACTCAAAAGAGTGACCCAGCCCCGAAATACCAGGCAATTCTACCCTGAACAGGAGAAACAGCAAACTGCAGATGCGTTTCGGCCTTTATGGGCCTCGTCAGTGAGGTGCAGCTGAACTCCCTGAAGCACAGTGAGCAAAAAAAAAAAAAAAAAAAATGAAAAGAATAAACATACTAGGGAGAAACTAGTCTATATAGGGTAGATACTCTCTGGAATCTTTCCTTTTATGCATGGCTTTACTTCTCAAACTGTATATTTAGAGCACTATTGGTTAATTCCCATCGCTACCCATCGCTACCTTGTCCCGGTGAAGGGGCTTGTGAAGCTATGAGTTATACTATGTAGAATCCCCCAAGATGGCCAGGTCCTAGCAGAGAGTTCAGACAAATTGCGGTCCACAGGAGAAGGAACTGGCAACCCACTCCAGTATATGTTGCCAATAAAATAATATGGATAAGCAAAACATTTTTTTTTATGTAAAGTCTTCTCCCACTCCATGTCCCCTAGGCACCCAACCCATGTCCCCCCCCCCCCCTTGGAGCCCCACACCCTCACCAGGACACCCTCCCTTACCCTGATCGGGGTAAATCTCTGTGTGTCTTCTGCGCATCCCCTGCCGGCGCGTCTATCTGCAAAGGTAGGGAGTCTTAAATGACGTCATGTGACTCCTTGCCTCTGCAATAAGATGCGCACCGGCAGGGAAGGCAACGAAGACACACCAAGAGAGGGGGTCCTCGTGAGGATGAGGGAGTCCAGGGGGGCCTAGGGGACATTGGGGACATGGGGTGGTAGAGGGCTAGCATAAATAAAATAAAAAACAATTAGGTTGCACCAATGTTTATATATATATATAATTCACAAATTCATTAATTCACTTATTATTATGATTATTATAATTAACCCTTTGATTTCCACAGGGCGGCAAATCAATATAGCCCAGGGCATCAAAACTCCTAAATCCGCCCTGCACGTAGCCTATGCTCAGTTGTGACTATGAATCTTCAAATATGTTTCTTCCCCCACAGCTCGGAATTCTGGGAATATCTGAGCATTCAGGTGATTAAGTACAAGCACAAGGCATTTATCTAAAATTAAATACATCAGTTTAGCTGAGAATTTGGGAGCACATGAATTACATAGAGTGTCCTTTCACTTAAGTCACTTTATCATCATGTATAAACTATGAACTCATTAGTGCTCCATCAAGCATCACAATCTATAAATGCATATATCTCCCCAATTATGGAGGCAAAATTACTACCATATAAAAGTACACTCGCATCAATAGCTGTCATGATATTGTAATGTTAATTATAATGATAAAAGATACATTGCATATATACACTTGGCTTCTACTCGAATTCATAAATCTCCCAGAAATGACTCAATACAATTTCATGTAGATTTAAAGGGACAGTGAAATACCAAGTTTCTGCTACACGTGTAAAAGATCATATTTTATTCAGTAACATAGCAATTGAGGTCAAATAGACTATTAGTCCATCAATTATAACATTGTGAATTTGCCACATGCCACCTAAAACTCCTCATTTGCACTTGATATATCCCAAAACATAGTAGAGGCTCAACCAATGTCACTGCGCCTCACATCATCCGCTCAGTAGATTCCCTCTACAACTGTCATTTTCTCACTTACATTTACCATCAGGACTGAGCAGTCATTTCTGCAGAGACTCGCCCATAGATACTGGGCCTGCTTTTCACCCACTCAGCAGATTCACTTTCCAACTGTCATTTTCCCATTTCTCTTACCTTGTTTTCTTTTGCCTCTAGACCTAGAGCTACACATGCCACCACCTCTCATCAGCCTTTGAACCCGTGTAACATGCCCACTCTCCTACCCTGTCCAAACCCACCTGCCTATCATTTTTGTGTTAATTTATAGTGCAGGTTTAGCTCTATCATCTACATTTTTCAGAGCTGATACAACCACACACGTAATCACTAATTAACTCTCTACTCTCTTTTCAACTACTTGCCAAGCTCTTGTTTCTTACTTTTAATTACTTCACCATTTGTTTTAATTATCTCTTTACATGATAAGTTGGCAAGTTTTCAATCTTATAAGGTGCTTTGAAAAAAACACCATGGCCCTCATTCTATTATCGGCCGTAAATCGGCCGCAAAGCTGCGATTCCTTGCGGGGGTTCTGTTACCTTGCAATTCAATTATACGGCGCCGCAAGGATATCCCCTTACGGCGGGCCGCATATCTTGCAACCGGCCGTAAGCTCAGAAATCTTTAAAAGCAAAAATAAATTCAAGACGCCACTGTAAAGCTCTGTAAATGTTAGGGATCATAATGGGGGACATGAGGATTAATAGCAACCCCCTCTCAAGCTTGCACATCAGCCCAAATCCGAGATTACATTAACTGTTTATTTTCCGGCCGCAGCGTGGGCGGATCTGAGGTGCTCCAAGCCCTCTGGACCTTTTCCACAGATATTTGACATAAATTAAAATAAAATTTATTTACGGATTTTAGTGTAGGGGAATGTTGTGCTATTAATGCTAACACCTACAATCACTTAATAGTCTCCTCAGAGTGCAGCTTATTATGGCTTTGTTATGTGCTTAATTGTGGACCTTTTTGCTGCAAGTAAGCCGCGGCTCGGTTTTAGCCTTGCAGAGAGGTTTCCCGGAGCAATTGAATAGCAACTAGGATTTTCTTGCGGCCAAAACTCTTGCGGCCGTTTAAGATCAAAGGCTTTCCTCCGGCGCAAGGGATAACAAGGCGCCGGCCATAAGCCTGCCGGAATCCCCGGCCGGAAGGGAATAGAATAGGCAAATAGCTTGCGGCCGGTCCTTGCAGTCTCCAACGGTCGATAATAGAATGAGGCCCATGTATATAAAATGTTTAACTCAAAGACAGGGCCCTCTGATTTTTGTGTTTAATATTGTATTTATTTTCTTTGTATTTAACCCCTGTACAGAGCTACGGAATATGTTGGAGCATTACAAAAAATTGTATTAATAAAATGAATAATAATAATAGCAGTATGTGTGTTTATGTATATACAGTATGGAACAGAGTGATAGACGTACTTACAGACAGAAATATTACTGCATATAGACATTTATGTGCATACATACACATTATCCCATAGAATAGAACCAGCACTTTCAGACAGCATATTGCCCCCTGAAAATGTGTGTCCCTAGGCCTGGGCTTTGTACGCCTAGACAGAAACATACCACTGTTGGATATGATGTAGAGGATTTGGCAGGAATGTAAGGAAGTAGTGGAGTGTGACTTGAGTTGATTGGGAAGGGGCAAAAATTAGAGTGTTGATACTGATAAAATGGGTAGATGAAGTGGGGTAGTCGTGTATGGTATTAGGTGGATTTGATGAGATGGAGTTAGAAGAAATATAATGGGAGGTATTTAGTGAGATGGAGCTTTAATAGTGACATGTTGATGAGATGGGATGAGCTGGCATCTAAGTTATGTGCAGTCTAAGTAACCAAATATGTTCTGTACATTGTGAACCCTGTGAGTTATACAATTCAATTACTTTATATTTATTTTGCATATAGTAATAGTTTAATGACATATAGACAAAGATCTTCCAAACATTAAGATAAATTACTGGCACTTAATACCTTTAAAGTATTTGTTCCTTACGATTCTATGTGTTTAAAGAAGCCTACCACCTTCCACCTGAATTTAAACAACTTATCTTCACTCTCCTGTACCTCACACAATCCCTTTAGATTGTAAGTCTGCGAGTTTTCAATCTTGCAAGGTGCTTTGGAGAAAGCACTTTGGACACCAGATTCTAAGCTTAAATACAGTGCCCTCCATCCTTTACAACGTGTTAATACATGTAAAGCTCTACGGAATATGTTGGCGCCTTACAAATAAACAATAATAATAATAATACTGGACAGCAGTTCCATTTACCTGGCACTTTACACTTTTGCAAATCCTTCATTAACACATATAAACAAATCCTTCATTAACAAATTTTTTTCCTTTCCTTATTAACCAAAATTACTTTGAAACATTTTACTTCTATAAACATTTTGTAGTTTTTTTGTACTTATTTATTCTCTTTCTTCTCGGGAGATCGATAGATTTGTAAACCAAGTAAGGAAAACTACTTCATACTATGATCAGATAATATTGCTCCAGAACTTTACTGCCTATAAATTCATCCACTAATTGGCATACTCCTTTTATCTGAGAGAGGAAACTCTGCATGCAATCTAACGCTTTGATCATCAAAATGCTCCATCCCAATTTTCAGTTCCATTTTACCCCTTATCTATTTCTGTAGCTGTGAAAAAATCCCAAAATCTTGCTCTTCTCATTTATAACTTTTTCTTTACATCGATTAAAATACCATTTGTTGACTAAAAACCGAAGAAGCTAATGAAAATGGCTAAAATATATTTTACATGTTTTTTTTTCTAACTCTACAGCTTGAGCAATTAAATGTCTGGCAGGATATAATCAATTGGTAGTTTGCAAGAGTATTTTGCTATATGGAAATTTGTTCTCAAATTCATTTTGTATGAGTGTGCGAGAGAGCTATGTTTTGCAATTCTGTTTAGCCTTCTTTTTGAAGCTCTGACCTTTCTCTCGTCATAATAATCCGAGTTCAACAAATATGCTTTGGAAGCTTTTGAACTCAAATATTTAAAAATGTAGACATTAGAATGTAACACAGGAAATAGACACGGAAAAATACCAAAAAATATATGATTTTCTTCTCTCCCATATGGTTTGGGTTTTGTATATATTATACGAGGAATCTAATTTATTAACAGCCAGAGCCAAGGATATATTGCATCAAATATCTATCATTCATCAGATTATAAGAACATTACCCACTAAATCAAAGTCAGAAAAATGAATCATATATAGAACTTATTCAAGTGAATGCATCCATAATAAAATCCCAAAAGTGAAATCAAATATCTTGATACAGGTAGGTTTATCATTAGAGATACTTGGACCAAAGGTCAGTGAATATTGAAGAACTTTGAATGATATGACCAACCAAAACTATTGGACTATGGGTTTAGAGTGAAGATGTTGTCTTGGAAATGATGAATCTAATTTATATTCCAGTCATTTCTCTGTTATTGACCTTAGAAAAACTCATTTTATCTCCTATGACAGAGGGCACAAAAATAGTATGTCGGTTCTTTGGGCTCATGCATTTTTAACACAATAGAAAAAAATCTAATAATATATTTAGGAAAAGTATTAGCAATACAATTTTTCTTGATTACTCTTGCTGAAAAGATCTGTCGTTACCTCACAATGAGAAATAATTTATTGCTTAGGAAAAGTCAGTAAATATAAACCAAATTATTATATTTTCTAAAGATAGAACACGTGAGGGAAAAAGCGAAAAAACAAAACAAAAATATCACAAACGTTTAATAGGAAAGAACTGGTATATCTTCTATGTTCTGTATGTAAAGTATAAAGCGGTTATTTGTAGTGCACAAATACAGTGCCTTGCAAAAGTATTCACTCCCCCCTTCACTTTTTACCTATTTTGTTACATTACAGCCTTAAATTAAATGTTTTGATTAATCTGAATTTTATGTGATGGATTAGAACACAATAGTCTAAGTAGGTGAAGTGAAATGAGAAAAATATATACATAAAACTATTTTTTAGAAATAGAAAACAGAAAATTGTCATATGTGTGTGTGTATTCAACCCCTTTGTTGTGAAGCCCATAAAAAGCACTGGTGCAACCAGTTACCTTCAGAAGTCACATAATTAGTGAAATGATGTCCACCTGTGTGCAATCTAAGTGTCACATGATCTGTCATTACATATACATACCTTGTTTGAAAGGCCCCAGAGGCTGCAACACCTAAGCAAGAGGCACCACTAACCAAACACTGCTATGAAGACCAAGGAACTCTCCAAACAAGTAAGGGACAATGTTGTTGAGAAGTACAAGTCAGGGTTATGTTATAAAAAAATATCCAAATCTTGCATGATCCCCAGGAGCACCATCAAATTTATCATAACCAAATGGAAAGAACATGTCACAACAGCAAACCTCCAAGAGACGGCCGCCCACCAAAACTCACAGAGCGGGCAAGGAGGGCATTAATCAGAAAAGCAGCACAGAGACCTAAGATAACCCTGGAGGAGCTGCAGGGTTCCACAGCAGAGACTGGAGTATCTGTACATAGGATGACAATAGATTGTACGCTCCATAGAGTTGGGCTTTATGGCAGAGTGGCCAGAAGCTCGCCATTACTTTCAGCAAAAAACAAAATGGCACGTTTTGAGTTTGCGAAAAGGCATCTGGGAGACTCCCAAAATGTATGGATGAAGGTGCCCTGAACAACTCTGTGCGTGATTTGAGGCTAGGATGGAAGTTCACCTTCCAGCAGGACAATGACCCCAAACACACTGCTAAATCAACACTTGAGTGGTTTAAGGGGAAACATGCAAATGTGTGTGAATGGCCGAGTCACAGCCCAGACCTCAATCCAATAGAAAATCTGTGGTCAGACTTAAAGATTGCTGTTCACAAGCGCAAACCATCCAACTTGAAGGAGCTGGAGCAGTTTTGCAAGGAGGAATGGGCAAAAATCCCAGTGAAAAGATGTGGCAAGCTCCTAGAGACTTATCCAAAGCGACTTGGAGCTGTGATTGCCGCAAAAGGTGGCTCTACAAAATATTGACTTTAGGGGGGTGAATAGCACATTGACTTTTTCTGTTATTTTGTCCTATTTGCTGTTTGCTCTACAATAATAATAAAAAAAAAACATCTTCAAAGTTGTGGGCATGTTCTGTAAATTAAATGATGCAAATCCTCAAAAAATCCGTTAATTCCAGGTTGTCAGGCAACAAAACACGAAAAATGCCAAGAGGGGTGAATACTTTTGCAAGGCACTGTATACTAAGCTGCACCCAAGTAAAAACTACTAAACTTCTAAAAGTTACTTTAAACTAGTAAACTCCTAAATATATGTTTTTTCTTCTTGTTTTTCTGTTTTTTAAAAGTCAAAAAAATGTATGGCCATTTATATTAATTCTTAATCACTAGCATAAAATAGGTCAAATAATCTTTGTGCAGAAGCTCTTTTAGGTCTTTGATAAACCAGTTTGTAAAAATCTTGTAAATACCCTTATATGAATTTGTGCCATCCTTAGACGTCATATCCTGTAACCTGGCACAGTTTCCATTTTTTCTGGAGTCCAGCCGTGCTATATACTAATCCAGGGCACATTGTTAGTTATATGGAGCGAATCATTCCAACAGGGTTAAACCATTGAACCATGAACCATTTAGCTCTAATTTTGTTGAGAAACTTTGTTGACTACGAGAAGGCATCAACCCAAGTAAGGTATTTGATGATTTAAGGATGTGTTACAATACTGTTTGATTTTTTAGGCTAACCTCCGATTGTAATTCTTACTTCTATACTACCATTACCTCAATCCTGCAAGTCCTTAATTGGAGCAACCACCAAAGTTGGACTTTCTTCATGCAATGTACAGCATTTGTAGGCTTCATTGCAGGACACCTCTAACCTTTATCCATCTATCTAACCATTAATCTATCCAACTATGTATCTATAAAGATCATGTTTCTATTATTCCTATTAAATCTTTCAATTGCTTAGCACAAGGTATTTCAACAGAATTAATAAAAAACCTAGCCTCTCGATTTCTAGAACAAGCAGACAATATACCAGTGGCTATGCCCATTGTCCCCTTCTGGTTCGATACCTTGTTGTGGTGAATGAGTTTATCTAATTCAATGAATTTGTGAGCTGTAACATGTAGGGTCACCTAAGATGGGCAAGTCATAGCAGAAAGGCCAGACAAATTGCTGTGCACTTCAGAAACGACTGATCAACATGAAAACAACAAATGCCCATTGTGGAATAATTGCATATACTAGTTAATTATTTTTTTTATTTTCTACTACGTAAAAAGAAAAAATAATCTCAAAAAGGACTTCCATTAGAGGACAACAGAAGTACAGGAAAATATGTTTAGATTGTAAAATAATACAACATAAAAATGGATTATCTTTTACGTGCAATAATGTTGTGGAAGTGTCTTTGTTAGTTTCTACCGATCTGCTTCCTGAGATGTGAGGAGTCTTTGAATGCGGAAGAAGATATACTAGGAATGTGACAGCTGTAACTGCCATTGCTCGTTCATTAGTTTATAAGGGCACACAATCCAAAGAAAGTAGCATGATTTATACATTCAGAAAAGAAAATGGCACTCTGCTATAACGAGTAATTACATGTAAAAATGCAAAGGTCGTGCTAATATATTTTAATTTCTAAAAATATTTTGCTCTCCAGTTTAGTTACTCATAACACTGCATTGGTCCTATACGTGTTTTTTTTTTTAGCAGAGCTGTATTTGATAGACTTTAGATATTCCACAACAATTGCAGGTCAATATTTCGAGCAACACATTAATTTAATCAAGATAAATTCTTCCAAAAGCGCAATGAATGTTTAATTTTCTATCATAAAAATAAATCTTGACAAAATAATAAATATGAAACCTCTGTATCTGTAAGTACACAAAGCTTGACACTTTTTAATGTCAGTTAGATATAAAATATGCAAATACATGCAGGGGTATCTGCAATTAATCACAAAAATTGTAGGTTAAAATGTGTCAAGCATATAATTATAAGTGAGTAACAAACAATTCTCTGTTCATTAATATTCTGGCAGGGTAGAAAAAGTGATTACAAATATACACATGTATTTATATAAAGCTAACAATTTCACAGATATTATCTCATTAATATCTTCCAAAGGGTAACCTTTATTGGCTGCTTTTTAAATTGTAAGTCAGTGTCGCCAGGGTCACACTTTGGAAATCAGATTTAAAGCAGTTCTTGTTTTAATTTACAGTAAGGTGGCCAGACCGGCACTTTAAAAAAACAGTTTAATGTCCTAACAAAAGAAACTGATTTTTAAATTAGGCATTTGTGATTAATATGCTATGGTTTAAAAAACAATTGAATATTAAAATTACTTTCAAAGGCAGATACAGCTGCTGCTTGTCTCCACCAACTCTAAGTTAAAAGTGGGAAGGTGCTTTGACTAACAGGTAAAATTTCAGGCACAAAGTTATATCAGCACAATCCCCTTCCCTGGTTGGAAACTTGTTGTGTTAAAGTGATTTAATTTAGCAACAATAAATGATTGTTTGTCTTCTTATCTAATCAGATTATTTCTTAAAGCCCTTCAAAACTATCTCCAAGTTAGATACTGACCCCTATAATGGCGTTCAGTATCTCAATTTGGGGCTGATATCCTAAGCTTTGGAAATATGTTTAATATTGAATGTTGAAACAAAAAACTTAAAAACAGGAACTTTCCAAACTAGTACTGTAGGATGTGTTTTTCATATGTGCCCCCCTTACATTGGAAGACTCGTCACAGTAGTTTAAAGGGACAATCAAGTCCTGTATATTTTGTCATACAATTAAAAGATCATGTTTTTAACATTAGAAAAAACGCAGATCCATTAAGTGTTGTTATCTCCCTTTTATCGTACAGAAGAGCTCCACAATCTGACAAGGTGAAAATCTTGTGAAACATTGGTTATTTGGGTTCACTCAGTCTGCACGACATTGGTATGGCCAATCCATGTTAGCAGGCAACCATCTTGTGGCCATTGGTATGTTTGTTATGTACTGATAATGATGCAGGGGATACTATCCTTTTCTTAGTGAGGAAGATGGATCATTTCCTGCTGAAGACTTCAAATATATAATTTTGTAACAGGATAAAAAGAAATGTCATGCAAAAAAAACGTTGAATTGTTTAAAAATGCATGCAAAGATGCATGTCGGAAAATTAGTGACTGTACAGTCTCTTTAATATCATTGGTGTTAGGAAGTAACTATGTTCAAGCAAAGGCAGATTAGTTTTTTTATGCTGCCCTAGGCAAATTCAGATTTCACTCCCCCTTTTTTATTGTTCCTTTCCAAGTTGGACACTACTTTTCACAAAATAACCACTCCCACTCTATCTAAAACCTGACAAACAAAATACTCAGAGGACATTTCAAAAACATACAGGAAAGAAAGACCTTTAAAATGAAAATGATAACACTCTTAAATACTAAAAATATAGGCCTTAACTTAGATATGGGATTTCTGTCTCACTACCAAAACTTCCCTAACATCCCTGGTCATGCCTTTTTTTAATCTAATTTTTCCTACTGTTTTACTGTGGTCCTTCTATTTACGGCCTCATGTATGTGCTCTGATCTACACTTATCTAAAACCCTATGCAGGCTTGTGCACTGAACATAACATTATTCATGAAGCCTGTCACTTGGAATGTTTTTTACTTCAGTGGGAACCTAAAATTAGTATTGCTTCTGACTTGACAAAGAGAGGTCACTCCCAAAAGATTGTCACAACTATGAATATGTTTGTCCAATAAACTCTGATTATACTGAATATACTCTGATTATTCATATTCATATTATTATTTATTTACTATATATATATATATATATATATATATATATATATATATATATATATATACAGTATCTCACAAAAGTGAGTACACCCCTCACATTTTTGTAAATATTTTATTATATCTTTTCATGTGACAACATCACTCTGTTACAATGTAAAGAAGTAAGTGTACGGCCTGTACAACAGTGTAAATTTGCTGTCCCCTCAAAATAACTCAACACGCAGCCCTTAATGTCTAAACCGTTGGCAACAAAAGTGAGTACACCCCTAAGTGGAAATGTCCAAATTGGACCCAAAGTGTCAATATGTTGTGTGGCCACCATTATTTTCCAGTACTGCCTTAACCCTCATGGGCATGGAGTTCACTAGAGCTTCACAGGTTGCCACTGGAGTCCTCTTCCACTCCTCCATGATGACATCACAGAGCTGATGGATGTTAGAGACCTTGCGCTACCCCACCTTCCATTTAGGAATGCCCCACAGATGCTCAATCGGAGAGGTGGGGGGCACCAGATGGTATGGGCAGGTTCCACAAGATGGTATGGGCATAATAGATACATGTCTAAAGTGCCAGGCTTTAGAAGCCTCCCAGTTAATCAAAGTTAAGTGTTTCTTTTTGCCACCCAGCCACCATTGTCTCTGTTTGCTGTCCATTGCAGTCAATCAGGGATGTTTAGCGGTTTGAATGCAGAGTTGTGTTTTGTGAGCAATTTAATCTGCAATTTAATGATGCTGGTGATGTCACTCAGCAGAAGTGAGAATAAAATTAGATTATAAATGAAACAGAGACATTCAGACAATGGATGGCAAAAAAAAGACACAACTCATTATTTCAAAGCTTGGGGCAATTGTAATAAAGTGCTGTACATAGATGACGAGGTGCATTGTATTTGAACCCCACTAATTCTTCTCTAGGGAAGATTTGCAAATACAAATATTTATTCAGTTGGGACAACTATTACAAGATACACACTATATAAATATACAATATAACTCTACCTGGTTTCAGATGAGCAAATGGGATTTCTCCTGTTAGCAGTTCCCAGAGGCACAAAGCATAACTAAAGACATCCGCTTTAATTGTATATCGTGTGCACTGACTGAAGACTTCTGGAGCCATCCAACGGAGATTCTATAATTGAGGAAATAAATATTTACCAGAATAATAGCAAACAATACAGTATGACCAAGTTTGTTATTATGGGACATTGTATGACTTTTTCATATGTGAAAATTAAATAACTAGGACAGGTGTACAAAATGGTGAAGTGCTGGAGAACTCTTGTAGACTCTTACGGGCCATGTAATAATATCTAACGACTTCAGTTCTGCAATATTTCCCATTTAGTAAACATGCCCCATAGTTGTTAAAGATGTGTGCTTCCAAGTAAGAAAACTAGAAGTAGTAATATGGCAAGAATAAATAAGCTTTAAAGAATTGGCTTATGAGATAGAAAAGTGAGCTCCAGTAAGTTTTACGCACTGCTCATTAGGTTACCACTATAAAACTGTTGGGCAACCAGTTTTACTTAAAGTGATTATTTAGTATCTGTTTTTTGTAGAAAAAATCTTTTACCATTTTACTTAAACATGGACATTTTTAAAAACTTGAAATAGTTGTCAATCTATAAGGCTGTAAGCTTCCAGCTCCACCCACTAACTCCCTGTTTCTGTGCAAGAGCTGCAGCCGGCTATAGGAGTAAAGGAAACAGACTGACCGAAAAGTGATTATCTAGGATATGTTGTTTTTATTTAGAAATATCTTAGTCCTTTTATCATTTTACTTAAAAAGAGAAATCTTTAAAAATGTATAAGAATATGTTGGCAATCTATAAGGCTGTTAGCTTCCAGCTCCAGCCACTCGCTTCCTGTTTCTGTGCATGAGCCACAGGAGCAAAGAAGAACTTATGGACAGAAAAAAGCTCATAAATTAATATATATGTTAGCAAATAAAGCTTCAAGCCACACGCTTGCCAGTCTATCATCTTACTGTAAATACATTTGTAGAGCTTTCCCTTTTCATAATCAAAGCTAAGTGGTAAAATAGAGTTTAAGTGGATCTGGAAGGTTTTGAGCTTTTAATATTAAATGAACTTCCTATGCTTAAACGATCTGTTTTCGCTAAAAAAAATTCCAAACAGTCATACAAATATCCACCCCAGGAGCTCATGCACATGGTGTTTCTATTGGTTCACTGCGCTGGTGGAGTTGAGCGATCATCCCTACGACGACGCACGCCTTGCACATCATACCTACAACCCGCGGGACTACACATCAACACTCAACTCACAAACACAATTCAAAGTGCGAGACCCGTAGCACTTTAAAAAAAATCCCCTATAAAAATTACGACCTGTAACTCTTACAAAATAAAACAGCCAATAAAAAATACAAGCCGCAAAAAAAACGAACTTACCGGCCACAACAGGCAAAAAACATGAAAAACAAACTAAATACAAGATAAACTAAAAAACAAAATGCACAC